>AZYM01000135.1:0-311271 GCA_000611715.1 Scolecobasidium constrictum UM 578
CACCGCCAGACGCTTTGACCACTCAGAGTTTTCCCACAGTCGCCTCAACGTCCAAGCTCTTGCACCATCCTCTGTTCTCTAATCTGTTTCGACTGCCCAGCACCTGCCTGACAACGCAGCACCGACACGTGCTTCTAACATGAACATAGCAACTCACTCGCCAGCTGAGAGACATCGCGATCGGTTACTGACGACCTTCGCATTCCATGAACGCGCACTGGGCACGTTTGCACGAGCCCTCGCACATTACCTTTCCGGGCCACTTCGCCTTGACCTTTCCTTATTGCCATCTGAGCAAAGCGGCTCTGCTCCATCAGCACCTGCGATCAGCACAGAACGACCGAACAAATATTCTCGAACCAACCTTCACACCCGGTCTGAACCTACACCTGCTTTCAGTGGCTCAACATCATGCTATGTTGGCTGAGCGCCAGGCAGCCCAGAAATCGGACAAATGAGCGACGCGGACACCGAAGAAAATTTTCATGGCAATTACTGTAAACGGTTGCGCTGAGAATTAATAAGGAACCTCGAACAGGATTCGGAATCGTAAGCTCATTACCAGCATTTGGTCAGTGAATGTGCACACTTCTCATTTGGGCCTAATAAGCCTAACATCAGACCAATTAGCCTATGGTCACTCAGCTTATGTTCTGAAGAAAATGAATGATTTGCACATACCTGGCTGAGTACTTCGGTATTCCCGCAATAAAGGCTTTCATTCCATTTTTTGCAGTTTTCTGGGACTTTCCTCTACTTCTTTATCGACTTTTGTTGTCGGGTCACTTCATTGAGCTGGTGAGGATCGAAGTCGCGTGTCGAGTCGCGTGGCTGTAGTTCTGTTTGCATGTTATTGCTACTTATTTTGGACCTTCTAGAACGACCGCCGATGACGTCGCTCGCAAACGCAGCAGACGCGAATCTAAAAAATTGCGACCTCGAAGACAAACACTTCAAGACGATCCGGGCGTTTTCAAGACCATGATTGATTTCGCGAAATGCGAGAGACCCAAGAGAGTCAACGCGGATCACCTTCGGTCGTAACGAGTGCCACAGCCTCAAGCCAGCAGACTTCTTTGTATGAGGTCCTGTTTTGCTTCGTGGGAAGTCGTTCAAAGCGCGAGTCGGTCGAAACAACTCCGCCTTGGAGCCAAGATCGTTTCATCTCAAGTCGATGCTTCGGTTGAGCCTCACTGAGCTTGTGTTTCCGGACATTGCTATCAATTGGACGACAACTGTTTCGTGAAATGGATTGGCTGAGTGAAACGACGCTCTCACTGATTCTGTCTCCGGCTCCGCGACCTTCTACCAAATCGAGCAATTTAGGCATGGAACATTACAGTGTTTGCATCCGGCGAGAACATTCTCCGGATAATGGATGGAGTACGCAGGAGCAAATGATTAGGCCATGGAAGGCACGAGACCTCTCTAGAGCCCAACATCTGCATCGGCCGAGGACGCTGCACCTTCACATTCACTGTCATCTCGAGCCTGGTTGCTCTGCACATGAGTCAAAATACATGATAATCCTAATCATGAGATTCACAGTGTCTGCACTTGTCCTGGCGACATGCGCATCGGCAGCGCCGATCGTCGACCTTTCTGGCAAAGGAGTACAAGGCAGCGAGGCGTCTAAGCGGGGAGCAAAGGCTTCACCCACAATCAAGAACGGAGTCGTGGACACTGCAGCTGTAGGAGGTCCCGGCGATGACTGGCTCACGAAACGCCAAAGTAAGATGGTTGACAATATATTCATGAAGACAAGCTGACATGATGCAGCTACTGGTGGACAATTGCAGCCAGGTGGAGGTGTCACTGGTGATCTGAATGCTATCCTACAGGCTAGTGGAGGAGAGCGGAATAGCGACATCGCCACGGCTCTTCTAGGAACAGGGAATCTTGCCAACTTGCCAACAGGGCTCCCGAATGCAGCTGGCCAAATTCAACCTGGTCAGATCCAAGCACCAGGTCAAATTCAAGCACCTGGCCAAATCCAGAGTCCTGGCCAAATTGAACCGCCAGGCCAGCTTCAGAGCCCCGGGCAGATCGAGGCACCAGGCGCACGACAGCCCACAGGCGAAGCTCAGCGCCCAGGTGAGCTTCAGACGCCTGGTGCAGTTCAGGCTCCAGCCGAAGCGCAGAGGCCTGGCGAGCTTCAACCAGGAATGCAGACTCCTGCCGAGATTCAGGCACCGCGAGAGCCATTGCCACCAAACCCACCACAAGCAGGCGAGCTCCAGCGTCCTGGTGAGCCCCAAGCTCCTGGAGCTGTACCAGCAACTGAAGCTCCGCGTCCCGCAGGAGAACCGCGCCCTGGTGAAGCGCCGCGACCTATTGAAGAACCTCGTCCAGCTGGTGAGCCACGCCCTGCTGAAGCACCTATCGCCGGCGAGCCTGCCCGACCGGGTGAAGCTCCACGGCCAGCTGAGCCAGTCCGTCCTGGAGAAGCTGAGGCACCGAGAGAGCCTCTCATACCTGGTCTGACACCACCACCGCCACCTGCACCCGCCGCAGCCGGGGAATTGACAGCTGGAGGACTGGCTAGGCCAAGCAACGGTACTGAGGCCGCCGGCACGAGATCAGGCACCGGACTGAGTCCTGCAGGTCCCCTGGGCAGCGTCGCGCCTCGAGCAGTGGGTGGGCCTTTGCCATGAGCACATTGCAAAAGTAGAACAATAGAAGTCAACAACAAACTGCATTCAATCGTGTTATCGTCAGCCTCGTACATCCCATATTGCTAAAACATAGATTATGTTCGAGGTCTGATGACCTCAATCACACCAGTCCAATGCCCCTCGACATGCTCACGTCCAGCTGCAACCGCTGCCTCAAACTCTGCCTTCTTGGTGCGCCGGAACCGCGAGATCTCCGCCAGTACATCATAACTTTGTTCCTGCACGGCTGAGTCCTTTCTCTTCCCAGATCTGTGACCAATTGATGTGTCAAAATCGATAGTCATCTTTTCCCTGAATGCGGCGATTGGGATTCGCGCAGCCATATCGGCGTCTGGCTGGCCACACTCCTCGGACCCGAAGAATGAAAAGTCATCCTTCGCAGCGTTTAGATACGTCTCACAATCTGGGTCAAGCGTCGAAGAAAGCATGCTGCTGCTTTGTGATTCCCCATTTCGGCGTCCCGCCCAGCTACCTGAGCCTTGAGGCTTCATGGGTCGCTCTGCTGCCATCTCGAGCACAAGCTTGCGGAATGGAAAGATCGTCTGAGCGTACTGCCGCTCTGCACTTCGTCGGTCCGGGCCGGGCGGAAGTTGATAGCCAACGGACGCCTTGAGTGCTGCCCAGCGTTCTTCCTCTGCGCAACTTTCGATGAACTTGATAATATTCCCGGCCACATTGGCCGTCCGCGATCTAGTGGGCACGTCTGTCAAGACAAGAGTCCGGATCTGTTTCATTGTTGCAGCTAGCAAGTTGTGCTCCTCAGACTGCCGGTAGCGTGTACGTGCTTCGTGGTCGTTAAGCACGCCAGAATAGGTCCGCTTCCTCTGGTGATGACGATGCTGTTCTGGCTGCTGATCAACCTCGATCCCGTCTTGAATTGCGACTTCTGGGAGAGATGAGGAGCCCGGAACTGTGAGATGATCAGAGTTCATGCCATTGGGCCGGTGCGTAGGTTGAGTTAGGGACATAGGCGACACTGGAGAAAAGAGGCCGCCTGTTGAATCTAGCGCGGGGCTTATTGCAGAGACTGGCAGAGGGGCATCTTCGGGCCTAGAAGCAATATGTCCGGTCCTTGCATCCGTTGTTTCCATCGGCACATTTGGCCCTTGCACCTCAACTGGAGAGCCTTCGAGCTCAGCATAGATCGGGATGGAGCCCGTGACTTCGTTGACGTGCTCACCATGTAGCTCACGGGGAGGGATCGCTGTCGACTCCAGCTCTGTAACACCTCTGGGCATTGCCATTGACGAGGTATCTTCAACCTCGAATGTTTTGGCCTCCTTGAGTGAAAATGTTCGTGTGACCACAGCATGATTGATGCGTAGGTATGTCAGATTATCTGCCTCACTTTCGATAATCGGAATCAAAGACTCGGCACCAGGCAGTGAGACTAGCTCCGGCGGTAGCTCATACTTTGGATGATGAGTCTGCATTTTCTCCGTGACAATAGTCCCGGAATCTAGGACTCGTAATTGCTTGCAACGCAGCAGGCCTGAGGTTCCTGCGGATGTGATCGCGTTACCAGCAGCGAATAAATGCGTGATGCCTTGACCACTTTCGGCCTCGATGCCGATGTTGGAGACAAATCCAGAGGTCAGACGTTTTCGGATATGCTCGTCGTGTTTCTCGCTGGCAAGAACTCTTTCGATTTTGGTGCTGAGTCGCGGTGAACTATCTTGGGCGTTGGCAACCTGGGCATGTGACCGGATGGCGTCTTGAATGAGCATCGCCACTCCCCGATCCGTGATTCGGTTATTCCTGATGTCCAGGCTGCAAAGCCTCCGGCTCACGGCACGAACAAGTATGGCAAGATCATCATCTGTCATCCACAATCGCTGCATTTTGAGGATTTGCAGAGCCGGCAAGGAGCTCAACGCAAGTAGGACTTCATGATATCGAGCAGATGTGGTTCCAGAGAAGTCGAGATACGCCAGTCCAGGGAAGAGCGGAAGCGCGGCTGCCAGCGACTGTGGTGTAAGGTTGTAGCAATTGGAGGCATCGAGAAGTCTAAGCTGGTACGTTGACAATTGCGATCCACGAGCTGGATTCGGCTGGCTCAATCTCACCAGACTCGAAAGTGCAGCATAGTCGAAGAATGGGATGTGTGCTACGACCAAGCTTTGCAAATACGGCAGGCGACGTAGAATGTCAGCGAGCCATTCTGATCGTGGGCCATCGTAAATCTCAGCTTGAGCTGGTGGGAAGTGCATGGTGTGGGTAAGACTGCGCGTGATCGCATTGGCCCAATACAATGTCCGCTTGAAGCGTACGAGAGCCACATAGACGGCATCATTTTGAGTACCAAAGTGAGATGCCGGATTGCCCCATAGTAGTGGCGAGAAGATGGCGTCTTCATACAAAGGTTAGCATCGCGAAGTTGGAGGTTTCAGAGGAACGTACTCCAGCGTCGGCAGACCAGAGCAGCAGAGCAAAGATCTTCCGACCGCACGAAAGATGCTATAATGGACCAGTGGTCACGATTTGTGGCCTGGCCATAGGATGGTAGAGAATCATCCATTGGCATGGAGATGAGGCGACGCCATTCGATGTGATGTTGCGAAGTAGTCGAGCATTCTTGGGCTCCAGCGCGATCGAGGTCAAGATACGCCTCGCCGAGACTTTCGCGTATTAGCCTCGTGATGCTCGGGATCCTGGACGACGACAGAGTCTGTGATTCGATGAAAGACAGTCAACGAGGAGGCGAAGTGATTTGACACCGTTACTGCGCCACAGAGGTCACGTGCACCAGCGCCATGACGTTTGCGACTCAGTCACATCAAAATCGACACTCTTCTACAGTTCGCGCCGGTCATCAAATTTGCTTCGCAATGCATCGTGTGTGCTCAGGTTCATCAACAACCGTTGGCGTCGCGATATCTCCAGCTTTGTGGCATTCCATTGAGCTTGATCTCCACCTTTCGTCCTGCGCAATCTCTGAGGTCTCTATTTGAGAGGACATGATTCTCTAAACATGATCAGCTCACCTTCGCCAGGACTTCAATATCGCCGCCGAGACTCAATCTCTCTGGAGACCCTATTGAAACAACTTCAAGGACGCACAAGAACGGTACAACTTTGTATGGTGTCATGCAAGCCTCTCAAAATGAATGTTGGGTATCTCGCCACCAAATTTACACGACAAAACCGGTGCTTTCTATGATTCTCATCTATCTATCTCTCCGAAATTGTTGCAGAACACCCCGACCGCGCCCGGCACCTGGCACCTGTATTAGACTGGGAGTTTTTCGAGGAATCAGCAGATACAAGTACTGCTGATAGTGCCTGGCTGCCAGCTCCCAAAGCTGCCTCTTGATGCCGACCAGACTGTTGATGTCGCGCCAGTCACTCGCTGCCCATGCTTGACGCAGCAACTCAACAATTCTGTCTCCTGTCCTGTCATTGATGGCAAGCATATCAGGCCACATATGGTTGATCTCGTAGTTCTGGTAACTTCGTTGTTCCGTCAAGAAGTTGAAGGTCATTGTGGTCCAACTGAACAGCTCCTTGAACATATCTAACAGAGGACCATGCTCTGGCTTTCCAAAAGCGGCACTTCGCGAAGCGCTCTGGAGCTTGGCCATGTATGGCTGGTCCCGAGTAGTAGGGTTGGGATGGCTATCATGAAGCGAGATCTCGACTTGATCCGCCAAGTTCTCGAAACGTTGAAGGCATGGTCCAAGGTCGACGGAGCCGGCACCTTCTTTTGTGAGTCCTGACGCGTCATACAGGATCACCAGGGAACGCAGCGAAGGAGCGTTGTTCAGTGCCTCAATCAGTAAATCCAAATCCATCTGGACCTTCCAGTACATGAGATGCTCCTTGGTCCCCGTCTGACGCTGTGGCAAGAGATATTCTGGCAGTCGAATGTGGAGTCCAGCTCGCTTGATATTCTCGTTCAAGGAGGATGGGATCAATTCAGTGTCATCGAATCGCGGATCACAACTAAATCGATTGAGGCGGTAGCCGTGGGTGATTCTGAATCTATCCACGACAGAGGGCCCAAGCTCGTCTTGCATTTCGCTGTTGAGGTGTGCTATCGTGAGCGAAAACCAGAACGTTGTTTTGTCGTACAGAATTGGGGTACATTCCTGGTAGAGTTGTCTACAAGTGAGCGTGAGATTGACCATGGTTTCAATTTGTTCCTGGGGATCGTGGTTGAGCGCGGTGTCATCACAATCACGACAGAACTCATGCTCAGTCGAATGATCTAAGCGCGTGTATCGGGTAACCCCAGCATGTAGATTCTGAAAGATGAGGAGGCGAAGTTCTAAAGGAAGTCCTAGAAGACATTTTTCACGCTTCGTGGGTGAAGGCATTGCTGGAAACGAGATATGGAGGAATTGCCTAGACACTGGCGCACTGATTGATCTGTTGAGAGAAAGAGAAGGAGACACAGGAAGAGTCTGGGGTGGTTAATATTTGACACCCCAAACATCTGGGCACAATTTGCTCTGCTACCGTTACAATCAAGCAAATACAGACTCCGCATATCTGCTGCGGTGTGTCTCCGCTTGACAACCACAATGCTCCCCAGCGTGACCAACGATGACAGTTTCCGTGGTCGATTGATTCTTGATGGATTGCGCAACCTGAGTGTCTTGGTACCACTTTGTGCGCATAACCTGTGCAGTTCTGTCACCGCATCAACAGCTCCTGACATTCCTGACTATACTCTTGCCAGAGTTTGATGAAAGCCTCCTTCACCTTCTCGAATTGTAGTTCGTCGCCGGCCCAATGCGCGGCCCATCCTTGGTTCAGTCCTTGATGGATTCGTTCCTTCATTCGAAAGTGAAGATCCTCACTTGCTAGCAGCGACTCAGAGGCTTCGAACACATCGCGCTCCACCCGCGAAGCAAAAGCAAAGTCAACCCACTCACGTAGCTTGTTCCACTCGTCGAGCAGCCACTTGCCATGCTGTGGGAAATGCTTGCTTCGCTCTCCGCCGCGCAATTTTGCAAGGTATTGCGGGTTTCGCGCTTGTAAGTCTGCGGGTAACCAATCCCATTCATCTCGCTTCGTTGTACCATACCATCCACATATCTCAAGCTTGACCTCGACATGATCAGCTAGCTCTTCGAAGCAAGAAATGTATTCCGCGAGATCCTGCTTCGCAGGATCAGGGTACATATCTGCGGTCGAAATCTCAAACACTTTGATGCAGACCTGAAGCTTGATCTTGTCTTCCACATCGTTTAAGAACTTGATTAAGCAGCGAAGACCGTCGATGGCTTTCCAGTAGAGTACCTCCATATCGAGTCTCTGGGTCCGCTTGGGAAAGAACTCAATTGCAAGGTTCACCTTCTTGATGACTTTCGTAATCGCCAGTAGTTCGCCTCTTGGTTCTGCAGTTCTGATCGCCAAATCGTACACTTGCCCGGCAACATGGCATGGTTTCTTGGAAGCGTAGACGGGATAGCGAGCACAGATTCCAAGCTCCCAATTGGGCATCGCCAGTCCTCGCACCTCAGCATTCATTGTTTTGTTCACGCGTAGAAGATGACACGTGTCGGCTATGCAATTCCAGAAATCGTCCAATTCTTCGTCGAACCACACATCACACTGATTTCGAGATTCCAAGTCCTGTAAGTGATGACTGCGATCACAGCACCCTACAATGATCGGGTTGTCGGTGATCTCAAGGACACGCCTGTAGATCATGACCCTCAGCTCTGTTAGGATGCCCATGAGGCTCGCTTATGGATACATCTGCCTTGAATCAGCTTTGGCCGGAGACGCGTGAGAGGTAAGGTGCGCACATCGGAGTTTCACATGCGATTGATGCGGGTCGTTGGCTTGAACGCCGGTGATGGACGACAAGGTGTATTGATCTGCGGCTTCTGTGCGCGTGGACAATTTGCCCAAATTTATGCAACGTGGTGCTTGAGACGTAGGCGCAGCGACAGCGAAGTGGTTTCGATGCGGCCCAACCAAACGCGACGTTGTTGTGGTGGTGCCAGAGAGTATGTGACGAGATAACAAGATCGAAGTGATCACGGACTGTGATCGAAGGTGTTTGAGGATGACGTGTTGCAACGAAGCGTAAAAGCTACGTTACTCGGCAGCAGGCTTGTTCCCTCCTATGAATGGAGGTGGCAGTAATTTGAAGTCGCTAGAGTCTCTGGGCACGTCAGTGGTGCTCTCGAAGACTAGACTGCGGACGTACAAGTTGGTCTCCCTTGATGTTCAAGGCGTGTGCTGTTGTAGGCAAAAGAGGTTAGAAGCCAGGATTGGATTGTTGACAGTAGCCGCGGACTTCGATGAGTTTCGATTAGCTTCCCTCAAGAAGGAGATACCCGTCTATCCAGCGTGCTAAAGTTATATGATTAGGACCTTGCATAGTTCTCCTGCAAGAGAAGTCGATGGCCCAGCCGTCAAGAAGAAACATGCTGTAATTCGTCGGAGACATGCCAAGCTATTCGATAGGAGTTCCTTGTGAAATCTTGACGGTCGAGTCAAATGACGCTTCTCTTTTTGCCCTTGTGGGTTTTGCTCTCGTGTGATCAACCGCCTCATGTTGGAGGTTGAGTACCGAAGGTGATGTTTTGCATTCTTGCGGAACGAATGCAGTTGGAGTACGGAGTCGAGGTTTTTTTGATCGTTAGCTAATGTTGCTGCGCCTTAGCGGGACATGCAAATGATGAGCGAGCGGAGTGTGTTCTTTAGCATGCAGGACCTGTCAATGTCAGCTTGGTCTACCAGCGAGGCTGACTTTTTACCTGAATGGTCGTTCCCATCTCGCGACTTCGCAACTCGGTTGCCCTGATCAACAATCTCGTCGAAGTCCTTCCGCACCTTATCAAAGCATTCACAACGC
Organism: Scolecobasidium constrictum UM 578; assembly: GCA_000611715.1. Classification (NCBI taxonomy): domain Eukaryota; kingdom Fungi; phylum Ascomycota; class Dothideomycetes; order Venturiales; family Sympoventuriaceae; genus Scolecobasidium; species Scolecobasidium constrictum. The sequence goes on from AZYM01000135.1 coordinate 9,490, forward strand.
TCGTCCGACTTCTTCAACAGCGTGCACTGGAGGTTCTTCAACAACGCCCGGTGGTACATGTGGTCCATCTCCCAAACCATCTTCTTGCCATATGCCGAGCCTTGAACCTCCTGCCTCAGTGTCGTCAGAGCCTCGTCTGCTTCCTTCTGTGAGCTCATGTTCTGTCTCCACTTCTCATTTTCGGCTCGAGACGCGCTGCCCCCATAGATGGGGCCAAATTTGGATGCCGCAGAAGGAGCAGAGCTGCCATTTTCGATTTTCCTTCGAAGTTGTTGCGATATTGTGGACCCCGAAGTGTAGTCCAGCTTTCTTGTTGTGATATCTTGATGTGTCAATGAGGATGATGAAAGCAATTCACGACGATGAAATTGGATTTAAGCTCCAGTGCTTGGAGAGATGCGAAGGCTCCTTGACTCATCAGCCATGATGCTTTCGAGCTACGAAGTCTCAAGGTTAGCAGTACCAAACTTGTGCTGATGCTCAACGGAAGCGCACATCCATCAAGAAGAGCTGAGTGATTCATGACCTATGTTCGTACATTTGCGCATTCCTGTACAGAACTTTCAAAGACATTACAGTAAAGCAAGTGGGTATCAAAATGTCCCTTTCTTCGACTTGAGCAGCAACTGGAGAAAGTAAGAATCGGAGGTGGAAAGGCAACCATACCGCGACAGCCCCAAGCTCCAGCTAATGCACATGTTTTGATCCGTGTCCCTCCGAAATAGAGTTTATTTCGACTCTTCACCCTCCTTCTTCCTTGGCCCGCTCTTGAAGATGAGTTTGTCCTCCGGCTTCACCCGTTGTGCGTATTCTGTCCAGCTGCCATCGTAGATTTTGCGTCCTTCTTCTGGATATCCTGCTTCGGTCAGAGCGGCATCGATGACGCATGCCGTGACACCGGTGCCGCACGAGCTGACAATTGGCTTCTTCGGATCGACGTTCTTGAGCTCGAAGTACATCTGAAGTTCGTCTGCAGGTAGCAAGGTCTTCGTACGGGCGGAGATGAGGTCGGTGAATGGGATGTTTATGCTGTTGGGCATGTGGCCGGATGAGATGCCTGTGAGCAGTGGTTAGTAGCTCCTCTTGCTACAGATAGGAAATCTGCATACCTGCACGTGGCTCTGGATCCTTGCCCTTCCACCTGCCTTCACCTCTGGCATCCAGCACTTGCAGTGGCTCTGCGCCCTCCTCGTGTCTCTTGAGCAGCGCCTCCTTCAGCTCCTCGAAGCTTAGCACCTTGCTCTTGTCCATGGTCGGCACTGGGTACGAGGTCTTTTCGAAAGGCTGTGGCTCGCCCTTCTCTACTGAATAACCCTGATCGACCCACACCTTGTAGTTGTTCAAGATGTGGACGCCCTCGTGGCCAAAGATCTTCAGCATCCAGCCAACACGCGGCGCTGACAGAATGCCCAGATCTGCCGTATCGTACACAACCACGCTATCATCTCTTCGGATGCCCAGGTCACTCATTGCTTGTGCAAACCGCTCCGGCGAAGGTAACATGTGAGGATATGGATTCTCATCATCCTTCACTACATCGATATCGAAGAACCGTGCATGAGGTATCCGATCCTTCTGAAATGCCTGCAGTCCTGTCCTCTTCTGTGGATCATTGGGCATGTACCACGCTGCACATAGCGGAATGATTCGTGGTGCCGTAGACAATTTCGAATGCACGTTCTTCTTCAGCGCCAGATCGAGATCATGCGGCGTGACGATGTACTTGTTCAGCATGTCGTGTGCGTGTTCGCTGGATTGCCAGCGTCGTTGCGAAGGTGCTATTGAGGACTGGAGAAAGCGCGAGGTCGTTGTTGCGGGCGGCCGGATGAACGGTCGTGAGAGTTGGAGTCGCATGGCTGGGTTTGGGCGGTGATGTGCTTCCGATGCAGCTTCCGACGGAAGATAAGGCGAGCTCGCGAGAGCTTTCTTGGTTTTCTTGGGTGTCCGATACACGTGGGCAATGTATCGTATGAAGGTCGACCGTTTGACAGACTTTGACAGCTATCGTGGAAGAAACGTGGTTGTGATTGCTTGATGCATGTGACGATTGTCAGGAAAGAGCTCCCCGCCTCTTGTTTAGTCGAGATACCTGAATTTCCTGATCGAGAAGGAACGAGGGACAAATCGGAGATCAGCAGCCCCGTGACATCGAGGAGTCTCGTCTTCTTCGACAAGAACTCAACGACAAGTAGAAAACAACGACTTTATGGTCGCACCAAAAAGTAGTGCCTAATAAACCATCCTCGCTCATAGAAGCCACCACCAAGCGGCACGTGCTCACGCGATCTCCCCAAAACGCCACCAAACCCGCGCTCTCCCCAGTCCAATCTTCGCGTCTCGAAATCAAAGCAAGCGAGTACACATCATGAAGGTCAGGATTAAGGCTTGGAATGCAGTCGCAGCTTGGAGATGGGACATGCCGGATGAGGATGTCTGCGGCATCTGCCGAAATCCATACGACAGCACATGCTCCAAGTGCAAGTTCCCTGGAGATGAGTGTCCACTATGTGAGTAGTGTGGAATTTGGACGCGTCAAGCCATGCTAATGTCTATGTAGTGATGGGACAATGCAATCATTCCTTCCATATGGTGAGAATATACAGATATTGGTGGGTTGTCTTGAGCTAACACGCAAAAAAGCACTGCATCGAGTCCTGGGTCGCGCAAGAGCAAAGTCAGGGGCGATGTCCCATGTGCCGCGGTGGCAAGTCTCACCGTCTATGTAGAACTTACTCCGACTGACCTGCTGTGTAGTTTGGAAGCCCAAAGAAGCTTGATGAAGACCCGTGGCGATTGGTCATTAGCATGTTGGAGAAAGACGATGTGCCATGCTGCTACCCCCAGGCAAGCGCTGAAGACATTCGCCTGCTATGCTGTGGAGGTCGCCATAGTAGCATGCAGCAGAACAAGTCTCGTTAGGTCGCGCGCAGTGATGGAACTGTGTTGCCCTCGAAGATATTCCACATATGGTCGGCTAAGGCTGTACTTGCGTAGTTGCCCAAGCTGCGAAGTAGAGATGAAGTTGAAGTGAAGATCTTTGGACCTTTGGCTTCTCTTGAAGGCCTATATCAACATCTGGACTGTAAGTAAGATCATTCGTCTGACTTCACTTCTGTTTTGTTGTAATTCATAATTGATTAATGCAGAGATAGTATCACGTTACACGCCTGTGAGCCGATGATAGCCTGACAGCGCGGAATACCCGAATTTGCAGACAACTACGAGATCTTGTCGGCTTCTCGACGACATTTACAACTTTCGAGCCTTTGCTCCTCGCATCTTCACGCACTTCACGATCAATCTGACCTCAAGATGACCGGTCAAAATCACTTCATGCGCTTGCCTCCAGAGTTGTGTCTGATGGTCGTAGAATGTCTTGTACCTGACAAGCCGAAGCAACTACAGCTCTTGTGCTGTTACGAATGCAACGAATTAGAGGAAGCGGAACACGACAACTACGTGGAACTTGTAGCTGGAGTGAAAGATGCGCTTGCATTGTCATCGGCTAACAGAGCACTTCAGAATGAAGTAAAATCTCTGATCTCGAAGCGAGTAGTCGTAAACTTCTGTCTTCGTCAAAAGTTTGTAGCACCTCAACGGCGATCGTGCAAATGCTAATCTTCCTTTTCAGTGGCAACTATGGATCAAGGATTAATGGCCTTGGGCACAGCTTTTCGGCGTACGAGCGCATCTCGGATGAAAACACAGTGCTTGGAGCTTCGTTGCGAAGTTTTCGCTACATCAAACTTGTGGTTGACGTTGATGGTGAAAACGGCTACGCAGGCAATCTCAAGAGCCGGCCACTCTATCACGTTCTGAATCAAGCGCTTCCGCCGTTGGATGATCTCCGCCTTTTCGTGGAAGCAGTCAACGTCTCACCCGCTGTGGCACAGCTGGACATCTGCGTCAAGATTAATGGCGGTGTCCGGCCGCGACGGAAGGATGTCTACTGGGCACTCCAGCCATTGGACAGGCTAAGTCCAGACCTTCGCCTAGATCTTCACCTGCAAAAAGTTTCTGCGGGACTCGTTTCACCAATCGATGCATCCACGCTTACAGCCACGCAACAAGATCATCTTGAGCGTCTTCTCTACCGCAGAGCTAGTTTGTCAACACAAACCATGGGCAAGTCGTTAATCGACGAATGGATGCATCTCCGCGCCTGGCTACTTCTTACCAGCTGGGATGTCCACACAGAGAACTTGGGAGTGAACCATTTCCCAGACAATTTGACCAGGCGTCTTGCAATCTGGATGAACACATTGGAGGACCAATATGATGACGCCAAGCTAAGAGACATCGTCGTGGACACATGGAGAGCGCATGATCAAGGCGATCGACAGAGGTTTTGCGAAGGCAAGCAACAGCTCAGGAAGTGGTTCGCAGACTATTTCTCAGATCAGCTTGATGTGATGATGCGCGGGTTTGGTGGAATGGATTTTATCCGGCAGGATATTGCAAGAGAATACTGACGTGGCAATGAAGAGATGGGCGGGATGACATGGCTCTTCGTTCCTTGTATGAAGCCTCCGGAACATGCAAGCATTCTAAAGCATGGTCACAATCGACAGAGCCGGCGTGGTCAGGCATGAGGTCATATTGATGAGTGGATGCAGGTGTCAGACACATTCATGCGCGTCCACAACCATGGTTGGTATATGACGTGTGTGGAGATTATTACAACTCAAGCAGTGGCTGACAACGCGTTCACGCAGACGAAGCTCAAAATGCATCATTTGATCAGTTCATCCTTTCGCCATTTTACTCGTGTGCTAACAACTGCAAGGACTAATTCCTAGGCGTAATTTCTGCCATCGTGTCTTAATTGACAGCTGTGCACAAACATAACATGGAGCGCATATCCTCTTCTATTATACCCGGATCTGAGGCGAAGGGGACGAAGGTCACTAATGTGAACAAGGAGCCGGCATTGCTACGGATCCCACCAGAGCTTCGCTTGCTCATACTGAGAACACTAATTGGCGGCCACAAGAGGAACCTCAACTTACAGTGCTGTAACAGTTGCACGGAAGACGCCATTAATATCCGCCGGGCAGAGTCTCCACGATCGCCGCAGCTCGAGGTCCCTGCCGGCGTGCGTGGTGCGGTGGCCCTGATTAAAGCCAGCAAAGGCTTGTACACTGAACTTCAGCCCGAGCTGTTCCGTGGGGCTTCTGCAGAATTTTGCTCAGACAGGTAACTTGACTTGGGACTTCCACTACTCCTACTATTGCTGATGGTTACCGCTCAGGACCTGTTATGGATCATACGACGTCCACGGGCTTGGTGCACAGTATCCGGCCTATTTGCCCTCTTGCCGAGATCAGTTGCGTCGTGATCTACAACCATTCGCACATGTCAGACTTGCGATCTACGTCCGCAAAGGAGCCACGTGCACACCACTCACGTCAGTTCATATTGCGCACTTGCTCAAGGGAATGTTCCCTTATCTTGATAATATGCGTCTATTCGTCGATGCTCTCAACAGCTCTCGGGCTTTGAAGTCATTCAGTCTCTGTATCACAATCGTTGCGCCAATGGCACCACCGACTGTGACGGGAATACGACATATACTTACGCCGTTCGAAGGTCTACGAACGGACATCAAATTCGATATTCACTTTCATCACATGGATTGCGGAGTTATTTACCAAGGCTCTGAGATGCTTTCCATCGATCTGAAGCCTTCATCACCAGAAGACGTTGCTTATGTCGAACGATTAGAGTATCAGCGCGGTACCCTTCCAGCACAGGGCTTCGGGCTCCCTCTCGTCAAGGAATGGATCCATTTCCGTACGTGGCTCCTAGCCTTCTTTACGGAAGCGCTTCCAACGAGGATTCTAGACAATCTGATTTACAATGTCTTGGTCACGGACGAAGACAAGCAGGAAATACTGGACTTAGGGCGTGCATTGAACATGCCTGATAATGATGGAGCTGTTGATCCACAGGCAGGATACGATTTGATCAGGCAAATGATCATCGATATCTGGATGGCGCACAACACAGGCGATCAGACTGCGTTCAAGCAGGCAAAGTTGGCGTTCCACGATTGGTATATGAAAGCGCAGACGAAGACATTGCAGATAATGCTGGATGGACCGCCGCGCACGAGCTCAGGAGAAGAAGATAAATAGGCACCAAAGATCTTCCGTGAAAAGATCATGGTCAAAGAATGTGAAGCACTGTACTAGATTTTCAAATTGAACTCCAGGTTGGATGAGCACCCATTCGCACGTGACGTCATTGCACAGTTCCTTGCCATTTCTGGTGCCTAAATTCTGGCGATAAAAGATTATGGGCCTTATTTGTCGCGTTAACAGGTCCATACGAATGCACACTCAAGCATAGCATGCTTGATCAGAAAGCCATCTTTCGCTTCGTTCTGCATCGACCATGTCAACTTCGGCGAGCTTTATGAGCATACCCACCGAGCTACGAATTGAGATCATCAAAAATTTGTATCCAAGCTGGCGAAGGCATCCTCAATTAGCATGTTGCCATACATGCTCAGTCACGAATTATGACAACGATTATGAGCTCGCTGAGCAATTCTTCCCACGAGATTTTCGGAATCTCACATCACTTCTGCAGGTCAATCGCCGCCTGAACTCTGAGATTGCAAGTGCTTTCATGTCCAAGATTATCCCAAACTTCTGCATGTCATTCAGGTGTGTAACATGGAGAAGAATGATAGGGCCCAGCTGATTCAGAGTAGTGATTGTCCGAACTTCCCAATCAATGGTCTTGATGACACCTATTATGCATACTGCGATCTTGCAAGGAGGAACACCGGCTTGAAAGACGCTTTGCAGAACTTTTCGACCGTCAACTTCTCCCTGTACATCGATCGAGGCATCTTTGCGCAAGAGAGAGGTGTGAATCCGCGGAGTCTCGTCAAGGATTACCCAAGATTTGCCATCTTGGACAATAATCAATTCTTGGTCGACGCTCTGAATGCCTCTCGCTCCATCAAGCACTTTAATTTATGTTGCACGATGCGCGATGTTGAGTTCGGGCCACGAAGTCGCTATGGCAGCAGTCATCAGTTGCGGCATGTACTGGAGGCTTTCGAGAGACTGCGTCCTGATATATGTCTCAAGATCTGTCTGCATGTTGTGGTGCCAAAGATCCGAACGGAGGTCGAGCTGCCCACTGTCAGAGGTTTCCCGTCTCAGGCTGATCGCGACTATGTGGCCTGTCTGCAAAAGAAGCGCTCGGTCAAGACTGAGCGTGTCTCTCTGATGGACGATTGGGTCAGTTTGCGTGCTGTTCTGTCTAATTCGCTTTGTGCATTACCGGAAAGCATCGGCGATCACTTCACTGATCTAGGCTCCCGCATCAATCGACTGTATGACTACGTGGATGAGAACCTAGATGCTCATTTCAGTAAGGTCATTGCAAAGACATGGCAAGCTCATTACGAGGGAGACCGAGAGAAATTTGATGATGGCAAAAGGGAAATCAGAGCACTTTACGATATCTGTACACAGCAAAGAAGTCGAGCTATCACCGAAGGCATAAAAGCCTTGAGTGCCCGTGATGATGAGCAGGCGGTCTTAGGCTCGGCCAATTTTGATTGGGTCATCAAGTCGTATGACTTGGTATAGATGATCAGCTCTGAGCACTTGGTCGTGCAGAGACCGAAATCCAGTCCTAGCTCTGCCTCGGAGTCGCTTCTCCTGGTGTGTGTCCTGGACTTGCATTTGCCTTCGCTCTTCTGTCCAATTCTCCAACTCTCTTGCTGCTACCCTCCAATCCTGCCAATGTGGCCTCGTTGCCTGGTATGACCATCTCAAAAGTATCCCTGACGACAGCATACTCATAGTAGCCGCATCTTGCAATCGGTTCCGTCTTTCGCACGTCGACCTTGCCGTCTGTCAACACGTCATCGGAGACATGTACGCCCACAACACGCCCAATGACTACGTCGACTGTGCCCATCGGCGGATTGCCCGGCAAGCGGATGGTGGTATGATATGTGCATTCGAAGCGCACTGGCGAAGCTGCAACCATGGGCACAGGATTCGTCTTGTCTCCTGGTAGGACGCTCGAGTACGACTTCTCCAAGCCCGCACGCTCAAATTCGTCCACGCCGAACGGAACTTGCTCCGCAGATATGTTCACAGCATCTTTCAGCTTGTATGTTGCCAGGTTCCAGCAGAATTTTCCGCTCGCTTCAGCATTAATTACAGTGTCTTTCCGTTGCTGAGAAGGCGTCTGATTCGCGCTGAACATGACATATGGTGGATCGAATGTGAGATTGTTGAATTGCGAGTATGGTGCCAGATTATGTGTCTTGCCGTCAGGTGAGGTGGTGGAGATCCAGCCGATGGGCCTGGGGACTACACATGCCTTGAAAGGGTCATGTGGAAGATCGTGCGGCGTGACGCCAGGCTGATAGAAGACCATTGTGGATTTTGATGGTACTGTCGTGGCTCTCGGAGCACAAATGTCGTGTACAGATAGTCTTCACGGAACCTTTCAAGATTGGTTGGGATCTGTGCTGGATAGTCCCGTAATGTCTGCAAATATCGAGGAGCTGGACGGGAATGTACGATGCTCTTCGATGCCTCTCAAGAAGCACGAATATATTGCTTGACATCATCCCTGTCTCCGCGATAATATGCCGAAGCTGAAGTCGTGGGGTAGCTGCAAGCTTATGCAGGTGAACGGCTTTCCAGAAGCCGATCCCATCTAGTCACATGCATGACCGGAGAGATTGTGGGCCTCAAATCTACAATCCACCCTCTGATGGCAAGATCTTGATGGTGTGGAAAGCATACAGCATCGGGGAGTCTCCGCGAGAAATTGGCTCTCGTCACCCGCGGAACCTTTCCGTAGGCGTGTTCGCGTCCTCCTCCGGGATCTCTGCTCGCACCTGACATCACCAGCATCGATGTTGGAAGCAGCACTTCCATCAATATCACTTTTCAAGTATACTTTCAACAGCCTCTGAGCCGGACCGGATCCGGCTGTAGAGTTGCAGCACCATGATACAAGCCTCGGCACAAGGCACATTGAGCAAGTCTTACCACGGACGGCCTCTGTCTATCCCACACCAACATCTCTTGGAAATCGCCATGCTGCTGCATCGGAGAAATACTCACTTTTCGAATAGCACAGGGTAGAGAATCGAGAGAAACAATACCAGTAGCCTTGTGCCGCCGTATCGACACTTGACTTGGACAGAGTTCCACTGAGATTGTACATTCTCACGTCATATGTGCTGGCCGACGTGATATTGCACATAGCCGACGGGTCCAAATTATTGCCTTGATACGCTATTACCTATCTGTGGAACAGAGTCGATGAGAATGCAGCTTCTTTAGGTCAGCTAAGTTTGCCGTCAATTCGACACGTGCAGGACCAAGATACAGCTGTCATCGCCCTTGATCGTAATCAACGCAGAAGTCTGATGGGCTTCAATAGCCGTATCGCGTGTATTGACGCGCGCTCCGGTCCTTCGTCGGAGGGAAACAGATCCCGCAACGTGCTTGCTGTGTGGTCCTCGGTAAAACCCGCGGGAAGTCGCATCTCCTATTGCACATCTTTGCTGCTGGGCATGCGTCGAATATCATGTTGATAACATGTCCGCATGGAGCGGTGATCTGAGTTTGTGTGCACATTATGCTCCGGTGCTCGCGCGCTTGCTGTGATCCAGGGAGGAACGGTATGGTAAAGGAAGGAGATGTTTGCAAGTAGCAGGTGCTGTCTTTATAAGATCTGGATGATTGAATCACACGCTGACTATTGCATAGCCTCTTGATGTGCCCAAGTTCTGTGGCGGAATTCGAGCATGCAAGTGCACGGGTGGCACATGCCTCGCGTTCCGCTCGGAGCAGCCTGCTTGCTACTCCCGTCCACAAAGACCACACCTCTCACGCGTCCGCGTCTCCAGGATCTGTGGCCTCTCACATCTCCTGTTGGTCATACGCGCGGCAGAGCACTTGTCGAATGCCATACTGACGACGTCACCGCAAGGGGCAACGAAATGAGTTCGTGTACACGTTCTTGCTGATTTGCTGTAGCTTTGGATACTGTCGAACAAAGCAGTTGAAAGGCGTCAAAATTTGTGGATCAGATTTTGAAATCACAAGTGACAAGATGGGAGTGCAGAACAACACAATTTATATTCAGTCTGTATGACTACAGATTCTTGCTGACAATCTCACAGATATGTTGACTCCGACAGAATCGATCGTCACCATGCTATGGCCGCAAGCAAGCAAGAGCCATGCTTTCTCATGCTACACAAGAACGAGCATGTATCAGTTTTCCCGTCTTCTCGGCAGACAAACGGGACAAGCTTGCTGGATGTAGGTGTTCAGCCTCTGCACGTTGCCGCACACGAGCGACAACTCTCTCTGTTTGACCCAGTCGCAACGATCAAGCATCATGTCCATGATGCAGCCGCAACTTCCAATGACGAACGTCTGGGTACACATGTTGATATGAAGGGTCAAACTCAAAAGGAATGTATACTGGTGTTTGCATAATGCTAAGCTGAAGAGAATGTGCTCACAAGATGTATGAGATCTCTTATATGCTGACAATTTATAGTGAATCATGTTCAGCCATTCATGCTGGATTCATGACCATTTCGTCCCTCAGCTCTTCCCGCGGACTGGTCTGATCGCGACATGCGTAGAGCTGCCGTGTAGTCATGAAATGCGCCGCATCACCCAGAGCTCGATCAGCCATGCGAGGTGTGTTGTCCCACGCAAGCCATGGCGACTTCATGTAGTCCGGTCTAGGATCATGGGCAGCCGATGGCGGCTCCGTGGGAACTCTGCGGAGCGCTGGTCGTGCTTTGCCCGTGGACAAAGGAGAGCTAGGATCGCCGCGCTGTGCCTTTTCTTCTTCATCTAGTGCGACGTTGTGACGGCAGTCGCGGCATGCCCACGTCATGTTCCGTGGATAAACGTGGTGCTCGAGACATACGTGGCCGGTGGTGTATGCTCGATAGCATAGGTCCAGGTACTCGCGCTGCATGTGGCCGCAGCAGCCCACGAATACGGTCATGAAGCACATCTTGGTGTTGTTGCTGTGGAAGTCCTATGAACACTGCAGATCTGGAAGAGCAAGTTCAAGAAAAGGACCAGGAGAGGTGAGTGGCAACATGAGGATGATCCACGGGGATGAGTCTCAATTTATGTTGCTCGTGGTCTGAGACGTATGACTAATTATCATACGTTCATCGTCATACAATCAGTACCAGCAGGAATCTGCACATCTGCAGTCAAGCCATAAAAATGACAAGACATCACAGCAACTTGTTTGCAAGCATCCACGCACCAGCGCGTTTGACGTCTGCTCTGGACGTCATGCGCAGATCTACCATGGTCGGCCCATATTATCATGCAGCCAGAGATAGCCGGGACCTCTTTGAGCTGCGCAAATGCGACACGTCCGCATGATACCGAATCCACTCTCGCGAGGAAATGGGCATCGTTGCTTGTTACGACTGGCCGATTCGCATTCATCCAGGATCATGTTGTTGACGTGGCCGGAGGCACAGACGAAGAGCGTTCGATGACACATGATGCTTGGTTGTGGTTGTTCCTGGTATAGGTGGGTTTATACTGAGTGATCACTGTGTCTCTAGGAGATATTGTGGATTGATAGCGGGAGGACAGAGCTTCACTGAACTCTGCTTAAGTACGGAATCTGGGAAGAGCATTCATCATGATCAATTTGAGTCTACACTATCTGTGCAATATTACAATTTCTGACTGTGTGCACCAGGTCATTGCAAAATCGCAACATCACGGCTACATGCCTGCAAAATCAGGAAAACCGCCCGTGGTGCTTCTCAATGACCTCGCTCAAGATCAACCGCGATAATCCAGTATATCTCTGTCAAGCCTGCCAGTAAACCGATGGGTTCTCCGACACATCTGACAGTCTTCGTCCATTCTAGTTGTGCGCGTATAGGGCTGCGCGCATGCAACCCCGGTTTGAACGGCTCGCTCGCAGTAAGTGCGTTGCATACTGTTCACATGGCCGCCGCTGCGCATTTGGTGACAGTTGCGGACGTATTGTTCGACGAAACACATCCTGACTTAAGGGAAATGATCTCTGCTTGTAGTGAGTAAGTGTTGTTATTATGTTGGCTTGCAGTTTCTGGTGAGAGCAGAGTGTTTTGGTAGTGTTGGTTGAAGGTAAAAGTTAATGCTTCTCAAATAGATGCTTTTTATAGCCAGCACGTCGGCAGTCAGAAGTCCAAGCCATTGAATTAGTCTACGTAATATAGCTACCCTTGCTTGGTGAAATTCTTGACATTTTTACAAGCAAGGTTGGAATTACTTGTACACTCTGCAATAATTGTAGCTGGAAATGATTTATGATTGGCCTCTATAGTCTATTCTATCTATCCATGATGATGGGCACTGATTGATATGGATAGTCGACATGATAATATGATTATGCACGCATTCCTGCTGCAGCAAGAGTGTGGCTGAAGACGCTCTCAATGGCCTCGCTCTGCATCATCGTCGACGTCCATAATCTAGTATGTCTCGGGGAAGAGTGTCAAAACTCTCGGGAACTGTATGCATGCACATCTGGCAGAAGGTGTCGATCATGATTCGGCGCACCTCAGGATTTGGGCAGTATCGTCTAGGTTGGTGGGCTCGTAGACATGCCTCAAGCGGTTCCATGTTAGGGATGTGATGGCGGCATCTACCGATATATTCCACAGCGAGACACATTCTGTTCTATTGAACGGGGCCTTCGCTTCGAGATAGAGAGTGTTGTCGTGGTGTTGGTTCGCTATCGTTCGTGGAAGACGAGGGCTTTGTCGGTGTTGTCCAGGGTTGTAGAGAATCTGTGCCCAGTAGAAAGCCATTTATAGCCAAAAGGGTTGAAGTCAACAACCAAATCCATCGTACGGATGCATGTAATGGCCGTGGCGCACGCTTGGTGGAGTTCGCAGCACCTCCACAGACAAGGCTGAAATACAGCCTCGTGATGAGACCCACATGCCCGTCTTGGCCCGAGCTCCAACCTCATCCCGCGTCCGCCGCAGCCTGCTGCTCTCAACCTCAACGATGACATCGACCTCCATCAACGACCCACGGCGACAATCCATCACGGCGTCGCCTAGAACAGGACTCCTACCGTCTCCATTCTCGCACAGTGACGAAGCCATCGGTGACGCCTCGCGCTTCTCGGCTGGTGGACCAGATCCTCCGCTGTATCCTGGTGGTGACGACTATATTGAGCCACAGGATGGGTCACTACTACCTCCGAGAGGCTTTCAGCCATTCTTTACGATGATCAAAGACAAAGAGAGTGGAGAAACGTATCACCCGAGCACGTATTACGTGTTTGCAGATGATGAGCCTGAAGTACTGAGTAATGCTGCCTTGCACGCACTTGATGCATTTACACCACAAGCGATAAGAGATGCAGAAGCGAAGGCGCTGGTTGATGGTACGGCGAGAGAAGAGGAGAGATACATACTAGTGAATATGGGTCCATCAGGCACAAACGTTGTTGGAGCTCGCAGCCTTGCGCCAACGTGGGCAGTGACAAATGCTCGAGTCAGAGCTGCACCGACTTTTGATGGCGGAGATGGCGAAGGCAGTGACGGCTTGATGTTGATGGTTGAGGGGAAGAGCTCCAGCACATCAGCAGTAGCGCCAACGTCGAAGACAGCAAACGCGAGGAGAGCCCAGGCGCAGGATGCACTCGACGGCGCGAGAAAGAGAAATGCTGGCAACATCATCACTGCCATGGAAGAGCTAGCGCAGGAAATGATGTCTGGGATACGCACACTGGATCAGGTCACAACGACGGACTGAAACAATTTGAATGAATTTGTGCTTAGCGAGGCGTTCGGCGGTGACTGGGCATAGATGTAGCCTTTCCAGAGATTTAAGTGCTTGTTTCTCGTGGCTTTGGCGCTTGTGTCCATCGCTTGACGTTCAATGCGGTTATGTACGGCTTAGCCTCGTAAGTGGTGTCCAGAATGACGTGTATCCAATCACTTGTCGCTAACTTCTATCAGCATGACTATCTAAATTCCGACCCGCCATTTCAATCTTCATTACATTTGCATCCGCCGCACGAAGCCTTTTGACGATATCCTACACGCCGCAAACCTATCCAGACCTGAGTAAACAGGCACAGATGACGTCCGTCAACGAATCTCCGCTACGACGTCTGCCGTCAGAGCTTCGCCTGATCATCATCGAGCAGCTTTTGGTGTGCGATGATGCATCCATGGAGCTCTACTGCTGCGACAACCACCTTGGCAAGAACTATCTTCCTCGACTCTGGATCGAGGACAGGCCCAGTCAAATGGTTGCACAGGCCAATCAAGCACTCAGACCAGCAGCCGATGTTCTCAATCTCGCCCGCGCATGCCGCCTCTTCTCGATCGAAGCTCTGCCCGTTCTGTATGCGAAGTACCGATTCAACCTCTGCGCTGACGCTACACTGGACGGACCACTCGCAAGGTGGCACCTCAAGCATTCGCGCGATAAGGCATTCAGTGTTCCGGTTGACGGAGCTTTGATTGCTCAGCGCCCAAAGTCCTTCCTCACGCTCCAACGCGACATTCGAGATATTCAGCTCATCATTCGCATCCCTCATATATATTCTCCGGCTATCACGATGACCACGGCACATTTCTCGGCCGCAGACAACGTCTACAAGCTGTTTCGGTATCTGTCACGAAGCCCGAACGCTATTCGTTCGATCACAATTCGGTTGCAAACCATTGCGTCAGCGCACCAAGGAATCGCAGAGAAAGACGCAGCTTGGACAGACTTCGGCATTGAGCGCTGCAAGGAGCAACTGCGGGTCTTTCAACTCATTGCGAATGATATCTCTCTAAAGATCATTCCAGAGGGTATCTGGACGGATAAGACACTATTTCGTATCTTAGGTCCCGCTGCGAAAAAAATCATCCCATTGCCTCTGCCAGACGGATCAGATGCTGCACTGTACCTTGAGCAACTACTGAAAGGGCCGCGTAAGCCATCTGATGGGCTTTGCCGTCGACGACTCACCGATGAGTACGAGTTCGTGCGAGGCCGTATCCGTCACGACTTCCCCGACATCGACGAACGTGATACTCGACGCGGACAACGAGATGTGCTGGACAAACTTGTGGCGGGTCTGCGAGGAATGTGGTCAGCTTGTTGCGATGAAGATGAGCCGGGCTTCGCGAGGGCAAGCGCCGAGGTGGCTGGAATAATGAGAAGGGGTATACTGAATGGAAAAGGCGACGTCATGCATTCTTTGATATGAAGCGCTGGTAGGGCAAGGCGAAGGCAATGGCTACGGTGTCAAATTCACACGGCTCAATGCGAATTCGGTGAGGCTCAGCCTCACGACGTGCCATAAGAGGACAAGCGATGATGTGGCAGATACTATTGCAGGCAGCGGAGCAAATGATCATCATACATTCAGAATGGTATTGCATGAATGGCAAAATTGATCTATTAAGGAGTCCAAGTATGTATACGCTCTCTGTGAAACGGTAACAGAAGACCCTGTATGCGCTTTGATTCTCGTGGCACGCCTGACATTGCGGAAAGACAGCCATGGATGGTCTTTAATTGCCTTAATGGGTCTCAGAAGATCAGTGCAGAAAAGTCTTACTTCCACACACCATGGAGGCTGAGCTGACAAAATGCGATTCAAAGCGCTGCGAGGAAACCGACTCTGTTGTTCAGTCACCTCTGTTTTTATGACAGTCACATCCAGACGTGCGCGCGAAGCAACGTCCTTACAGACATGTCGCTCCACGCAGTGACTGAGCCTCAATATCGGCATCAAAATGAGTTCGCGACTCTATTGCTTCGGACTACACTAACATCAAGAACCGCGTATTCGCATTGCACGAACGACAAGGGCCGCAACCTAGACATCGACCATTCATTCGCCACACAATGTCAGCCGATAGAGGATCAGCTTTATTACTCGGACTCCCCACGGAGCTTCGACTTCACATTATCGAGATACTGCAAGAGGACGGTGATCGCACATCGCGGATCTACTGTTGCGATGAACACGTTGGTCAAGACACCTTGCGTGCAGGGCATAACACGACCCATGCAACTGCGCGTGATGAGGCCGACGATGTACTGGAAGCATGTTTGGAGCTCTTGCCTCTGTCACTCACATGCAAACAGCTCGCGATCGATGTTCGCGACGTGCTCTACAACAATAGGCGCTTTGACTTTTGTCTTCCATCGCTAAGCATGCCCTCGATCATGTATGCCGGCCACACGCGTGCACTTCCTTGCGACTTCTGGCACGTTGGCCCCGACAACAGTCTCCGCGTCCCAGCGTTCTTCAAACATTTGCGTGAAGTGCGCATCACGGTCGACGTCTCAGAGCGGGCAGCTCAAGGTGTCAACGGTCACCTCGCCTATCTTGAAGGTATCGGCAATGTTTCCATGGTGGTGGAAGCGCTTACTACTGTAGCAAAGCTGCGAACTTTCGACTGTCATGTGATGGTCAGCGGAGATGATCCTGCAAGCGCGAGGTTTTGGGTGGAGGAAGGATGGGACTGCCTTCGAGTTCTGGAAGCTTTGCGCACAGTGGAGCATCTTCCGGACGAGGTCCAGCTGAAGATACGCATCGAGCACGAGTGTTCGTACGAATTACTCATCGAGACCCTTGACCCCCCAGAGGGCACAGCTGAGGCATTATATGTGCAGCGCTTGATTGGCGAAGCACGGTCTTCGCACTTTGCTAGCACTGTGCCTTTGTCCCATACATATCGCGCGTTCCGTGGAAGAATCGAGGACCTGGGCATCCCGTTCGACAAGTTCGAGTACACTTGCTCAAGCTTGTGGAACACGCTCGAGTCGGTGGGGGGGGTATCTCGAAGCTGAGCTCATGGCGCTCTGGGCTGCATGCTGCACGGGTGAAGAGAAGGAGCTAGAGAGTTGTCAGCGGAATTTTTTTCTTGCATGGGAATATGTTGTTGGTCAGATGAACCACGCACAGTCAAAGTAGTCCTTCAGAGCATTCAAACCTTGATAGAAATTTCAATGTTGTGATGCCGGGAGCAATGCGGAAGTTCTTGTTAGAACAGTCAAACTTCTTCGACACA
Source organism: Scolecobasidium constrictum UM 578 (assembly GCA_000611715.1). Classification (NCBI taxonomy): domain Eukaryota; kingdom Fungi; phylum Ascomycota; class Dothideomycetes; order Venturiales; family Sympoventuriaceae; genus Scolecobasidium; species Scolecobasidium constrictum. The sequence continues at coordinate 26,567 of AZYM01000135.1, forward strand.
ATTGAGAGGTGTCTTTCGTCTGCACGTGCTTGGATGTTCAACAGCTCATTGTGTCCTGGCGTGGCTTCTGAAGTCCAAATTGTTCCTCTTCCGTGGCCCGTGCTCCGTCGTTAGAAGGTGTCAATCGTTACCCAACAATCCTCATTTTTTCACTCCAGACCTGCCAGGCCGGAACTTCGCAATCGCATCACGAACACTGACTTCCACTTCATCGCCATGCGATTGCCCAAGAAGGTCCCTGCGCGCCGGACACTTCGTCAACGCAATGCTACGCTAACGAGGTGAGCCGTGAATGTCAATCATGTACTGAATGATGCGGATTGACTAACAAGCGCGCAGCAACTCACCTCGAGCTCACTTGATGAGTCTACCGACTGAACTACGCGTTGAGATTTATCGGCACGTCGTCCATCCTTGCGCAATGCAGAAAGTGTTCCTCACATGCTGCGACTTCCATAAGTGGGATTGTCCTGGCTTGGACGACAGAAACATATGGTGCACAGATCAATTCGACGAATTCGAGACATGCATCCGCGATCGAAGCAAACTGCTACGAGTCAATAGTACAGTCCGTGCCGAGGTAGAGACCTTCCTCATGAAGAAATGGGAGTTCAGTTTCTGCATCCCTCACCTGCCACATGCGGCGGCTGCCCAAGAGCAGAATAAGAGACACGAAATGCTCACAGGGCCGCTGGCCGACGACTGGGACTTACTCTACGTACCATCGCCGGGCTGGGAAGAGCGTTTTCCTCTGGACGATATGATCGGATGCACCACAAAAGTCAATTTGCTGATGGACGTCCGGGCAAGACGAGACCTCGATCAATGGGAGCTGCAGCTGCGACACTGGGAGTTCGTGGATACCTGTCAATACCTGGTCCACATCCTCCAGCGAGCTGAAAACGTCAGACATCTACACGTCTTCGTCCGAATGTACGGAGACACCTCGGAGGATGTCGTAAGACTCGAAGCGATGATACCAATGCTGTTGTCTCCGTTCGAGATCCTACGCGACGAAGTCAAGCTCAAGATTGATGTACAGTTCGAGTCAATCAGGAGAAATCTACTTCTGCGACTTGGCGAAGACCACACTACTCATGTAAAGCGCTTGGAGAGCTCAGCGCGCCAAAAGCATTTCCCAGCGCTAGTAAAGCGTTTGGATGAGAAATGGTACACGCTTCGAGATTGGGCGGAGAATTATTTCGGTTATCGCGTCCTGGGCAATACGTTCGAATCGTGCTTCGCGTCGCTGGCTGACCACGGCGGCAGTGAGGAAGAGCTGCAGGAGAATCTGCGAGCTGCATGGCATGCTCAACATGTCGGTGATGCTGAGGTCTTTACGCAGGCAAAAGACAAAATCAAAGACATGTGGAAGAAGCATAGCGAGAGAGCGCTCAAGGCGATCTCCGACCTCTGATGGAAACGACTTCATAGGACGGGAGTTACCCTTGGGAGCTTGTCGCATCGAGACATTGCCGTCAGAACTCGACGCATACACTGAGATGGTTGGTAATTCGAATGCTCGCGATTGTTGCAAGCTGGTGGGGTGCAGGTGGATGCAATCGATGAGAACAGTGCAACCACAACGAGTGAATAGATCGTTTCGGCGCCGTGAACCTTTGAGAGTAAATGCTAAACCGGGTTAATTTGGTTGTCCGTGCTCATTCCTCCCAATCCCGCGTCTCTTCACACTGCTCCATCTTATGGACACCGACACTGAGACTTTACAATTCGGAAGTACATCCTCGGTTGTCGCTTGAGATGCAATAGGAACTCTTGTTAGATCCCGTAAGGATGTTATTGGACCACCTGCGCGGCCACCACGAAATAAGTGTCGCTGTAGAAAGGATCTGGATGGCTTCTGGCATGAATCTTCACGATTACCTTACTGGCGACCAGCATGCATCTCCAAATCATGTCTCCTGCAAGGAGCATCTGGGCTGACGTGCGGCAGAGCATGCAGGCGTATGATAGCAGCATGCTTCGTAAATCTTGGATAAGCTAAGCGTGGGAAAGCCGACTGCTAGGACGTAAAGCGATTGACAAGTTTAGTACTGAACCAAAATACTAAAGTTCTAGGACAAGTCACGATTTTGTGTCAATCTCGTAGGAGCCATCACCGCTGCCACGTCCCGTCGCCCTCGTCTCCTCGCACAAGCCTGAACCATGAGCCATACGGAGGACCAAATTATATGTCTCAGCAGGAGAAAAGCGCACTTCAGCCATTGAAGTTTTGCACGAGACAATGGCTATCGCAGTGGGAAAGCTGGGGCTCGTATGTGAAGACCGGAGAGCTTCCTCAGGAAATTGACGACTATCGACGCGAGAGACGATGATAACCAACCGCTCTAGGCTGGATAGTGCAGACCAAGCTGAGACAAGGCCCCACTAGCATGGCAGCAGGTGTTCAACAACAGTATCATGATCCATGTGAGAACATAAAACGAGGAGGCACTGATAAAGGCTGGCTTCATGCTACTTGACATAAAGCGTGGCTGGAAGCCACCTCGGAGCTGGGTTTAATCGCTCGAGACTTGCGCCACAGCACCCATACGAACACAAATTCTTCATGACAGTCGGTGTCCTAGCCCTTCATGTCTGCTGCTCAGGCATGAGATCATCCGGAGATTTCCGGCAGCCATGCACCTCGGACGTCGCGATATTGACCGCATGGCTGCATCGACCGTAAAATGCAGACCCTCTTCTGGAAAGGTGGCGGTGACCGAATTATTCGAGATCAGTCACCTAATCGCGGCGACTAGGCGAAGTCAGTCCACCTCGATCCACACTTGGGGCTTTTCTCCACCTACCGCCGACGCCTGCTACATCTGATCAAAGCGTCTTCCACGCGCGGCATGGCCATCGATGCAGCGCAAGCAACTTTCATGGGCTTATCCACCGAGCTGCGGATAATGATCTTTCATCATGTCTTACACGAACCCGCCGTCGAGCAATCCATGGTTTGCTGCATCGACCATGACCACTCCGAAGAGACGCATGGCAAAAGTCGCGCTTGAGGACCTGCGCAATCGCATGCGCAACCTCGCACACGTCCTCGATCTCAATAAGCCTCTACGCTCCGAAGTTCAAGCGATGCGTTTCCCAAGCTGGCAGATGGACTTTTGTGTCAGCGCTATCTACGATCCTGAATACTACTTCTACAGTGAGGGTCGAGTTCTCGGTCCCTTCGAAGGCGTTGAGCAATTCGATGCTGATTGGTCTTTCGTGCCATGTTTTGTGATCACTCAAACAGCGACAACTGACCAGGCCACCATGTTGGAGTCCTTGTTGAGATACGTCCCGCAAATTCGACTCTTTGTCAATGTCGGACTTCATGAGCCCCGCACTGGAGACGATACTCATGCCGAGGACTCGTACCGCTGGTTCGCCATCGACAACATTCGATGCTTCATCAATGTACTGAACAAGTGCGAGAGGCTCACGAAGCTGGAGGTGCGGCTTCGGTTAGTCAACCAAGACGATGATACCGCCTTGCATAATCAGTACCTCGGCGGCTTCAAACATCTTCGCGATAACATCACGTTGAAAATCGACACAGAGTACTACCCCACGAGATCACCTAAGCTTGATGAAGCGCCGGATCAATCCCAAATGATCGCTGACACACTAGACCGCCTACAGTCAAGTTAGCGCAGCAAGCATTTCCCCGAGACAAGCGCGCCATCACTGCTTGAGCACTGGTGCAAGCTCCAAAGTTGGGCAAACGATGTTTTCGGCTACATATCTCGACGAATCCTGCAAATCGAACCTGAAAGAATGCCATGCATTGATCAATTCGCGACTCTATGGGATCATGAAGAGCGCGAAGTCAAAAAGTTGCTTCGGCATACATGGGAAGGGCATCACGCAGGAGACCGCAAGTCCTTCGATAAGGCGAAGGGAAGGCTTATCAGGATGTGGAAGAAGAAGAACGAGGAGTACACCAGGTTCATTGAAGAGGACTAGAGAGACAGTGCGATTGGCGGCACTGTTGCATGGAGCTGAGCGCTCAGGTTGAGACTGAGGACATGGATGATGTACGTGTGAGCCAGCAGCGGTAATTGGGAATCGCGAAAGGTCCATGGATTGATCGCATTCTGGAGATTTACGGCCAAGTGCTTATGTTCTACAGTACACAGCAAGGTATGTGTCGAACAATCTCATTCTGTGATGCGGACTTCACATGCATGTACAGAGAGCCAGGCAGATCAGAGCATAAGATTCGGGTCGTTGACAAGATCATAGAGAACATGAAAGCTATTTTTGGATCATAAGCGATGCTGAAACCTGTTGTCATGTTGGCAAGTGACCTTGCCTCATTGTTCCAAAGCAGTTTACACACTTTGAACATCTTGCTACGTCATAAACATATGGGTTTCTCCATCCACTTTCATCGCAGCCCGCCTTCACTGATAAGTTGAAGGGAAATCTTCGGCGTGCACCAAAACGTCGGATCGCAACTTCAGTAGACCATGAATGCTTGCTGTTAGTTCCTCGATCGAAAGCTCAAGTTGGTCAAAGGCTCGTTGACCAGATTCCCGCCCGAAAGCTCGTGGGCAAACGCGCCAGTCGTGCATGCCAACTTCTACCTGATTTGACTTCAATTCACAAGCACAAAATTGCGAATTCACCTGCGGGCACACTTCGTTGTCTTTTGCGCTACCTCCACGCCAGCCGCGACTCCTCCAACTGCAACGGCTTGCCAGCTCGCTGGGCCTCTCAAGCACAATTTTGCGAACAATCGCTGGGAAAGCTCTAATTCGCGAATCGCCCTTAAACGAACGTCTCACTTCAACACCTAGCGCGCAAGATGGCTACCGATCGACCGCAAGCGTGCCTCTTAGGCCTTCCTCTTGAGCTTCGCATGGAAATATTCCATTTTGTCCTCCACGATCCGGACATCGAGGAGAGCATGCACTGCTGCATGATTCACACTGTTGCCGACACCTTGGAAGAACTAGAAGAGTCAGAAGCATGTGAGCAGCGCACGCGCGATCTTATCAACTTGCTTCGCCTGAGCAAAGCTATCAATGCCGAGATACACGCGATGCGCTTCCCAGACTGGCGCGTCGACTTCTGCGCAAATCACAAATACTACGGGCCTACCTTTGACTTCGCTGACGGTCGAATTCGTGGTGTGTGGTTTGAGGACTGGATTCTGTTACCTGAATTCGCGCAACTTTACACCATGCACTTTGCTGAAGAGCGTCGACTACAGAACCTGTTGAGGTTTGTGCCGCGGATCAGCCTCCTTCTTGATGTCGGCAATTACCCAGGAAGTCACTGTGACGGTGGTCGCGCTAGAGAAATGTGGCATCGAGTTTCGATCGACAATATTCGTGCCTTCATCGAGGCGTTGAATGGCTGTCCTCGTCTTCAGTACCTAGAGCTCCACATCGAGGTCAAATACGACTTGAGCCTCGAGGCCCTCAACGATTACGTCAACCTCTTCAAGCGCCTTCGCGACGGTGTTGCCCTAACGATCTCGATGGAGGTCGCCGAATGCCTCGAGAAGCTGTTCAAGCGAGCTCCGCAGAAGCGTTCTGACTTCGATCAAATGCTCGTGAAGCTCCAATCTCCCGAGCGCAGTAAGCATTTCCCTGGAGTCGCAGAACCTGTCCTGCTGGTCCCATGGTGCAAGCTGCAGTGGTGGACGTGTGAAGTGTTTGTCTGGCATTCCGATTACAGCGGAGCTCGATGGAGTAACTTGAATCACATCGAAGAGCTGCTAGTTGATAAATTGCTTCAGGACGCATGGCGTGTACACGGTAGGGTTGATCGCACCGCTTTCGACAATGCGAAGCAGGAGCTCATCGAGATGTGGAAGCAGCAGAGCGCGAAGTACATGGAATACGTGGAAAGGATCTAGACTCTTGTTGTGTTGATCGCTAAAAGCACAACGTGGAAGTATCATGGCACGGTCTTTGGGAAACGGGACGGAATCTTCTTTCGTCCGCCTGGATGTTGATGGGAAACAGAAATGGGCAAGCAGCATAAGTCCAATGTAAGGTCTGACTTACTTGAGCAACATTTGTGCTTGCGCAAGCAATCTGCTGCTGCTCAATTTTGTCTGGATGCAGTAAGCATCAATCGACCAGCGATTCTGATGAACGACCTCTTGTAGACGAAGTGTATGCACTGTGTTCTCGACCTAGCTTTCACTGAAGCGATCTCCACACCTGCGTGATGGCAGTTTCATACAGGCGCAACACGAAAATGGGACAGCGGGATCGTACAACTACAGATTATTCTTTGGCACTTATATGAATAGTTCGCGATTGTGTAGAATTCACTCCCATCTCAAGGTGACACGCACGGCTACGCACGGCCAGCAAGAATTCAGTCACCAGGTCATAACCCATCAAGGCACATATAAAAGCGTCCTTCGATCGCCTCCTTTTCAAACTACTGTCAATTGCAGCATTCGTCGAACTCTTGCGCTTGTTTACTCGACAAATCGCTTTCGCCTACTCCGTTCCTGATTTTCATGTCATCACCCACTGCAACTTCTGGTAGATTCGACAGCAACGATGACTAGTCCAGCTTCATTCATGGGTCTACCAACCGAGCTGCGCCTCACCATCTTCGAACACGTCATCGGCTTCACCGATGGACATCAAATCCACATTCGCGCCTCGAGGACCAAGCCACCTCACGCGAAGGACGACGAGCGCTACACCACCGACAAGCAAACCTTCAAGCAGCGCACCAAAGACGTCTGCTCCCTCCTCCGCGTCAGCAAGACCATCAACACCGAGATAGCCGATGCAGCCCTGAAGTCACACCACCTCCACCTCTTTCTCCGCCACCGGCACACCTCCAGCAGCACGGTACAGTGGCCGTCCCCGCAATTGATCGGTCCCTTTGGCAAGGTGTGGTACCCGTACCAGGGCTTCCAGTCCAAATGGATTAACATGGAGTCCGATCGCAAGCGCATGAGCAACTTGCTGCGATGGATACCTCGTATCCATTTGCAGGTGATGTTCTGGCCCGAGACGCACGGCTATCTTGAGGACATGGAGCGCAACTTCGCGCACTGGCAAGTCGTGGATAACGCGCGCCATTTTGTGCACGCACTTAACGAAGCCGTTTCCGGGCCATGCAAGCAGAAGACACTGCACCTGGACATCGTGCTGGTGGACAATTGCCCAAAAAGGACGCATTCAACGAAATGGCTGGACTTCCGGGAGTTCATGCAAGTCTTCGAGCAGCTCGACGATGAGGTCAAGCTTGCGGTGACGACCAAGTACCGCGTCGCGACGAGGGCGGACCGTCACCAGAACGATCACGAGCAAGACCAACTTGAGGGTCCCCGCACGACAGACATGGCCTTCACTGCCAACGCACTGCTCGGCCACTACTCCATCTCCAACTACGTGGACCACCTCCAACGCCCCCATCGCTCCAGCCACTTCCCTCGCATCGTCAAAGACGGCCTCGCAGAATGGTATAAGCTGCGCGACTGGGTGCGCGGTGCTTTTGTGTACGAGATGCATGAGGGGAGGGCGCGCTTCGCGGCTTTGAGGGGGGAGCAGGCCAAAAAGGTGACTGAGCTTGTGGACGGCGCGTGGTCTGCGCACCATGGCGGAGACGGAAATGGCTGGAGAGCGGCGAAAGAAGGGCTTGCTGAGATGTGGCAGGTGCACTCTGAGAAGCGGGCTCTTGACATTGATGCTATCGAATCGTAGGGCAGCCCTCTCGCGCATGCGAGAATCCTACAAGGTACGACCTTCCAGCGATGGAGGAAAAATCCTCATGGCTGGCGATTTCGAGATCGGTGGGTCAGGGATTCAGTAGCAAGCCGGAGGAGGTCATGAGAGTGTCCTAGAATTGCAGACCGTCACCGCACGTGTAGCCGTCGTAGAAATGGTTAAGGATTTAGAGATAGGCAGGGCAGCAGAAAAAGCGGTACCAGCGGACTTCTCCACTTCTAATCCCAACCAAACAGCTGTACGATAGATGGGACTGAGAAGCAACGGCATCGTAGCACATGATTGAAAGCTTTCGGTGCCGATAATGCATGCACTTTCCCCATTCTGCAGGCGCGGGAGGCCATCACGAAGGCCGGACAGGGAGTCGCGAACACCCGGATATACCATACAACGCCCTTCTGTGCAGTCTTTACCCTGCTGAGAGCCAACAGACCAGCAAACGCTTCGTCACCTTCCTTCCAGCCCTTGAGATCATCAATTGCATCGTGATGGACCGTGTTGGCGGAGTGTGCCAGAACCCAATGGCCAGGAATTACCCTGCATTAGGCATCGAACTGACTGGGAGTGCCATCGTTTTTGGTGCGCGTGGGCAAAATTGATGGCACATGTCGAGGAGAAGGCAAATTCGTCGACGGGCCACGAACAGCATTTCTTGAGTCGGGAAAGCAGAGGTCTCCCGGCTCCGCGACTACCAGCAGGCGAGTCTGGCTTACAGGTCATGATGGCCATATAGTTCATTTGATCGCATACGTAGATCGGCAACTGATCTTTCGGTAGCAGCGCATGGTCCCGGTCCACGATCGACCCAATCCTGCGTAACAGAAGTTGTGGCATCCGATAGCCCCTCGATGAGACTGAGCACAGAACATCAGATCTCAGACTATACAGATCTCGATCATATCCCATGGTAACATTTCTCTTCTCACACCTCCACACTCCTTCCCTCCGCCGGCAACCTCAGCGCCAACCACCCATCCTCGCCCCTCTCCCCAACCATCACCCCTTCCATCTCCCACCGTGCCCTATCAAGCGGCTCCGCCACCCTCCCCAGCACACTCAACGTCGCCGCATCCCCCTGAAACCTCACCGTGACCGGCAACCAAACCTCTTTCATCTTCTCTTTCCCATCTTTACCCTTCCCATCAGGCACGCTCTTCACAGCAACAAACGAGCACACCACCTCCGTGAGATTGCTATTCCAGTCCAACACGCAGTTCTTGGGAAAGAGAAAGCGCTCATTGGGATTCTCGGCGAATTGGAGGAGGATGTGCAGGGGTGTGGCTGTGACGACGGTTTTGATCTTGGGCGGTTGCGGTTGGGGAGGTGTGTAGACTTGTTGGATTGGAGGAGGGTGCCAGACGGGTTGTTGGTGTGGATGGTGAGGGTGTGGTGTTGTGGGTGCTTGTTGGATGGGTGGGGGGGGGCGGTAGTGCTGCTGGGGCGTGGGTTGAGTGATGGCTTGTTGGTGAGAAGGTTGAGGTGGTGGTCTTTGAGCTGGCGGCAGTGTGGCTGTGGCTGTCGTGTTTGGCGTTGTAATGGGCGGTCTAGTTGGTGGCGCTTGACTCGCTGGTATAGGCGTCGGCGCTGCTTGAGTAGTTGGAACCGGAGTCTGTGGCTGACTCGCTCCCACTGCAGGCGTCGAAGGCGGTCTCGCTGGCGGTTGCGTGACCGTCGTATTCGCAGATGCAGCTCCACCAACCGGCGCCGGTGTCTGCACTTCTGTCTTCACAGCCGGAGTCTGCGACGTAGGCTCCGGCTTCACCTCCGACTGCTCCTGCCGCCTCCTGACTAACTCCGTCAGCTCATCGATATGCTTCTGAAAATATTGCAGCTGCTGCGGACTAGCGCGGCCAGTCGCCACAATCTTCATCACCGCCTTCAGCTCCGCGTTATCTCTCGCTCTCTGCGCTAACGCATGGATGACTGGATCCGGCGCTTGCGAACTCGATGCTGGTTTCGGTGTTGAGGGAGGGGCGGGCGAGGGAGCTGGTTTCGTCTCCGTCTTGATCGCTGGCGATGGCTGATGAGGATGCACCGCCGTCTGCGGCTGAGTATGCGAGTGATTCGCCGTCGTATTCACAATATTCGGTCTCGAAGGCGCAACCTGCATACTAGGCGTATTCCCCGCCTGCGCAATCGGCGGATGCGGTCTCGCTGGCGGAGGCGGCACATGCTGCGTCTGATGCTGGTGATGATGGTGATGCACAGGCGTCTGCTGTAACGGTTGCCGATAAGCCGGCGCATAGCTATTCCTCTGCGCTGCAGGCGGCGTCCCATAAATCAGGTGCTGCTTATCCAACGGCAACTGGCCCTGCTTGTGCCCGCCCTGCTGGTCCTTGATCATGAGCAGGTTCACCTCAATGGTGAAGGGCTCGCTGATCATCTTGACTGAACCGACTTTTGACTGCGTGGGACCTTTCAGTGCCCGGAACTCTGCCTTCTCTTCTTCAGTCATGTCCTTGAGTTTCTTGGTTGGCTGCGGCTTCGTCCAGAATTTGGTGAAGTAAGCGCCTTTGACTATGGCTTGTCGCGCTCGCGTGAGTGAGGCGGCGAAGACACCGCTGCTGCCCAGATCCTGCCATTCTGCATCGTCGAGGTCGTCAGGTTGTGGAGTGGGGAGGACGGGTAGAGGTGTGCTATCCGTTAGTTTTGTAGGTAGGACGACGCGCGCGGGTTCTTGGACAGCGGGAGACTTCTTGGTCGCTGTCTTCGGCGTCGCTTTTGCGGTCGTCTTAGCTGCTTTGGCGGGTTTGGCTGGTGTGGCTTCTGCTTCGAGCGCGTCTGAGAAGCGCCGCTTCGCTCCTGCCTCCGCTTTGATGCGCGTTGATTTGCGCACTTCCACCATCTTTGCTGGTATTAAGAGAGCGGGGACAGTAAGCGGGAGCGAGGGGACGACGGGAGAGCGACCGACGATGGCGATGGAAGTGGTGACGATGATTATTAGATCGTCAAGCACGAGACGCCCGGAAGTGCTGCGGAGCCATTAGCGGCTTAGCGCCTGTGGGATAGTGGCGAGGCCGCCAACCCAGCAGGGTGTACCTGCCCGACTAGGCAGGTGCCGATAGATCGTGCACATGCTCGCCTTCCTTATCGCGACCACGTTGTAACCTCAAAGGAACATGGCATCTTCATCTCTCAGCCATTGTCACCCTCTGTGTAGCTCAATCAGGTCGCTTTTTGTATCATAAGTTCCCTACTCTCATCTTCTGTTTTCTCATCGTGCGACGCCTATACACCAGATCACGCGTTTCTGAGACACATTAGAATCAGATATCACTACAAGAGCTTGGCAACATGGTAGCCCTCGAGCCCATCTTCAAGAAGGCATACTGGTCCCTCGTCGGCTTCGGCGCTCTCTACGGCGCATTCCTCGTCTCCGTCTCCTTCAAGAATACTCAACGACAGTGCGTATACTTCCCATCCGCTCTCCCGGCATGTCAGCTGACCATTGATAACTCCAGCGCGCTCTACCTCCACAAAGCGCAATCAGAATACTTCCATAATCTCTCCCGGCCCGAGTCCTTAGGGTTCGCCAAAAACCAAATCACCTCGTTCACCCTGCCCACGCCTGATGGCGAAGAGCTTTACGCCTGGCACATCTTACCCCTTGGGTTGTACGCTGAGCATGAAGATGATCTCCTGAAGAAACCTCCTACTATGTCATTCAAGGACTCCCTGCCCTTCAACCTCCTGACCACGGACCCCGAAGCCCGCGTCGTCATCAATTTCCACGGCAACGCAGGCAACCTAGCGCAAGGCTATCGACCCCAGACATACAAGAGCCTCACGAGTGCATCATCAAAAATTCACATCCTGACAGTCGACTATCGCGGTTTCGGACGGAGTAGCGGTATTCCCTCCGAGGCTGGACTCATCGCTGATGGCGTCGCGCTCGTCCAATACGCACTCGATCTCGGCATCCCAGCTTCTCGGATCGTGATCTTAGGCCAAAGTCTGGGTACACAGGTCGCCGCAGGGGTAGCCTTACATTTCGTATCGCCGTCCTCGAGCACCGCTCTCCTCCCCTCCATGGAGAAGGACATCAACCCCGGCGCCATCTCCGCCCTCTCCACTCCCAACTCAAACAAAGAGCACGAAGAGGCAGGCACAACATTCGCCTCCATAATCCTCGCCGCCTCCTTCCCATCCCTCCCCGAACTCCTAAAAGTCTACCGCCTCGCCGGCCTCCTTCCCCTCCTGACACCTTTACGGGTATATCCCAGCATCCAATCCTTCGTCCTCAAATTCGTGCACGAAACCTGGTCCACCTCCTCCCGTCTACGCTCCCTCATCAAGTCAGTCCTCCATTCCAAAGGAAATCTGAACCTGCAAATCATGCACGCAGCCGACGACTGGGATATCTCATGGCGCATGGGACGGGAGAATTTTGATGTCTGCGTTGACGCGGTGGATTTGTTCGCGCAGACGAATGCGAGGGGCGAGGAGGTGAGGTTTGGGAAGGTGGGTGATGTGTGGGGGGAGGCGATGAAGGAGAGTGTGGAGTTTGAGGGCGTGAAGGTGGAGTGGACACTGTTGATGCAGGGAGGGCATAATCGGATTGTGGCGGATGTGCCGGTTGCGCTGGCTGTGATGAGGGCGTTTGGGTTGTAGATGGTCATGTCGGTGGCGGTCTTGGATATTCGCAGGCAGGATAGATGAATGCAGTAGACGATCACGCTGACTGAAGAAGATAGCGACGGTGATGATGAGGTTCAATCGTTTTGCATTGCGATGAGAGTGCAAATGTACTTTTCCAGTCCTCCACGGATACCATCCACGCAACACCAAGTGAGAACATGCGAACAGCAAAGGAAGCAATATCGCACAACAGTCCCTTCCACCTGAGCCAAAACAACTCCAACAACTATGTCTCCGCTTCCGCGCTCGTCTCGTCATCGCTCCTGGTGGCCACCGTCTCTGCTGCTTCGCTGCTCGTTGCGGTGGCAGCAGCAGTAATGGTCATCATCTCCGCTTGCTGAGCGTCTGCTGGCTCCTCACGCTGGATGTGCGCCAAGTCAAGCATTCGGCAATCGGTGAGTCTCTGGTCCTTCTTGATCATAATCCAAGAAGGTCCGCGGAAATCGCCATTGTTGAGTCGCTCCCACTTGTCGCCATAGATGATGGTGCCATGCTGGGCACTGGTGAGCTGCCTGGATTGACGCATCCCTCAGGCATGCTGTCGGCGCCATGTGGACAGCCTGTGAGCCCCGTCCTGGACACGAGTGGTTCCCGCCACCCGGCCCATGCCTTGTGAGGCGCGCGGCAAGCCGATCTGCCGAGAGCGATCGCCTTTCCCGGACTGCCGGGCTGCTCCCAGACTTGTCGAGGTCCCGAAGGAGCCTAGTGGTCGTGGTTAGTCTGACTTGTGTCTGTGATCAAGAGCAATAGCATACCTCGTCAAGTTCGCGGCTCCACGGAACAGAGGTCGCAGTCGATTTTGCGATCCACCCAAAAACAAATCGTGGAAGAACAGACGTCTGCTGCTGTGGGAAGCTGCGAAGCAGCGGCTGGGTGCTCTCGTTCGTGAAGCGATCGTTGCCGAGACCATACAACGGCAGTGGTGAGATTCTCGACTGTGTATGACGTATTCTTGGAGTTCTCCAGAAGCGTTGAAGAATACAGGGCGCGACTCGAGAAGGCATTTCGTACAAGGTGGAGGGCTTGGGTTCTCTCTACATCAGATGTTATTAGCAAGCCATTCGATAATGTGAGTCGGAGTAGGAGCAGATTTACTTACACATCGCCCATGTCGCATCGCACTTTGTTCTTGCGGCATTCTTTGTGCAAGCCCCGTCCTGGACACAGCTGTTCCCGCCAGCTGGCCCATGCCTTAGACGGCACGCGGGACGTCCCTCTGAGGTTGATTTGGTGGACGGACATCCCCGGACTGCCGGGCTTGCGAGTGACACGCTGGCCGGCGCCAGGCAGCAAAAAACAAAAAGTCGAGACGACAAAGCCCGAAGGCAATATCGAATAGACCATCTGAGAAATTATGGTAGTGCACTTGCAACAACCTACTCATAACGTTAGCGAATGTTCTTCGAGCAAGGCATGTTTTCCTTGGGGTACTCACTCATAAGCTGCGTGGACACGTCGCTGCCCAGCGCCAGCGGTTGAAGTGAACTTGCTGATGATGTCTTCGATCGTTTGACTTGCGTCTTCGGCGGTCTTCCTCCTCTCACGGGTCTGCCGTCGGACTTCTCATCGGACGCAGCAGAAGCTGTCTTCGGACGATGGCGATGTAGGCGCTGGTTTGGCGGGTTCCTATACGAGATCTTGTTAGCCATGTATCGTCAACAGAAGCTTCAAGCTGAAACATACATCACAAGGGCCGCCGCCCCGCGTCAATAGGCTGCTGTGCGAAGAACGACGACTCTCAGCGTTGGGCAGCGGCCAGGTGGCGCGTGATTGTGTGGATCTCAGGTCAGGAGGTGAGGCGCCGCCCCAGCCTTTACAGGTGGAACTTGAGGAGAGGCTAGGGCAGCGCCCACCCAAAAAAGAAAGGCACAAGGCCAAAAGAAGTTGTGATGGCACGAAGCCATACAACTGAGCTATCCGGAAATGAGGGTGGAAGCATTGTATGTTTGTGATGATGATTGTGGTGGATGAATTGAGGAAGAGGAATCGGGAAGCAGGAGGGACGCGTTTTTATGCTTCTGTGTGCGCGCACAGACGCTTGGAATCAGGTGATTAGACTTTCTAGATGATGATTGGGTGTGCCAGAGGTAGGTAGGAGCAGTGTGGAGCCTAGCAAGTGGCCTGGGACGCCTGCCCGGTGCCCGTGGGAACGGCCTGGATGCCCAGCACGCCTGCCAGGACGGCTGCAAAGGGCTGCAGCATGGTATACTGGCAGCCGGTCGAGTTCACGACCCATCTCATGGTGTTTCGAGGCCTATATTAGTTGTCGTTGCAGTTGCAGAGTGTTGCGTGAGTGCAGTGCAGCGGAGAAGACTTGCAAGAGGCACCAACAACGCAAGACCAGGCATGAGGCACGTCCGGAAAGCAATCAGATGAGGGTGAAGAGTCCTATAGATAGTCCTAAGCCAGAATGAGACGCCCATTCCACCCAAGCTGATCATCGTCCGTGTTCTGGTGCTATTTGTTGTGCCTTGCTGTTGCGATTATGATAGCCTTAACGCGCCAGGGCAAGTTTTCAGTCAAACACCACCAGCTTAAGAGCGAGCCATTGCTTCGACAAGGACTCCAACACGATACAAAGCACCATCACCATGTCTTTCAAAGAGCTGTACGAGCAGCACCCACCAGTGTTCATCGATGTTGCTGTCTTCCTGGCCATCTGCGCGTTAGGCCCAGGCGCTCTTTACTGCTACTACAAGCGGCGACAAGCAGCAAGTGAGCACCGGTATGGTGTCCAGACCATGGCTCCCGACAGTAGGATCATTGCAACAACATGCTAATATGGTATTTCACAGGGGCGCTGACTGGCCATCGTCCACGACAGCCGCGACGACAACGACGAGACCGCCGGCGACGACAGCTACCTCCTCCTTACGACCGCAGCAGATCATCGAGCTCGCCATAGTCAATACCTCAGGGCACTAGACACGTAGGGAGCAGACGACTCTTTAGACCTCGAAGCGCATCTCCTGGACAACAGAATGGCTGATACATTCCAGCTCGACACCACGATCGTCTTCGCCTCCATATCATGAGAAGAGATGGAACGGAGGAACGTGGCACATTAGCATTGGGACTGTTTGCTGGATGATAGCACAGGCAAACATTCTTCTCAAGCACCATGAGTCCGCTGTTCCTCATTCCAAAGTCTCCCGGCATCTTCCTCATTCCGTCTTCCTTACTCCGCACATAAATCCCGAGCCCTGGAACATAGCAGTCCGGCTACGTTTAGACTCCAGCTGAAGGTCAAAAAACAAACGGATACTCCGAACTTAACACGGCATTGCGAAGAGCGACTTTAGAATCCTAGGACAGTCACGAACATTATGGATATATTTGTCAAGTATAGCACCTCGACATGTTCCAAGCTCTTTGCTTTTCCCGGATCGGAGAAGCAGAAGCTGTCCATTCTCAAGCCGGCTTTATATTAAAGGTCCGTGGCAGCTTGTCGAGATCCAGGACACTTATGCTCGCGCATGTTTCTTGTGGGCCAGATAATGATTGCATATCTTCTGGAATGCTCAGACATCGCGACGATTGCTCCTGTCATCCCACCTAGATTATAAGACCCTGGCTAAGTCCTAGGAGCGGATAGCATGTGCTCAGCTTATCCTGAGCAGTTTCCATATTGAGTGCGTTGAATTCATGCTCCATCGCATAGCTGGACTTCAGATGCGCAAGCCGGTTCAATCATGGGAAGAAACGGTATTCAAAGATTCTCAAACCATGTCACTTGGACATGATCGCACACATGGCCTCTCGTCCATAGGATATGATCCCGAGACCATGTCAGGAAGTATGCCAATGCAGAGCGTAGACGGAACAACGTTACGTGAACCAAGCATTCCAATGCACAGCTATCAGAATGAAGCATGCAGTCTTCGTCGTGCTCTTCATTTCTCTTGTCCACCATGCAGCAGCAAATATAGCCCACACAAGGTCCCAATAAGAGGCTCTGTGCCATGGAAGCCTTCGAGAGGCTCTGCGTACTCCAGTATTCACTGAGGGCGATCAGACCCTTGTGCGCGCGTGGATCGAGAGGCTACCGCGTGGCAGCACGTGGTTCGCATGGGCGCGGCGCTCGCGAGTGGTAAGCGCGAACAGTAGGTCCGGAACGTGCTGTACCGCCATAGACGCGCTCGCGAGACACAGTCAGTTAAGAGCAATGCTCGCTGGATGTGGATCTTCGGCCGAAGCGGGTGTTCGAAGACACGATGCACTGGGCAGAACGCGCGCGAAGTTGCGGAGTCACATATCGCGGGTGCGGCTCAACCATTACCGCGTGATTCCGTGAGAACCTTGGATACCCGAAGAACATTCGAAAAGGAGGATGAAGTGACGTTTAAGTAGTCCATGCGGTCGGAGTCTGGGATTCAGGGACCAGCTAGTCGGGAGCTCCCCCGTCCAACGGTCGTGCATAAGGCGGTAAACAGCGACAACTTTTCAAACAAACACCCCTTCACTTTAATTTTGGCAAGGCCCGAGGCCAAGTATGCCATAGCAGACATTCATCCTGCTCTAGCCGTTCCCATACACGTCTCGAGCAGCATCAAATACACACCACCATCTTGCTACGCCTCCGCAGATCACTTCCGCCTAGACCCCCTGCCGCGGTCGCAATCGATTGCACGGACTACAACATTGTCTGGAAGCCACGACTTCATCCTGCAGGATTGCGGGAAGGAGCAGGAGCACATCTTGACAGCAGCGAGGCGCACCTGCAGCCATGTCGAACGGCAACGGCGGTGTCCGCAACTTGCGCGCCATGTTTGAGAGCAACAGCCAACCCGCTTCTCCAGACGTTCGAGGCCGATCACCTGCAGCACGCAGCAACGGAGATACAAGCCGGCCACTGTCGAAAGTACGCACTAATTTTGTGTCGGTGGAGCCTGCGAAGCGTACGCCGAGAGACGAAACACCAACAGGCTCAGACACAATGCACAGAAGAGAGAGCTTCTCCTTGAACGAGAACAGGCCGAGTGATGCGGCGGAACTGAGCGAGATCAAGAAGACGGTATCACAAGAGTTGGAGAAGAGAAAATCAAATAGTAGCGTGGCGGAGCCGGTCCCAGAAAATGCTATTGCCAGCGAGGCACCGACGCCTTTTTTGGGTGGAGTGGACAAGCAGTTGGGCATGCCGGTAGACTCGACGAACGTACCATCAGTCACAAGCACGAGCGTTAGCAGAGCCACAAGCGAATCACGACCAGACACACAAGCATTGGATAGCTCCCCTCCAGCTCAGTCAGCAAAAGAACAGAAGTCCGGCTTCAGTCCTTCACCCAGAGTTATGCGCAACCTAGCTGAGAATCTACGTACGCCGAAGCCTGCCTCCGAGATACCAGACGCACCATCAAGTCCTACACCCGCACCGAGACGCACAGAGTCAAAGAACCCTGAAGTGAAGCAGACACCGGTCGCTGTGAAGAATGGTGCCAAGAAGCCAGAGAGCACGCCAGCGGTCAAGAAGACTCCAAGTGTGAAGGCAGCACAAGTGTCTCAAGCTGCCCCAGAGCCAAAGCCGTCCGCGACAGAGGAAGAGAGCTTAGCAACCGAAGAGCCAATTGTGCCTGGCGATGCACAAGCAGGGCCTGAAGCTACTTCTGGAGCTGAACGAGGCACACGAGCAAAGCCGAGAACCTCGTCTGGCACGGTCACTACGGGTGGATTTGTAAAGCCAAAGCCACGCTCACCCACACGACCTGTTAAGCTACCCGCACATCTCGTTGCACCAACAGCATCCTCGGCTGCAAAGCACGGTGACTCACCACCCGCGAACCGCACGCTCAGCCGTCGATCCTCCACAATCAGTAATGCGTCACGTCGTCCTTCGGTACGTCCGAAGCAGCACACGCCAATGCCTTCAAGGCCAAAGCAGCCCAAGCCTCAGGCAGAACAAGTCGCGCCCAGTCCGAAGTCACCAAGTTCAGCAGCACCCTCTTCGTTCCTAGAGCGAATGATGCGTCCAACTGCAAGCTCAGCATCAAAAGTCAAGGACAAGATTGATGAAATCGCTCCTGGCAAGAAGAGGCCATTCAAATAAATACTAGGTTCGAGCGCGAGCAGTCTTTTTGCCGTGCAGAGGCATTAACAGACCAGTCTAGCTTCATAAAGGATCAACCAGGAGCGAGTTCGAAAAGCATATTTGCACAAATGAGATACTCCACACAGCACACTTTTCAACAGAACCAACAGGGGTTCTGCTGGCCGATTGTACAGCTTGTAATTTCTGATCTTTCTCGCTGTACGGGAGAGTTGCATAGCGCTTTGGAGTTGACAGCTGGATGCCCATAGGTCATGTACTTACTACCCATGTGAAAGTACGATTCCATTATCTTGATCACTCATGATGTTTGAGAGATCACTGATCACAATTGATGTCAGAGGAGCATACTCCGTGGCATGGCCCGAGGCTGTGGATACCTGACCTGATTGGGATTAGCTTCGTATTTGTTCCAGCAATGACGCTCACAAGAATCCAGATCAAGGTCCACGGCTATTCTCCGGTCTGCCGATGGATGCTATTCTTATAAAAGCCAAGAGACGTTCACAGACATGCTTCAACGTTCATTGAACCCTAGAACATCTTCAAAGATAAGGGCATGGACAAGATCTCGTCGCTCGTGCCTTCCTTCGCAAGGCGGGGGTCGACTATCTCAACCACATCAACAACGTCAGATCCCGACCTCGCAAAACCATTGAAAACAGCCACGCGACCACGATCCCTATCAATTCCCTTGGCAAATCCTCAGAAAGTCGGCATTCGACGCGTGAAGCAACAGACGTTCGACCAGAATGATTCGCTGTTGTTCAAATTGCCCTTTGAGCTTCGCGAGCAGATCTACCGTTTCGTGCTAGGTGGCAAATGTGTCGCTGCAGATGCGAGTGGGAATAGAATTGGCGACCGATCTGATCCATGGCCGGATTATGAGAAACCTGGTGGTCACAGACGCGGTCTGAGGCCGTGGGGCTGGGTGCCATTGAGGTCGACGAATATGCTCAGCTTGTTGTGCACGTGTCGACAAGCGTATGTGATCTCAAACTGCGATCGAGCTATATTGACAAAGTGGTACAGCTATTCCGAAGCCATTGACATACTCTACTACAACAACATGTTCTACTTCCGTGATCCGATCACGAATTGGACTTTCTCAAAATGGCGCATTCTTCCGCAGCGCCTCGAGCAAGTACGGGTACTTGTCCTAGATGAGACCATTGGAGATCCCAACATCATATTCACCAATCGCAAGCACTGGAACCGAATCTGGCGGACAATCGCAAAGATGACGCGTCTCAAGATCCTTTACTTCAATGTCGACACTCTTTATCCAAGAGCTTGGACTGCAGAATTGGAGAAGCGCTTGCTTGCACCATTGACCGCCATCACGCAGGCAAATGAGATGTATGTCATACTCAAATGGTCGAAACCAGCGGAGATCGACACAAATGACCACCCAAGGCATGTTCGCGAGGCAATCCGGAGGATAGGAGACTACGAGCTGCCTGATCAGTTCTACAAAGCGTGTCAGCCTGCTGAGATGCAAACTTGGATCAGCAAAACGCTGGCTTTGCTTGAGAGTGGTGCTGTTTTGAGCAGAAAGGACAGCTTGATGTCTCGGACTGTTTGACAAAGTCAGCTGGTTGCCATGCTCAATTCAGTCGAATGCTTGTTGAAGCCAAAGAATCCTGGCTCCATAAATCTGCTTCGCGCCGAATTCTCTATCCCACCAATTGTCGACACTATCAGTCATGACATTGAATGAAGCGAACAGGAAGGCTCGCTATCTGCAGCTATGCGTGGACACTCCCTCAGCTGCATCGACCCACCGAGACTCAAACTCCATCAGCGCACCACTATTCTCGTGGTCGGCGAGAGAAATATTGCACCCGGACAAGCAGCTAGATCGACAGCACGCACTACTCGGACACGTCACTAATGACACGGAAGAGAAAGAGCCAGTGTTGCTCAACACTGAGCACCCATGGTCGGCTTTTATCTGCGACTCGCAAGGCAGCGGCAAGAGCTACACCACTTCGTGCATTCTTGAAGGTTGTCTCTCCCGGAACAAGAACATTGGCACATTGAAGCAACCAATGGCCGGTCTCGTATTTCGCTACGACAGATATGGGTCCGGCATATGCGAAGCGGCAACACTGTGCACAGGCAGCGCGGCGGTCAAAGTCCAGATATTGCTATCTCCATTCAACTACAAAACCATGGAGAGCAAATATCGAAGCGTCAGTGCTAACGAAGAGATGCTGCAAATCAAACCATTCTATCTGAAGTCAAAGTACCTCAGCGCCGAACGCATTCAGAAGTTTATGGCTAGTGGAGATGGATTCAAGCCACTTTACATGAGTGCAAGTCCCTTCATGTATTTGTTCAGGCCTAACGCTGACGGTTCATACAGGTCGTTGACAAGGCATTGCGAGACATGGGTCTCGAGAACCAGGGCCCTGACGCCAGATACGAACGCATGTTCCTGTACTCCGACTTTAAAGCCAGAATGGCCGAGCAGAAGTTGACTGATGCTCAACGTGGTCCACTGGACTTACGACTTTCCTTATTGGATAGCTACATGCAGAAAATCATTCTACCATCTCCATCCTCGGATAGCGACTCGACACCCGACACATGGCAACGCACAGAACAGAGAGCTACGACAAGCAAATCAGTCGAGACCATCAACGATCTACTGGCCGAAGATACTCTGACGGCGGAGCCAGGAGTTCTGAAGATTCTAGATTTGACCGATCCTCATGTGGACAGAGCTGGAGCTTGTGCATTGTTCGATCTAGCCCTAGCAGTCTTCATGCCCGCTGCAGAGCCAAAGGTTGTGGCCTTGGACGAAGCGCACAACGTAAGAAGCCTATGACCCTACATTTACGCCGCTAACAAGCTGCCAGTACCTGACTCAGGGAGAAGAGAGCTACGCTTTCACCGAAGACCTGCTCAAAGTTGTTCGAGAACAGCGCCATACAGGGAGCCGCTTGATCATCGCAACTCAAGAACCAAGCATCGCGACACGCTTTCTTGATTTATGCACCATGACCATTGTCCACCGTTTTACATCGCCGGAGTGGTTTCGCGCTCTGCGCGGCCATCTCGGAGGTGCTTCGGCTGAAGCTGGTGTCGATGACGAGAAAGCGAAAGCGCTGTTCAAGCAGATTGGCAAGCTCGGGGTGGGTCAGTCATTGGTGTTCGCTCCAACCGCCATTTTCGACGTTGTACATGGAGAGCCAGCACCCTTAGAGTTTCAGTGGGAGCTCATGAAGACGCGCAAGCGAATTAGCAACGATGGTGGAAGCAGCGTATTGGCACAGGATCGCTGATTGTTCTGCACTAATCTGATTGGGCAGCAAATAGTCTCGGCGGCTTTCTCTATAGATTGGTCTTCACAGAAAACACCTCCGTGCCAACTCCAGCGACCAGGACTTTCAACTGGTTGCCTTCCATACTCCTTTGCGCTGTTGCAAATAATGCCATTGAAGAGATGTCTGCAACTGCACATCGCATTGTTGGTCCCCGTTTCACGCTCAGCGCTTTTGCTCCCTGCCTCCTCTGGTCGACTACCACGTTCCACATTCTTACCACTTGGTCATTGCTTGCTGTAAGAATGAGTAATGGTCGCTCCCTTTGCGGAGATGCCCCACTGTCGAAAGGTATCACACTCACGCCAGTCACAGCAGCCGCATGCGCGCCAGGCACCAATAGCGAGGAGCTCTCATACCATCCCGCCTCGTCGTTAAAAGTCAGCATCGTGAAGCCAAGCGCGTTGTCATCGCCACCCGTCGCTATCAGCCATGAGGTCCCTGTCAGCTCAATGGCTGACATAGCCTTGATCGAACTCTGATGTAAGCTCTGCAAG
This sequence comes from Scolecobasidium constrictum UM 578, assembly GCA_000611715.1. Lineage (NCBI taxonomy): Eukaryota > Fungi > Ascomycota > Dothideomycetes > Venturiales > Sympoventuriaceae > Scolecobasidium > Scolecobasidium constrictum. The sequence continues at coordinate 48,786 of AZYM01000135.1, forward strand.
CTCTCACAGGTCAGCTTCCGCTTCTTGTCCGAGAGTGACCAGAACGTAAGGTGCCCATCTGTTGCGCCCGTCACCAGTGGCCATCCTGTTGTACTGGTGCTCAAGAAAGATGCTGTCGTCAGGCACGCTGTGGTGTAGCTCGTATTCGCAATGAAGGACCATGCCTCCCGATCAGGCACCACCGAGTCTGTAGACGTGTACTTCCAGACCTGTCGCTGTCAGCCGTTGCAAAATACGAGATATCGCTCCTGCTCACCTTGATGCTAGAGTCAGAATAAATCATCGAGATCAAGAACACCCATTGCTCATCATCAAGATGGCTTCGTTCGCGCACCACCACATCTCGAACCGCGAAGTCCGTGATCCGCAGTTCCGAGTCTGCATTCTCAAGTGGGCACTTCGAGTCGCAGACTATGCCGATGCTCACACCTGGTACCGGCCGCAGTTTCCACACATAGAACTCTTCGAAACCGCCACAGCTGAACAAGAAATGGCCATCGGATGACCAGTGTAATGACTGCACTCCAGTGACGTGCTTGCGAAGGACCGCGATTTGTTTGAGTTGGCTCTGGCCGGCATGCCAGTCTGCGAAATATGAGATGGTAATGTTGGTATCCTCAGCGCCAGTAGCAATGAGTGGTCCGAGATTGGGGCGGATGCTGGTCGATGCTGCAACACACGATTTGATCTCGCGGCCGTGTCCACCATACTGGATGATCTTGTGGCTGGTCCCATTCACCTTTGCCAGATTAAGCTTCATGGCCTTGATCCAAGCAAACAGACCACCAAGCTGTCCATCACTTGATCGCTCGAAAGGAGCGAAGTTCCAGATGCGATGAGCACCGCCACATTCGATGGTGACGGTGTCCTGCTGTGCTGACACATTCTGGCACATGAAGTATCTGCTTGTGAAGCCCCAGACACTGACATCAAGGGTGCTCGGATCAATTGCAATGCCTTCAAGATTCGGTCCAAATGACAGTGTTAGCCGATGCACGAGCACCGGATCGCGATAGTATCCGTTGAAGTGGTGGATTGCCAACGTGCCATCTCTGCCAACTGAGAAAAGCCACCCGAACGACGGGTTCCACATATTGCGATTTGTTGTGTCTGGCAGCCAGGACATTGCTGTGACAGCTTCTTTGCCATGGCTTAGTGGTAGCTCTGAGTCGAATTCGCGCTTCTCCGATGATTCGAGTCTGCTGTACGAGTAGATCGTGCCATTTCGACAGCCAATGATGAGGCCCTTCTCAGCCGATTCGTGCGTCGCAATGACGGCGCTTGTGATCTGTGGAAAGTCTGGTTTCCATTTCGCGAACTCCTTGGTGCTTGCGAGTCGGATGGTTCCTCCCGTGCCGAGCTGGATGCGCAACTGCAAGGGGGGGTGTCCTCCATGTCTCGTCACCACAATGCTCATGTACTCGTTGGTTCGTGATGGCAGAATCTCGGCGATGAGCTTCGTGATTTTGCCATCGATACTTGTCAATCGCTTTATTCCCTCAAAGAATGAGTGGTAGTAGTAGACGTTGCCTTTAGCATCGCCAAAGAAAACGTACTCAAAAGGCTCCGCTACAAGATGGGATGCAACAGAATAGCCCTTGAGCCCTTCGAACTCAGCAATCTGCTTCCAGCTCCATTCTCCAGTGCTTGAGCACGTCGCCAGTAAGATGAGGCCTTCATTTGTAGTGATCAGAAGTTGTGAAGTGCCAATAGCTGCAAAGCTGCGGAAAGAATCAGCTTTGCCGTTGCGTGGTATGGTGTGTATGGCATTCATGTCCTGTCCATCCGATGTCGTCTCTAGAGCTTGGAGAGTCCTTTCAATATCCCATTCTGATATCTGGAGATGACTCGCTTGACTCGGTGATGATTTCGAAAGAGAGTGGTGCTCCACGATCTTTCCGTCTGCGCCACAAGACAAAATGCAAAGCCGCTCTGAGTCTCTCGTGACGCTCATCGACCAGATGTTCTTCCCTTCATGGAAAGCATTGCTAGCGATGTGCTCCAGACTGAAGCGCGCACCAGAGTTTATCAGATGCCATTTCTGGCACGTCGCGTCCTCACCGACCGATACGATGGAGCATATGTAGTCTGTTGAGGCTTGCTCCGCCTCTTCTCTCGCAAATCGGACGTCCCAAATCCTTGACAAATGGCCCATTCCCACTGCTAGACACAGTTGCGACGACGCTGCCGCAGCTTCTTCGGAGACATAATTCAAGAAGCCAGTCGTTCGTGATGCATCCCTTTCAGAATCTCGTATATCGTCTTTCGCCAGGACGAGACCGCTGTCTAGGTCCGAGACATCCCACACTCGTATCGTGCGATCATCACTGCAGCTGGCTAGCAGTCGCTTCTTCACACCGTCAGGTAGCCGCAGCTCGTCGGACACCGCCACACCAAATATCGAGCCTTCATGTCCAGTGAAGACATAGTGTCGCCGAGCTTCCACGATTTCCCGACTTCGAGTCAGTGACCATACCACAATCTCGCCGAAGGCGGTTCCCGAGATGATCAGAACGTGCTCGGCGGACAGCCACCGTAAAGTAGCGGAGTACAGACCACATCTCGGTCCTGAGAAGAGCTTTTGCAGTGTCACGGAGGGGCTCGCGCCACTAAGTCCTTCTGACGAGCTATGGCCTGTGACCTCGAAGACCTCATTATGCGCATTGACAAGCACAGCAGTCCACGTGCGCGCTGTAGCTGATGTCGTCTCTGGCTGGAAAGCGATATCGAATATCCAGTCAGAAGTTTTGACGACCGTCTTCTTTTTCACGTAGATCTTGTAGCCAACCTCCGACTTGCTGCTCTCTTCTCTGATCACCTCGCAAGCAAAATGGCGTCGTCCTCCCCACGCCAGCAAAGTGATCGAAGCATCATCTGCAGACTTTCTGAAAGCGAACCCATGGATGGCTTGACTTGCGAAGATGCGCTCGTAGTGAATCAATTGGGTTGATGCTCGATCATAGATTTTGAGGATGGAGCCTTGACCGGCGAAGATGATATCTGGCCATGGTTGTGAAAGCGCGGTCACCGGTACTTGCGATGCCTCATGCTGCCTCCGTTAGTTCATCTGCAGGTTCAACAGCCGTTCTGCTACTGACCTCGAGATGTGGTGGCATTTGAAGGGTGCTCGGCGTCTTGAGAGTATCGAAATTTGAGGTTGCAGAATGGAGTCATGGTCACGTGAGCTTCCGCTATCAAGCAGCCATTACCATAGGCGAGGACTCACTTCAACGGAAGATCGATGATGGAAAATTCAATTTGGATCAGGAGCCATTGATGTACAAAATCATCATGTTCCTGGTAGCGTTGACCAGACTATCAAATCTCATACTCCTTTTTTCCACCATCCTGCATCATTTGGTGTGTCAAGTCTTGCTGTCTGCGCCTCCTACTTGTTCCCTCCCTGACATTTGTTGGAACTGCCTTTGCATGCTCTTTGTCGTCACGCACCTTGCGCTGTCCACCGAACATGCCCGAGCATCGCGCGATCGTAGCTTCCAGTGCCTGCTCCGCCCATTGCATATCCTGTGCCAGATGGAACACATCATCCCAATCCAAGAGATCATAGTCGTGCTTTCCTTTTTTCTTGATTGGCTTCAGGACGCTAAACAAATGGTCAAGCCGCTGCACTATCTCTTGAATTGCAGGACGGAGGAGACGTACAGAGGCCTCTTCGTCCGTGGAGAACCTCGCAGGCTTCCTTTCAGAGGCTATCAAGGGCTCGTTCTGCTCGCTCCGCCTCATTGTATGTGACGCTGTGCTCGAGGCCAGCTGCTCTCGTGCCAGTTCCAAGCCAACACTCGCCAGCTCGTCCTGGAGACCCGTCTCTACCCGCCTTCGTTTCCTCTTGTTCTCTGACGGACCGTAGTCTCGATCAATCCGCCAACTCGCAAAGCCCGAGATATCTTCAGGTAGCTCCTTCAGCGGACACGGCCAAGCAGCCCAATCGTGCGTTCTTCGTAATGTCTCAGCATCGCTTTCGCTGTTGAACCGGTTCTTTGAAGTCCACGCGTCCGACTGTTGCGCTTCAACAGAGTCGATGGCAGCTTTCCTCTCCAATGCGAACCCAAGCAGATTTTGTGCAAGGTCATGAGAAGCAGCTGTCTCGAAGGCATCGACCAGGTTCAGCTCATTATGGTACCATCGCCTGAACCTTGATATGATCTTCTTGGCTGGTTTTCGAGCTGTGCTCAAGGTGATGTCGGTGTCAGCGATACTTTGGTCATCTTCTGGTGCCTCGTCTTGCTCAATCTCTTGTGTCAAGATTTCTTCGTCTGTCACGGGCAAAAGTTTGGCAACAGCAATGTCGTCGTCTGGTGTCTGCGGCCGACTGTCACCAAAGAGGGACATCGTCTCGAGATGGCATCCGTCATGTCTACTATTGTTGTGAAGAGCGTGACTTCTCAATGGGCTTGTGAAGACATGGTCTGGGCTTGTGAGCCTTGAAGCCTGTGAAAAGTGGGGCACATCGTCAAAGCTTCGTGTCGCGTTTCCTTCGATGTTTTCACATCAATAAATCTTCAATATCTACTTGTTGTAATCTGACCGCAGAAGCGAGAATTAAGATCAACGTATAATCCGAGAGTTTGCACGACTCATACTGCGCCGCAACCGTACTACAATCAGCCGCAGCTCCGGCACAAGTCTCTCAGCTCGATTCCTCGCCGCTCAGGATCTCTACTCCGTACACAACGCAGCCAGCTGCTGCACTAAGATATGCTCTGGTGCTACAGGATGTCGCTTTGCGAGATACGCATCATCGACATTGGTCATCAAACGCGAGCCTCAACTCACAATGCGCATGTTATAAAATTCGAAGAATGAGCCTAGAATTCGCCAGATATGCCCTCAGTTTGGACATCACAAATTGGCACATATCAAGAGCATGAAACAGATCATCGACACGTACGGCCCACAGGCTGCGAAGGCGACCAATCCTTCGTCATACAAAGACCGGAATCGCTGGAAACCATGCAATATGGCACTCTACAAGCATATCAAAGGCATGAACATGACCGCTTGCTTGTATTGACGCCAGCCAATGAGTTAAATCCATTGGGTATCGTATGGAACAGAACATAACACGCGCCGACGCTTCAGTTCCAGCCAACAATGCCCTCCGCAACTTGCCTCCTCAACATCGCGTCCTCATAAATCGAGATCCGTCGGCCAATGATACCGGTACCGCCTACACTAAGATTCAATGACTGTGAGATCTCCCATGAGGTTGTAGAACGGCTCTCCGTCCTGCTCTGCCCATCAAGGGCGAAGGTATGAAGGAAGCCGGCTTGGTCGAGAGGTAGTGACATATCGCCCTTCTCGCTATATGGTGTCAATTGCAGCATTGGACGCGCCTGATGGATCTCTTACTGTATCACGCAATAGTATGGCATTGCATATGGCATAGCATGTCTGCTTTGCAAGCTAGCAGTGATACCGGACGGCAAGAATTCGGATGGATGGAAGTACAATTCGCCTTCGAACACGCCCGAGCGGGACTTGCTTGTGCTTGACAACACGCTGATTGTGCCGCCTTGCGAAGTTCTTGTGGAGTGGCCGTTGCACATGTTCGTAGTCGGACTTTGCAGGAGACAGTACGGAGATGTTTCCGGATCCCCAGAACAACGAGGCTGAGAGTTGGAATCGGAAGAACAATTTAAGAAATCACTGCTCTTCGCCCAACAGGCTCTGCCGCAGGTTTAAATGGTCCAGATCTCTCATCAAATTTCGGCGAAATAGCATCGAAGACCGGCGTCTATTGTGAGCACGTTTGGTCTTCACATCAACGGTACCATCATGGGCGCAAATATGAGCAGGTTATGCAAGCCCTTCCCGGCCTCCATTGCGAAAGCATGGTACTTGGGTAAATCTCCCGGATCTGGTGGAGATCTAGCTGCAAAGCGTAAGGCGCACGCCAATTTAACGCCGCGTAGCCTGTTTTAGGGGTCCAGTAATCGCACGGATCTGGAGACTGACTGCATGCATCCATATGCTCGGCAAAAGAACGACCATGATGGCTCCCTCCAACAAGATCTTGCGTGCCCCTCCCCCTCCTTCTGTAAACTCACAGATCGCGGCTTGCTAGAATTGCGATCGCAGCACGAGAAAAGCAAAGACATCTTTCCACCATGGCGGACGTGACTACCTATACTCTACCCAAGCTTCCATACGCTTACGATGTCTGTCTCCATGCCTGATATCCGAAGCGCACGCTGACAGCGTATAACAGGCTCTTGAGCCGGTCATTCCCGCACAGATTATGGAGCTGCGTGAGTCTCTGAGCACACAACTTCTTTACTATTAAACACAGGGCTCTGGGAACTGCATTCGAGCACTGTCAACACAGACTCGATGCAGGCTTCCAGGCACTGATAAGAAGGTCGTACAAATCGGAGCACAGTTCCTTGTGGTCGTCATGGGATCTCAGAACGCGAGAAAGCTATTTGAGAGTGTCAGATATGCTATCATGTGTCATGAGATCCTGGCGAACGTGCTTCAATATTGGATAGTCTGCCGTCTTGTGTTTTCTCCGCATAAGTTGCACATTGTTGACGCCTAGGTACTGCACAGATCACTCCAAGCACCACCAGGTATGTTCCTCGCTTCTTCTAGCATGCCTTGCTGATGATCGTAGACCTATGTGACCAACTTGAACAACGCCTGGAAAGGCCTGGCCGCAGCGCAAAAGAGCAACGACGTCTCCGCCCAGATCCAGCTGCAATCAGCTATCAAGTTCCACGGCGGTGGCTACCTGAACCACGTAATCTATTTCTTCGGCCTCGCCCCACCAAACTCTGCAGAAGCCAACCCGTCTGCTGCTCCTGAGCTCTCGGACGCGATCACAAAAACCTTTGGCGACCTCGAGTCCTTCAAGAAGAAGTTCAATGCAGCTCTGCTCGGCATCCAGGGCAGTGGCTGGGGCTGGCTCGTCAAGTACGAGAACGAGAATGGTCGTCTAGGCATTGTGACCACGAAGGACCAGGATCCAATTGTTGGACCAGGCGAGAAGGCAGTTTTTGGTGTCGATATGTGGGTAAGTACTCGATCATTTCGTTGAGTGCATCCTGGAGGATGTTCCCGGATTATGTTGGTAAAATGACGTTCGATCCGGCATGCCTAGGGCCAGCAACTTATGCTGGTTGGGCATCTGATTGAATCATTAGCTGACGATTATATAGGAGCATGCTTATTACCTGAAGTACCTTAACAACAAGGCCGGCTATGTGGACGCACATTGGAATGTGATCAACTGGAAGCAGGCCGAGAAGCGATTCACTGGCAAGAGCGACGATGCTTTCGCGGCCCTGAAGGCAAGCATGTAGACTAAATTGATCGGGTCATGCGCATAGATACGACCTGAGCTGCGTGCATGTGCCAAGTCGATCGCTGGGTCTCAGCACTCTCATGGCACGAGAATGAAGCACAGAATGAATTCACATCCCTGATCCACTTTCCCATGGGTCGTGAGCCGCGGTCCATTGATGCTGATCCAGAAGAACAGTTGCTCGATCATCCTTGTGACTTCAAACCGGACGCGTTGTGGAATAGACGTGATCTTGAGAAGAGTGGTAACATCGGAATGATGGTGGGCTTCTTCACCAAACAATGGGGTCGCCAAAGCGATCGTAGAATCTGCCGCTGTCTTCTTTCGTAAGCTTATCGATGATTCTAAGCATGTCTTTTATGCTCTCGTTCGCCTCGATAGCACCTTCCTCGCGGGAGGCTACAAGACCTGTCTCCACGCGTCCAGGATGGATGACAGTGAAGATGACCTCGGGAACATCGATAGAAAAGCTCTTGATGATTGCGTTCAGCGCCGCTTTGCTTGCTCGATATGCATAGCCGCCTCCAGCAGTGTTGTAGCCCATCGAGCCCATTCTTGAGCCCATGATGATAGCCTTTGGTGGAGAACCGTCTCCGCTGTTTCTGAAGTTGCCCATCAATGCTTGTAAAAGCATGAAAGTACCAGCCGTATTGATCTGATACGTTTTCACCATTGTCTCCATATCCATGACACTGATCGTCTCCGCTGCAGCAACATCATCGGGCTTCGCTGACGAAATCGCGGGGACCAGTCCTCTCACACCAGCACTGTGGATGAGCATATCGATCTGGACATCCTGGATCTGTTCCGCAAAGGCATTGATCGACTCAGCCGAGCTGACATCGACTTCATAAGTTTTCACATTTGCTTTTGGTTCGGATTCAATGGCAACGCGATCAATTGCGATGATCTCGACATCTTGCTGATCGATGAACGCGTCGACGAAGGCTTCGCCGAGACCGGATGCCGCACCTGAGATCAGGATCGTGGGCATCACGCAAAGCTTGCTGAAATCACGACGTCTGATGCGCAGGAAGAAAATTCGGCGGGCAAATGAAGAACGAAGACGAGAGACGGAGCCGTGTTTTGATCAATGAGATCTCTTTGCCTTGCCGTCAGGCCACAGAACGGCGCAACTCAGTGAAATGGCGACCCACAATTCTATCTTCGATCTCCGCCATATTACGATCATTGTTCCTTATCAAGACAACGACATGTCTTCGCGTCGGTTTTACATTTTCATGGGACTTCACGATACTTTTACAGTCTCTGAGCTGCCCGAAAAGAACATGACGCGTGATCTGTTTCCGTGAAGACGCGACAGGACAGCTTGACCAGCTGCGCACTGGCGCTGAAGATGGTATGATTTTGACGCATGTTCATCTTGAAATTGACACTACTAGACGAGCTTCTTCTCGAAGACTCGATACTCGACGTCGACCTTCAGCTGTTTCGCAGACCTGGGATAGTCTTCCATGAAGTCTCCCAGCCTCACCAGCTCATAACCCATCCTGCCATACCATCCCGCAAGCCGCTGCTTGAATGGGTGCTCGAATTCTTTGGGAAACAGCAGCTCCAGCTGCATGACTTTTAACCCCTGGGAGCGACAGTGCGCCTCTGCGAATCGTACCATATCCCGACCTGATCCGCCGCCTCGATGTTCTGGGACAATGGCCATCGCACCAAGCTCGCCATGAGTGTCTGATTGTCGCTGAACACGAATACAACCCACAATCGAAGAAGGAGATAAGTCGGTGACTCCAGGCAGAGAGGCTTTGGCGAGCTCGCCGGCAGCTACATAGCCACCGATCTCCTCGGCGTTCGTTCGTTCGTAGTTGTCCACCATGAGGTCGCCCTCTGTTTCCGCATAGACGGCATTCACGATCTCGACAAGTCTGTTGATGATAGCTTTGTCGTTGGCCGCTGCAGTGGGTAGGCAGTCGATATCGAGCTTGGATGCTGGCATTTCCTTCATTGCGGAAGAGCTCATAGTATTGTGAAGGCTTGTATCATGCAAATTGTATTAGTGAGACTCCATTTCAATGACTTCTCAGGCTCCGGGGATCGTGTAGACACAACCGTATCATGATCTGGAACGCACTCCATAGGGCGTGCCATCGTATTGACAGTACATATTTACATGACTCATTGCCTTCCTCTAGCGCCTAAACGTTGTCAATTCGCGCATTGTTCTTCCGACGCAATCTGAATGTCATATCTCTTCCATGCACATCAATTTTTGCCCATCCTCTTAACCCAACTATCGCAATAGGCGCGGCATGTTGCAAGCTTGAGCCAGAGCCTCGTGGTGTTCTAGCGAGCGCAGCGTCATTGCAGCGCAACTAGAAGGGCTACATGTCATCTCAGACTCCATAAGAGACGGTCTCCTTCTATATCGATGACTTGCGCCAATCGTGTCTTGATCTCATGTTGAATCAGCTTAGAACTATACATGGCTCTGACCACAAGTGGACGAACATATGTGAAAGCTAGCTCAGCTGTCCTGGCTCTCCTGATCAGCCTTCCATTCCCATTCTGAAAGCCATGTGGTCGACGCCCTCAAGCTCTGGCAATTGATACATCAGCTGCTGGCGAACTGCTTGCAGATATACCCGTGTCTTCTCCATTGCCCGCCCCGCATCGGCATCCACGAGGAAGTCCGCAACGTCTTTTTCGAAATTCTCTCTTCCCGCCTCAGGAAGACACCACATACGCACCACAAGCTGTGCGACGACGTAGTGGTGCAGAGGTGTTACTTCGAGTAGTCTATCCCACACCCGAGCCGCGACCGTCATGAGATCAGATTTGCTCAGTACGTGCTCCGAAGTCTCGGACTCGAAACCTTTCAATGCTGCGTTGTAGAGATGAGGCATCCTCAACTGTGCTCCAAGCATGCATAGCTCCATTTTGTACCCCGTGATGAAGTTCAGGCCACCATCATGATCATGATATTCGTCTAGCATCGCGACCAGCTCTTCTACCGGTTGTCTCTGAAAAGACCACAGGAGGAATTTCTCGAATGTGGGTCGGCTTATTCCATGGAGCTCGAGCTCATCATTCTGTTGTGAATCTTTCTCAAGATGCTGACTGCATTCGCTAAGAAATGCTCGAGGTAGGTAGAACGTTGCCGCGTCTTCTGTGCCTGAACAGATCTCCACCCTGATCGCCGTGTCCTTGGAACTATCATCGGAGTCAGTGTGATGGAAAATGCTAACATGATCCATGGAATCATACGATTGCGTGTCCATTGTGATGCGATACGATATGTCGCACTCTTCAGAGCTTCACCACAACCTGCGAGAGTTTTGTATGGGTCGTTGAGTGTTGCAGTTGTTGATGCTGACAACCTTCATTGAAGCGGTTTTGAAGCAGATCTGAGCCTACCCGTTGCCTATCTAGCCGAATTGTGATACCCGGGTAACAGCTTGTGCTACTTAGTCAGGATCCACACGGCTTTCCCGATGCACTTGAGGCACTAGCAAAAACAGTGTCATGTGAAAGTCAAATGATTCTGAACCGAATAGCATTGTATTTGCACAATGCTGAGATCATTGCAGGATGAATAATTCGACATGGACTTCGTTGCTCCAGCTTGCTTTTTGATCCGACTCGGCCCACGCCTTCTCAGTGTTGATCTCCAGGACATTTTCATACTCCAAGCTCTTCTTGACGCAGTCGAGTGGGATTGGCTTCCCAAACATTAGACCCATAAAATCATCTTCGATCGATCTGTGCTCCAGATCCGAGATGTAGAAGCCTGCATAGGATATTAGCAGTTTTCCCTGCGATATCAGCGAGTCGCATGGCGTTGAACTCACCGATGACGCCCAGAGCCTTGAAGCTGGTGTATAGCTTCAGCTTGTCTGGCTTCTCTTCGTAGATATCGTTTCCGACAAGCGCAGCTGCTCCGCTGAATTTGTACAAAAGGCCCAGGCTCGCAATTGCAACCTCGTGATCCCTGACGCTGAAACGGCGGACAGGTGTCGCGGTGAAGACTTCATAGCCCTTCCTCCCAAGCTCGACCGGTATGACAGTCTTCCTCTTCGCTCTCGTGACTGGTCTGCTGATACTTCGACCCATGTGCGATCGAATGATGTATTCGCCCTCTTGTGTACCAGGGAACTCTTTCAAAGTGAGCAGCTCGGACAGGACCGACTTGGTCGCGTTGAAGACGCCGAGTATGCTACTACCCGTTCTTGCAGCACCGGTGTATCTGGCGTATGTCAGCTTAGATGATGGGCGCGAGCATCATGACTTACGTCTCGATCTTGAGCAGTTTCTGCTCCTCATATCCGACATATGCTTGCGAGGACTTGCCAAATCTAGGAGTCCTCAAGATCACCGTCGTCCCACGTGGTGTCTTTGCTGTCATTTGTCGAATGAGTTCGGGGTTATGCTTCCCAGGCGAGTCCGTGATGTAGATAGGGCCGCCGGATAGGCACCTAGCAGCAGCATGAAATCCTGCCCATGGATGCTCAGTCTGGAACATGTCCCAGTCGGGTAAGACATTCAAGTGCTGTGTCAGTAGCGAGTTGTGCGCGTTGCAGAAGATGTGCCATGGGTGCGAGTCCTCAACGTCTGGGAAGAAGTCGTCGGAGTTTCGGACTAGTATTCGCGGCTTGTTGGTAGGCAACTGTGAATGGAAGATCATCTGCGGTGTCTGAGACATGCACGATATTCCAAGGCCTGAGAAGTTGCGCAGCATTGCGATCGACCACACATCTTGATACTCGCGAAGCATTCTCCGCCGATCATCGGCGGACTGAAGGTCGTCAAGCATGAACTGGGCATCGGTTTTCACAGAGTCCACGCCGCTTTCGAGCAAGAAGGAGTAAAAGTCGGCGTACCACCGCGAGATATCCTCCGGATCGATCAACAACCAGTCTGGACCTCCTGCTTGCACAGTCTTGTAGTCTTTGGCCAACTGGCCGTCAGGTGAGATACCACCCCAATACCCAAGTAGCGCGTGCCAAACGGCAATGTGCTGGATACTCGGGTGTCGCTTCCTGATTTCGTGCACCGTATGCCATAGCCCGCTGGGAAAGCCTTCGCTGTTCGCTTCGAATCGAGTCATCCCGCGTACATACTGCTCAGCTCCTGGGTGATCAACTGACTGCCACAGGTCATCGATAATGAGGTTTGTCACGTTCACACCGATGCTCTGAAGTGAGTCCAGCGCCTCGTAAATCTTGTCCTCTGTGAGCTTCTGGCCCAGACTGTTCCATGTGCAGAATGCAAAGCCATCTGCCCATTCTTCCAGCCATTGCGTTTCGACATCCTTGTCTTGCATTGCAATGAGCTCCGCTTCTGTTCCTTTAGACTCCTGGAAACCTGTCACCACTCTGCGAGCATGGTACATGACAGCTGCGTTCGCAATCTCGAAGGTTTTGCCAACAGCGACCAGTACTCTGCTGGTGCCTGGACTCTCTGCATCGTTTCGGCCTTTGATGAGTACATGCCCTCGAGGGTCGGCTATCAGAGTTGTGAGGATGTCGTCAACCCCACTGATTGCGAGGACGACCACGTGCAGACCATCCTTGCGCAGGAAAGATGCCATGACTGCCTCCTTGTCTGGCGAGAACGTGCCTTTGCCATGTCGCGGGGCCAGCCAGGGTGCCCAAAGGCGCACCAGTGCAAACCAACGAGAATGCTTTGTGGGAAAGCCGAGCCTGTGAATAGAATAGCCGGAATGCGATTCATCAGCTGAGCGGACAGGAGCCGTGATCGACCAAAGTTGCGTCTCCGGCGTCTCTGCAGTCATCTCCTCGTACACAAGTTCATCGCCAATCCCGTCAATGAAGTAGGGCAGGTCATGTTCAGCAAAGGCAGGCTGAAAGTGCAAGACTCCATCGCCGCTTGAAAATTCGTTGTTGGCCCACCGCCACTCAGCATTCTCGCTCGCTCGAAATTTGATAGTGAACCTGACCTCGGATTTGTTCTTTGGTCGACCTTGCAGCCTCAGCTTGAAGAGCCGATGCTTTGAGGCAGAACTCAATCGCGGACGGAGCTAATTCGAGGGTCAGTACTTCGAGTATAGCCTATCACGCATGTGATTGCGACCCCAATGTCGTGTATGCCCGTACAGCATAGGACAATGGAGTCTTTATGAATTTGATAGTTGGCGAGACAGAACACAACTTACAACATCGTCGATCCCATCGCTTTCCTCGAAGATAGCAGAGTGCCACTCGCCATTGTCGGAGTCCAAGTCGTGCCAGAGAGCGACTTGCCATTGCTTAGTCGAATTTGAAGCCGTTGTGTCCGACGTTTCGAGCACCACGGTGAAATCCACGGAATCCTGACCAGCAGGGATTAACGTCGGCTGCCCCAACGGCGGATAGCAAAGCATCTTTGCTTTCATGATTCAAACTTGATGTGGTTGTCCAGCAACTTTGTGGTGTACCTGCATGAGGCCAATAGGAAGGAGCTTTTGAGACGTTCGTCATAGGAAGTCGCGAGGCTGGGGTTTCTGGGGCTTTCCCTTTTTGGGAGCATAGTTCTAGTCCAGCGGGGTCATGAGCGATTGAGAAGAATAGGATGAGGAATATGTCTGATATTTGCTGAGCCCGCTATGGGAGACGTTGTACGGAGTAGGATCAATTCTATCTTGCTTTCATTGTGTTCAGAGGCTAATGTAGACCACGGCGTGAACCTGTGGAGCAGACAGGATTCTACAATGTATTGGCGCTGTTCAAGAACAGTCAAAATGCTATAATTTATCATGAAATCCCAGACAAAATGCTGTGATGTTCAGTAGTCACTATACAGAGTGTATGCGCGGCAGCCCTATCGGATACATGCATATCGGCCTTCGCAGGCTTCTGTCTTTTGTTGTCCCACCCAGTATCATTTATGTCGTAAAATTCCGTAAAATTCATAAGTCGTTGCGTCCTTCGTTATGAGTCGTTAAGTCGTTGCTGATATCATCACCGCCTGTCCTCGCTATGCTGTGCAACGGAATCCAGAACGCTTTTCAATGTGCCTTCAGCGTCCAGACGTCGTGGTGGACGCTCTTCGCCAACAATGCCCGTCCATGACCTTGTCCATCCAATCCAAGGCCTTCGTTGTGTACTTGTGTTGCGGTGGTCGTTAACTCCGGCGTCAGTGGAGACTCGAACAGTCTTGTCTCGAGGTACTTCAGCGACCGAAGCTAACGATAAATGCATAGGTGCAGTGTTCTGCCGTCTGAGTGTGATGAACGGCTCATTTTCGCCTGCGACAGTCCATGCTGAAGGAACCAGCCTAGGCCGTATTGGCGTCTCAGGTGGAGCTGAGCTGTGCGAGCTTGATCTTCCTCTTGATATGATGCTCCTTAGCGATCCATATGCTGTAGCCTTGCCTTTCCCCGAGGCCACCGACGCAGCTTTGCTGCCCCCTACTAACCTCTCGCTGCTTGACGAAGCCTCAGTGACCGTTGTCAAGGTTCTTTCAAGTCCTACTGTGCGAATCGCGAGGCCGCTGTAACGCATTCGCGGTGCTGCCGCCTGCCCCTGCGGAGAGAGATGTGCATCATAGTCGTCTGCAAGACTGAGCTTGCTCCGAGCATATATCTCAGCTATACCGTCTATAGCATCGTGAATATCAGGTTCGATTGCTCGAAGGATACCATCGAAGGAGAAGGAGTCGACGGATGGAAGGTTCGCAGCTGCAGTCATTGATTGTGGAGCGCCGATATCATGAGGAATCGCGGACGTCGGCAGAGATCTGTTGGCGTATGTGTATGCCCTAACAAGTACAGGCTGTGATGTGAGAGAAATATTCGAGCTGGCAGATTTGGTTGCTCGTTGCTGGAGTGGTCTCTGAAGGGTCGATGTATTGGCGTCAGGTCCGATCAATTGTGCCGTATGGGCAACGATACGAGGTCCACTAGCCTCAAGATTGCTTCTTGGTGATATGAGAGGTTGTGCGGAAGCCCAGAGATTATTGAAACGCGAAGTAACAGAGCCAGTAACACCTTCGACCAGGCTACTCAGCCGAAATGAGCTTGCGGGAGAATCATCTACTGCATGGCTAAGAGCCAATGCTGGAGGCATAGTCTGCAGCGACCATGGCTCTCGAAATGCAGCTAGATGCAAGAGAAAGTTTCCTTGAGCGGTCAGAAAATCTACGTGCTGTAGAACGTGAAGATCGTGCACCACATGGCCATGTGGATTAGGCGCAGCTTCATGTAATGTATGCGTAACGGATAAGGCTACGGCCAGCGTGAGGAGATCTGCGCACGAAAGCTGTCTCAGTATTGAAACTCCAGATCGCATGCTAAACCTGGGCAGAATGCAGCGATGAGTTGTCAACTCTCGCCCTGCATCAACGAACCAAAAGTCCCGCGCATGGTCAGGCAACTCACGCCTGTCCAATTGCAATCAGACGCAAAATCTGTGACAGCTGAAAACGTGAAGATCGTTGCGGCGACGCAAACTACTGGTTCGCATTGACAGGTCTCAGTATCCGCAAGACCTGGCGATGCCGTGCAGACGTGTGCCGTGATCGCCCCGTTGGAGTGCTACATCTGAATGCTATGCGAGATCGATGTCAAAGCATTGTTTGACTGCAGTCTGCAAAGGAATGGATTTGACTATGCTGTGTTTCCGTGCACGCAGGACGCGGTGCCAACAACCTCGAGTACCACCGTGCGTTGTTCAAAAGAATGTTACGCTGCATGAGGGTAACTTCACCTCACCATGTGGCAGGAGTAATCGACAGCTAAGCTTCAAGGTCGTGGAAAGAACGAGTGAAGGAAGGCAGGGTACTAGCTCAATGATGGATAAAAATTCATTTCTCTGAAATGGAGGCTATGATGCCGGGATATCTTGCAGTAAAAGAACTCTTGCGTAAACAAGACATGATCATGTATGCACAAAATCGCTCAAGCATCGCCATGCTATGATAAGCAAACTGAAACGCAACGGCAAAATCCACAACAAATGCTCAAGGAATCTTCTCCATGTCATCGCGAGCTCGCAGGTACTTCATGGCGAGGTCGTCACCGCCCTTCTTTCCAAGCTCCATCCAATGCTGCGCCACGCACATGGTCATCGGATCACTGCGCTGAGGATCCTCCCTCTTCTTGTGGAGAAGTGACTCCTTGAAGATCTCTCGAGGTCGGGCCATTGGCAAGAGAGTCCTGTCCAAAAGATCTGGATGAGTCAGGTAGAAGATGGCGAGCTCACGCTGGGCTGCGGCGTCACCTTCCTTCGCTGTGATGATATACATCTTAGCGGCGTCCTTCATGGTCCAGCGTGCCAGCGCACGATCTGGTGTCTGAGTCTGTACGCCGTGGGACGTAGACCGACTCTGTGTGTCTTCATTGACAATCTCATCGGCAATCTCCACCATGTACCGGCAGACATCCTGCTTCAAACCAAGAGCAGCTAGTGCAGCATCCCAGAAAGCTTTGCCTTTCGGTGTCTTGTCCAATGTGGATGATGGCACGAAGGCAGCAATATATTGCAAATCTCTGAACAGGGTCTTTGGTCGAATGTCCGCCTCGCGGAAGAGGGTCTGTAGCACGTCCACGATCATGTCAGTGCTTGGCAGACCTGACGGCGATCTAGCATTGCCACGGTGCGGCGATGGTGATGTGCGGCCATGTCCCGGATGTGATGCGTTCATGGTGTGCGATCTTCGAGTCTCGACGTTGGCGATGGCCTGATCAATGTTCTGCGCTTGTGGATTCTGGACTGCCAGCTCTCTTGATCCTGCGTCCGGCACTGACTCTAGTGTTGGTGATTGCGGCACAGGTGGAAGTGGCTCATGTCGCGAGATATGCCTGCCAGTCTTGGAGGAAAGAGCTGCGGTTATTAGGAGCTGCAGCTCATGCAGTGCCCGCAGCTTTACGAACGGGTTCGGCTGCGTGGCAAACTTGGTGAGGAGGCGGCGATAGGCAATGTTGTAGGGGAACTCGAGAAGTCCAAGCTTTCGGACAGCTACCATGCCCGCAGACCGAGCCGTTGCATCACTTGAAGAACCCGAATGCTCCGCGGCCGAGTGCAGTGCGTCGGCTTGAGCGCCTGCTCTTTCCAAAGTGGTCGCACGCTGCTCACGAGAAGCAGCACTCTTCAGGCTTCGCATGCTCTTCTTGCGAGCGAGCTTGAGCTTTCGCTTTCTGTCGTCTGCTTCCTTTCTGGCGATGCACTCTTCCGCAATCTCATCGTTGAACCATTCATCAGTCTCGCTGCCTGCATTGAAGACCATGGTTCCGAGATCGCTCAACAACAAGCCGACAAGAGCGTGTTTCAGATCTTGTATGAACTTTCTTTTCTCCCTGTTGACCGAGGCGGAGTCTTTGAGCATGACGGTGCCCTTCGATGATGTGCCAGTCATCGGCCTAATGTTCTGTGAGGTTTGTGATGACTGCCCACTTGACTGGAAAGGCGACCAAAAGGTGACAGCTGTGTCGATAGTCGAGGCGGGACTGGCAAGTCCGAAGTAGTCTTGGGCATCCATGAGATTGATACCTCGACTGGCGCTGCTCCACTTCGATGTGGAGTCGAGACTCTGCTGTGATCCCATCGTTGAGATTGATCGCAAGCTCGACTGACTGGGTTGATGTTGGACCAGATCCAGACTACGCGATACTGGTCTGCTAGACGCCGTCTCGTATTCTTCGTCGCCAGCAATGCTCAGGTTGCCAACTCCAGTCAACCACAGGTCACCTTTCCCACGTCCGCTGTCCAAGATGTCCTTGTCTCTTCTGTATAGATCGCTCGACCATAATACAGGGGCTTCGAGACGGCTCTCGCCAACAAGCTTGTTTACCGCCTTGTCAACTTCCAGGCACAGACGATGAATTCGTTCTTCGCCTTTGCAGAAGTTCTCAATTCCGTACGCGATCAGCCACTTCGAAGTGAGATCTGCTTGCTCGTCCACCAGTTTGTTGGGTCCTGCTCGATCTGATGCGGTAGCAATAAGATCCATCACTTGCGTCTCTGTCCGCAAGAGCAGATTCGCGGTCGCCCTTGAGAGCTGTCTTGGCTTGTGTGTTTGGTGCAACCGCTCATCACCTGGCTTGACAGGTTGGCCCATCATCTTCAGAGCGATAGCAAGATTCCTGGCCTCCTCATATACCGCGGAAGTCAAGACTGCCGTCTTGAACCACATCTTGTCTCGCAATTGCTTGATTCCCAGCATCATGTCCTCAACGTTAGCTTCGTAGCGCTCTTGTGATTGCTTGAGCCACGCGAACCATGCTTCGAACTTCTCAATGGCTTTGAATGATTTGCTCAATGCATCCCGAGGACCTCGTGCAAAGTAGTTGAGAAGTGGAGCGTAGCCATCGCGCGTTAGAGATGAAGAAGACAATCGAGCCAACTGATCAAGTGTCTTGTGCCAAATGAGAGCATTGACATATTCGTTGCGCGTTTGACACTGATGGTAAGCCGCCTCGAGCATCACGACCAGATCCGAGCTCTTCCTGCGCTTGAAATCCTCTGCGTCATTGGTGCTGTTGCTTCGTGATTGTGTCAGCCTTTGTCGGGGAATAGGCGATGCTCGCTGGGCCCCGACGGTCACTTCTTCGCCGCGGTGGACGGTGTCCATTCTCTTGCCTCCTCGGCGGGCCGCCATCCGCTGACCTGACCTGTTTGAGAAGAATCTTGACTCGCTCTCTGGTGCCAGACTCTTAGGCAGCTCGTATTCTTGGAGCAACTTGCATATCGATTCCTTGAGCTGGTGGTAGTCGTTTTCGAGGTCCATGCCAAGACCAGGCCCATCGTCCTCGCTGTCCGAATCCGGTGAATCATCTTCATTCAAGACGTCTTCTTCCACATCTTCCTGCATCCTTGTTCTCAACCCCTGGCCATCTTGCGTTACGAAGAGCACGGCCCAACGTTCTGCACAAGGATGACAAGCGCCGCTTGAAGCTTCAGTGCCGACAATACGTGCCATTTCCGAACACGCCATCCTGATTTTGCGGCCGTACTCCTCAGTCGGTGCAGGCCTAGTGGATACCTCTGGCAGCTCATCAAAGTGTGCTCGGTCCTCGTTGTGTGCATCAGCGTTCAAAAGGGGTTCTCGTGAGGTCATGTCGCTGGTAGCAGATGAAGCACTCATGCTCAGAACTGAGCTGCCGTCACCTGGAGTGGAGCTTGGCTTAAACGGTATCGAGATTCCCGAAATGGACGAAGCAGCAGATGCGTGACCTTTGCGGCTGAAGTCGAGGTCTGTATGACTCGATGAGGGTCGACGGTCAGGGAATAATGCATTAACCACGGTGAGAATGTCCCGAGGAGACACAATGAGGAATGGCTGCACCTCGCTCGTCTCTCGAGGTGAAGTTACAGCTTTTGCGGGAAGGAGGATCGGACGCTGATTCGCTCTGGGATGGCGTAGTCGCGCAAGCAGATTCTCCATATGTGATTTAACCTCAGGCATGATCGTGGGCGCATTATCACTGAATAGCATTAGCCACATCGGCATGCATGGCATGAACAGTCAACGTACAATTGTCGGCTGAAGCTCCAGAAAACAGCCGAAGCTTGCTTCTGAGCCTCATCAGCGATCGGCTTGAGGATCTTCTCGCGAGCTTGCGCAGAGATATGGAAGCCCAACATTATGCCTGAGCTCTGCACGATATTAGCACATGAACAGAATCGATTGTGGAGTTATTACTGACCTCTGGATAGATAAGTGCATTACGCAAGAAGCCTGCCAGGAACCACCGCAGGATGATAATGTTCTCTGCGGCTTGTCTTAGCTTCTTGTTGTTGAGCTTCTTCATAAGCGCAGTCCCGATCTCCCATATACCTTCCGGCATCCCACCGGCGCTGGGCTCGTCATCAATAACATCGAACAGCTTCTTGATGGCCTTGTCAAAGAAAGCTTCGGCATCGTATTTGTATGCCTTCTCGTCCATTATTGTTTTGATCTGCTCTGCTCTCTCCACGAGGAATTGACCATCCTGAAGGACTTGCATCAGAAATAGCTCCATGTTAGTCTTGGCCGGCCAGTCGCGCATTCGCGCCCAAGCGTCCAGTATGCTCTTGAGTAGTGGCTCACATCCCTGTTTGGCTTCTGTGATGAGACGCGCACATGTTGTTGCCCAGGCTTCTGTCCGGCGTTGATCCTCATTGGAGTCCGGACCGTACGAGTTGGCAAAGCAAGTGTAAATAAGAGCTGAGAGAGGATCATGACGCTGAAAAGAAAGCAGTCTCTCGACTGGGTTGGGCATGCTCAAAAGCGAAGGCTTCTTAGCAAGGCCACCTCCTTTTCCTGGTCCCATCACAGACTCCGGCTCCGGTGCTGGTCGAAAACTGGCAAGTGCAATCAGCTCTTGTTGCGTTAAGCTGCATATCCGTGTGGCTAGAAACTCCGGGTTTGTGCGTATTTCGCTGATAAAATCCAAAAGCTCATTGCGAATCTTGAGGGGTATCTCATGCATGAAAGTAGAAAAAGACGCCGCGATGTCCTCCTTGACAAGCTTGTTGACCTTCCCATTCTCCATATCTGGTTCGAGCAATGCATAGCGCCGTGTTGCATCACAAGAACTGCGCACATCGTGAAGCGCATTATACAATGTTGCGAAGTTCTTCCAGTCGTCGTTGCGAAAGTATTCGATTAAGGTGCGGTAAGCCAGCTCACCGCAGTGTATCAGGCGCGCAGATAGACCAGCCGAGACAAGCCATCTGTGCAAGCGTATTCGAGCGTGCGAGCGCCGTTGCTCTTGGTATCGTTGTAGTCGCGTTAAGTGTGCGAGTTCTGAAAGTGATGTGCGGGACGTAGGAAGCGCTGTGAGCAATATTGAGGGCTCTGAGTACTCGGAGATATCGTGAGGCAGAAGTCGAGGTAAGAACCCAACAGGAGCGGAGAGCGAGCTTGCAGGTAGCGATGGTCGCAAAGCGGTCGACCCAGGTTCTACCTCTTCCGCGCTCTCACCTTTGGATGTTGCCATATTGGAAGGCTGAGAGGGTAGCGGAGCTGGCGAGGGAACAGGACTCGAGGTGCGAGACACACTCCGCCGGGTGGTCTCTTCGGGAGCGTTCGCAGACGGGGTAGGACTTCTTGAGGATACATGGGTAATAGTAGGAGATGTCGCTGTGTACGAAGTTGTGTTAGTCTGCCAGCACATCACACTCTGACTGCGCATGCATGAAGGACATTCTCATTGGTAGCAAATGTCCGATCGTATGATTGGGAGAATGAGAGAAACTCACGAGGCGAAGAGAGACCTCTCGCCAACGGCGAAGGTGCTCGCTGCGTTGTATCCATCTTGCCGTTCGGTGTCTTCACCTGTAGGCGCCGAGCCTCGTCAAATCATGGCTGCCGTCGATATGCGTGTATTGTCGTGCTACTGCTACTTCCTCGATGTATGTCTCGCCCCGAGTATATCGACGGATCCCAAGGAGTGACTTTGACACAGATGCGCTGGCTTTCAGACGAATGCTTTGGTGCCCAGTGTTATCGATATCGAGCTTGTACCTGGCGATGATTGGTCCGAGGCGGGACCGAGTCAGAGCGCGGAACGCGACAATCTGGTCGTGAGGTCTGAGAGAACTGGGGCGAACAACAATGTGCTGACTTTTGGTGGGGATCGCTGTGCTGTCCGTAGGCGATCGCGGTGGCGATGCGAATGGTCAGAAGAATTCTTCAGCAAACGAACGCTCGCTGGCTTTCATCCCAATGCTAATGACCTGCATCGATGAGCTGGCGAATGTGGTCCGTGAGCCCCAGCCTTTGATTCGCCTGCCACTGGACTTGACAGGGATTTGGCTGCGCGGTGGTGAGGGGTCTTCTGCAGACTCCTCTACTTTCAGCGACGTGCATCTTTCGTTGATGGGCAATTGCGAGAGCTGCTGGCAGAGTTAGGATCTTCTGCTTTTGCAAAAGCACATCTCCGCCACTTGTGCTGTGGTAGCATGCTTTGCTGTGGCACACTAGCTTGTACATGTTCTCCTGGCGGTGAATGCTCGCCAACATGGAACAGAAGACTCATCGCGAAAGCAAAGTGGACCAGGGTGTGAGATCGGTCTCAGCGGGTGAACAAGACGCTGGAGCCAACCACGCGAGTGCCCAGGCATAATGTGCAGTAGCAGATGCCGACAAGGCACAATATGGAACGTGCAGCTTAGGACCTGATGAGCTGGCACTGCACAACCACATCCGCTTGCGTGGACAAGATATGTCCAGGATTTATCTCCTTTAGCGGATGTCCTTTAGCTCCTGTAGCTACTTTTTAAAGTTCATGCAACCCTTCATCGTCCAGTCGTCTCACCTTGCTACATGCATCGCACTTCGCAGGCCGCGAGAATTCTCGACCAAATCTAGCAAGCTGCGTCTCACACAATGGCTATATGCATTTCGAGTCTCGATTGGCTCATAATACATTCTAAGAATTCTTATGGAGGAAGAAATATGCGATACGTCGAAAAGCTTGGTTGCTGGCGGCGATTGCCTTCGCCGCTGCGAGGTCGAAACACTTTCTGGAGATATCAATGTGAGCTTAACGAGCCGACTCAGCAGTCCATCCGACCATTAGATTGACTCGAGAAATCATGGGTGCAAGTGGATGGACTTGCTGGAGGACAAGAATCTCCATCAGTATTTCTGGAGAGGTATTCTTTGGCTATAGAAGTCGCAATGACACGCGGAGGTTTCATTAGCGCACCAATCCGGCCACTATGGTTATGTGTCTCCCATTGAGTAGGTCGCGTAGTAGCTTGCTTTCGGATATGAGGTCGCATGCTGCATGTCTTGATTTCGCCCGGTGTTGTACTCTCTGGTCCTGGTCTGGTCATTATAGTCCGCGGCAGGACGTGTTTCTGTTACTTTCTCGAATGCATGTCATTTCCTACGGACCGAGCGCTTGCCTCAGCAGCGGTGCAACCCGTTTCCGGCTATGCTGTAACGCGCGCTGCTGCCAGATTCTGCGCCAACAGTCCTTCTCACTGTGATCCACATCGCTTATCTCGCCATGCCACTCTGCAAGCCCCAGCTCCTCCTGCGACTCATTCTCAAACTTCGCCGCAGCCTTGACAGCCTCCGTGTTGAGCGCTGATAGGTATAGCTCTCGCTGGAAGTCTCCCTTTGCTGACGTGGACGTGGTCATGATCGAGTACATCCCGAGTCCTCGATCTCTCGCAAACGCGTCCGCTGCTTGCATGAAGGCTTCAGACTTGCTTGTGCCGTACTTCTCGTCTTGCGCTTTGCTGGCCAGATAATCGATGTTCTTGACTACTGAGCTCACTCCTAGGCGTGTTGGTCCCTCATTGTTCCATTCTTTGTAGTCCTTGCGCAAAATATCGTGCAACCTGAGTTGCCCAATGTCTTTCTTCGCTTTGGAAAGCTCTTCAAAGTACATATCTCTATTGAAGTTTTGGTTGATGCGTGCAGATGCAGCTATTTTTGCTTCGAGATACGCCACAGCTTCTGTGTCGTGATTCGTGACCTTGTCTTCGCTCTGTAGATTGTGGGTGTCCACCAGAATGCTAGCAAGAGCTACCTTCGCAATCTGAGCATCCCATGTTCTTGCGAAGGCTTGGTCGGTCCTCAATCCTCTTGAATCATCTTGACCTAGTGCGGCTCCGGTAGAAATTGCTGCAGAGGAGACACTTTCCCAATCAAGTCGGCAGTATTTGGCGACTAGTGATGTGCAAGATCCGGCCTTCTCTATCACTCTTGGTTCATTACCTGTAATCTGAGGTACTTTATTCTCCTCATCATGGTGATCTATCGTGCCGACGACTTGGTCCGCATATATCGAACCGAGTCTGCCTTGAAGAGCATTGTGGTCGACCAATATCCATCGGACGTTGTCGGGCTTCAGCTTCTCTGTCAGGGCATCTCCTTGGGGCAAGTCATCAAGCGTGATCAGTGCTCCAGGGTTGATATCGATCTGTGATAGAAGTATCAAGAATTCTGGTCGCAAGCTGATATCCTTCGCTGGGATGTTCAGCACTGGATAGTATAGCCGCGAGAATGCTCCGGGAGGCCGCGCATTTGATCGGACATATGCAAATAATATCGATGAGGTGAAAGAATCAAGATCTGCTGACTGGGTTCAAAGTCAGTCGAGAATGACTTTGCCGTCAATTGTGCAAAGATGTACCTCGTTGCCGATCACAAGCGTCACTTTGACTCCTGACGCGATGGCACGCGCGAGCGAATTCTTCGTGTACCGTAGGAATGAGCCTAGGGATGTTCTGACGAAAGCCATCTAGTTTCGAAGATGTTCAAAACTTTCAGGCGACGGATGGGCAAATCTTGAGGGCTGGTGTTGTTTCTTGCTGAGAGTTGAGTTCGTCGTGAAGGTAGTCGCAAAAAGGACGGACGCTATTGGTCCTCCGCTCGAAAAAGTGGGGCCCTGCTCCGTCATCTCCTTACGCGCGCAGTGAAGAACTTTGAGAAATCTACATGCCTAGACTTCTTAAGCAATGAGGAGATCTAAGGTATCTCTGGCCCAAGTACTCACTACAGATATCAAAATTGATCCAGCAAAGTCATAGTTCGACTTCAATGCTGCTTAGCTACCGGATGTGGCAACCCGATCCCATCATGAGCTTATCGGAGGGGATACTCCTCTTCATTTGCGATGTCATTGACCATATATTCACAGAGTTTTGAGCCTAGAAGAATTCAACTTGCTGTACTCAGTAGCAAACTGACCCTCATGGCATCAACTACAGCCACTATCACGACAACGCATCCAGCCTTGGAGGCCGGAAACAACAGACCAACGCACGGTATACTTCGCTACATCACGCGAGGCATAAATCCGACCCCATCTCCACACCTCTACCACTTGCCTCCTCTCGAGGACTTCGGCGATGTTCGCACTGTGCCAATCACAAACATCAAGCACACCCTTCAGCTCGGCCAGCAGAACCCATACACGCTAGACACCCACGGCTTCACAGCACGAAACTATCCTTCCAGACTGCATAGTGAGCCATACTCGCGAGCGAGCTGGAACAATGAGACGCTGCTCAAGACTGTCTACATACCCGAGGTCGAGGAGATGCTCAGACAGCTCACAGGTGCGAGCAAGATCGTCACTGAAATGGCCTTAGTCAGGACTCAGGTCCACAGCGAAGTCGATGCTCTTGCTACATCGGAAGATAAAGCCGATAGTGACCTTGACGCCGGAGCTGGGGACGAGGACCCATGGCCAAAGATGGTCGGCACCTCAACGGGTGGCGGTGCTTCTCCTGCTCCGAAAGTACATCTGGACTTCTCACCAGCTGGTGCCAGAACTCATCTACGCAAGTATCACGGCGTTTTGGCTGAGGCTGGCTCGGAGGTCATAGCTGCAGAAGATCGCCTGGCTGCCTCTGGAATTGCAAATGGTGATCTGGCAGAACACTATGACGGACCACGATGGGCGATGTTCTCTATCTGGCGGCCACTGAAAAGAGTTACTCGTGACCCACTTGCGTTCGCAGATAGGCGCACTTTTCCAAAGTCGGACTATATCCCAGTGAAGCTCGTTGAGCCCACAGGCAAAGCTCTGCAGCACCTGTATCCCGATGAAGCTGATTCGCATGCTGCAGAGACGTTATTGGCTTATGCAAATGACACGCACAAATGGTGCTGGATCTGGGACATGCAACCGGAGGAGGTCATCATCATCCAACTCTTTGACAGTGAAGCTGAGAAGCGTGGCTACTGTGGTGTGATGCATAGTAGTGTCGATGTGCCTGGCACTGAACATGAACGAGCGCGCGAGAGTATCGAAGTACGATGCACTGCAATTTGGTAGCATATTGATCAGTCTTAGTCTGAAAGTTGCATTTCGCTCTTCATCTTTTGTCTATCATGATTCCTTTTGATAACACCATGACGTTCATGTCTCTTGACTGATGCCTGTCGCACGTTTCATCTTCTCGTATGCTTGATGCGAAGCATTTACTCCTTCTCGTAGATCCAGCCAAACTGGGCGCTCTTCCACTGGACAAGCTCCTCTGGCTTGAACCACAGAGCAATCTCCTTCTTGGCGCTGTCGACAGCGTCAGAGCCGTGGCAGACGTTTCGGCCGACGTCGATGGCGAAGTCACCACGGATGGTGCCTGGGGCGGATGCGAGTGGGTTGGTGGCGCCGAGGATGGTGCGGCCGGTCTTGACGACGTCACGGCCCTCCCAGACCATGGCGCAGATTGGGCCGGAGTTCATGTCTACCGAAAACGTGAGCTTCGGGCTTCTTTTGCTTTGGTTGAGGGCAACATACATGAGACGAGGCCAGCGAAGAATGGCTTGGAGCTCAGGTCCTCATAGTGCTTCTCGAGGTGCTCCTTGCCTGGGGTGACGAGCTTGATGGCAACGAGCTTGAAGCCACGGTTCTCGAAGCGAGAGATGATGGGACCGATCAGGCCACGCTGTGATCAGTCAATTGCTGGACTCTGAGCTGCAAATCGCGGTGAAGCATACCTGGACGCCGTCTGGCTTGATGGCAATGAAGCTAAAGTATGTTAGTCATATTTCTTCGCTTCAGCAGATTGAGCGTCTCACGTCTGCTCAGAAGACATCTTGAATTAGAGGTTTGAGATTAGATTTGAAGAAGTGATTGAGTGTTTGGCTTGTTCAACAAAGAGATCAGAGCTGCAAAATATTGACTTCAAATTTAGAGACTAGACCCCTCGGTGGGGCATCACTCGAATTCAGGGTCCAATCTGATTGGGCAGTGATCGGCACCATCCAACATATCCACCATCACGCTGTTGGACGAATTCAATTCAGATCACGAATCTATGCATGAGCATTCCCTCTGCGAAGGTTGTTGCTCTCAGGCTCAAGTCGCTTTATACCTGGAGTCGATGAACTGTAAGTGCTCAGTCGCATGTCCGCATGGCCAGAACTGCAAGGTAGCAATTTATTCGTCTGCTCTCCATTCACTACTTTTGCGGCTGATCTTGTTCGATGCCGCGAGCAACTACTCTGCATAATCTGATCCTCGAGCAGAGTCTACGTTGCAGACACGCTCGTGGCTTCTTTCTCTCCCACATCGCTGCTCGTCGCTTCCTCTGTATCGGTCCTCTCTTTAACCTATTTCTTATATTTGTAGTTGCAAGACCTGCAAATGAGCTGCTTCGTTTCGGGATGTCGACAGCGCAGTCTCTTCGTACCCAAAATGTACCCACACAGCTCGCACTTGATGCTTGAATCACCTGGGTCCAGAGTCAAAGGTGGGTTTCTGTCTGCCAGCTTCCAATAACATGATTTGCATGTGTACCCTTCCAAAGCGTCAGACCACATAGTCTGCGCTTTAGGCCCCATATTCGACTGGCAAGCCACGCATGTAAAGCCTTTGTGCTTTCTACGAGCTGGTCGCACCTCGTCACTACGCAGGAAGGTGTCAGAAGCAGTGGTCATAACGGAGTCAGGTGCCCAAATTGCTACTAACCTCGATTTGTTTCCATCCTCGTCAGAGTCGAAGTCCATGGCTCCCGATCGTTTGACTCTGCTTTTCTCCATCTTCTCCTTTTCAGCTTCTCGCACCCAAGCTATCATTCTATCCTGGGCGCTGGTTGGCGACCCAGCATCAGGGCTGTCGGCCGACGAAGTCGTACTGGGAGTGTCGATGGGAGAGTCGTTGTCAGGCGTAGTACTATCTTCTCGACCTCCGTCGAGTGATAGTTTTCTGGCGAACATATCGCCAACGCTGTCTGATCGAGTGACGGGACGATCGGCAGGTGGTGATGTCGAATCTCTCATGGCTGTTTTGACAGAAGAGCTGCGGCTTCTCGACTCGACTATCTCGCCATCGCTAAAGTCTTGGTCAGAGGTGGATGATACTGGCGATCTAGGCGACAGGAGTTCGTCTTCCCGCGGTTCGCTTGCCGAAGACTGGGTGGCACCTCCCATTGTGGCTCAGAGGCGTTCAGCTCTATCTGCTCCGCCTGGAGTCAAGAGTCCCTCGAATTTGGCACCACAAAGGCGGTACTTTCGAAGCTAAACTGTGAAGTGGTCAACCAGACGAGAGTATCGACGAGGATGCAAGATGATTGTCTGCCGACAAACAAAGGATGAATGATGAAGTTGTAAAGAAGCCTGTGGAATATCGTAGCCTATCGATTGTATGTCCTGCCCGCGCATCAATATGGTAATTCTGTCTCCAAGATGCCGACCAAGAAGTCCTTGTAAGCTTTATGTCCTGAGAAGGTCGGGTGGAAAGGCCTGCAAGCGATTAGCACGCGACAACATCAGATGTGGAAGCCGGGAAGGCGAGGACTGGGGAGCGGTCTGCTTGATGAGCTCCTGCCAAAGTTCTACAGCGCGCGCATCGGATCGGAAGTAGCGACAACAGGACTCTAGCACGTGCGTTAGCCGCGAGGTACACCATCATCACCAAGTTTGATTGCATTACCACCGCTGGATTTCACCAAGGTGATCCCAACCACCACATTTGCGACAGAATCCTGTGGTGTGAAGGTCACTCTCGTTCCATGTCTGCTCGTATGCGTTCTCAAGTGGTATACATTCGGGCCAGTCCAGATGATAGAGCCATGCATTCTCATACATTTCTTGCATGTTGCCGTGAGGCGTGGGTTCGCAGAAGCGGTGTCCGCCCAAGACTGCGTTTGCATCGAGATACTTTACCCGCGGATCTCCCAACCAGTGATTGAGTCGCAGGTCGTACTCTCTGCGACCTTCATCAATGACAGAATTGATCGCCCTTCGAAGTTCGCGGGTGAGCTTTGGCTGTTTCCCACCCCAGAGGCCGAAAGTCATAGCATCGCACGCAGGATCATCGTGATTGAACAATCCGCTGTAGCTGAGCACGAAGAGCTTGAAGTGAGGATTGTGTTGAATGCGAGGTTGATTCAAAATCGTCCTTACGGAATCTATTAGACCACGTACAAAATCGTCTGAGTGCATTCGCGCTTTGGCGTCACGAAGTGTTTTGAAGCATTCGCCATCCGGATCTGGGTACTCAGGGCCATAATTCTTGCCCATATCGAATTGGCCAATGCAATTTTCGATGATGGCGCCAACTCTGCCATCATTGCCGCCGACCATGAGGAATGCGAGATCTGGTGTGCGCGTTTGATCGAGTCTCCTCACTTGATCAGCGATGTCTCCGAATCCAGCTCCGTGGCACGCTTGGTGGTCAAGTTCCAGAATGTATCGCTGCGCCCACGAGCCATCATCGTGCAGCAATTGCACGGGCCACGCTTCATTCACGCGCCGGCATCGACAGACTTCCTCGTCGTTACCGAAATCATACTCAAGACTGTAGTTTTCGTCAGCAGATGGTCAAGCGAATTCCAAGCCAGCTTTTCTGCAGAAGTACTGACTCTTCACTTGGAGGACCGTAATTGATGCCTGACGCCCAGGAGTCGCCAAACACTGCGAAGCGCAATGTTCGCCTCACTGTGCTGGCTTCGGTAGAGCCCAGTGTCACCTGACTTTGATCAGGCCGATCGTGCCAAATAAATTGACTTGAACAGTGAGCGACCAAGAGATGAACTAGGACTGCTGTCCACATCGATGAGGGCATATTTCGGGTCTTTCCGTTATCTTGAGAATCGTACAATACCGTCGTTGTACCCTGAGACTGTCTTGCAAAGGTGTTTCAAGCAAGCCCTACCATTGTTATCGCAAAACAGTCAGATCACCGGGCTGAGTTTTGTTGCCTGACGGTGAGGCGCTAAAACGACTTGCTTCAAGTTCCCATGTCAGATGCATGGATGCTTACCACTGGGCTGGTTGGCAATAAAAGCATGCAGCAGATCTTTCGCTTCAATCCAGGTCCCCGATCAGTGACATCGACGCTACGCGTCGTCAGCCATGTGCTCGACATGTGGCCGGACAGACAATGCTGGGGCGAGTTGTTCGAGCTCAAGGACCATGAATGGAGCGTCAAGTATCGAATCTGATATTCAGAAGATGGCTCGAATGTATGCGCACGGTCAAGTGGAAAGATGTTGTGGTGTTGTGAAGGGGAACGCTAGCGTTCCTCTTTGGGAGTTTGATCGGAAGAATTTGAGTTCAGCACAGAACAGCTCGTCAGTATTTGGAGCCCTACAATATTCAATGACGAATAGAGACATAACAGCATTTCGATTGCTCCAGACACCGAAGGCGGGTATCTCATTGAGGCTAAAGATATTGGAAATAAGCCCTCGAGTTGGACGCAGGCTTGATTCGAAGAAGAATGGTCAAGAGGAACAGCAACATGTACAAATTACCTCTTAAATTATAAACAATTACATTCCTAGCCCCAAGTGCCTTGAATGCTCATTACATGTGGCCTTGAACGCGTGAGGGTTGCCAGAAATCGCCATGCATCAATCAATGAGTCTGTGGACTCCCGCGCACTACACTACCTCCTGACGGATTTCCTTTACAAACCAGAATCGATTTGAAGTGGGATATTATCGTCAGTCCCTGTAAAGCTTGATTAGCATGCTATTGGAGTTGAAGAAGGCGAGGAAAAGAACTTACAGTCGTTGTAATCCCGGCAGGTCTGCTGGATCGATCGTGGGATGTCACGCTTGAAGTCGGCGGGTCTCTCGATGATGTTGATGTACAGACCCTGGGACACGTGCCAGGCGATGTGGCAATGGAATGGCCATACACCTGGGTTGTCCTGAGTGTACTGGATGACGGAGTGGGCTGGTGCACCTGCAACGATGGCACCGAATGGTGGGATACCGAAGACATCACGGATGTTCGTGCGCTGCGGGTTACCCTGAATGGCACCACTCCAGCGGCCTGGACCAGTGGAGAGAACGTGGAAGTCGTGTCCGTGAAGATGCATTGGGTGGGCCTGGGGACCGAAGTTGGTCATCGCAATACGGACGGACTTCTTGGTGACTGGGAACTGGTAGACAGCCCACTCCTTCTCGAAGGTCATGTTGCCGTCAAGGACGTTCTGGTACAGGTTGTTGTTCATGTTAGCACGGAAGCTGGTGCCGTTGACGTTCCACAAGAAGTCAGTGCCGTTGCTCTCGAATCGGATATCAAGGTCAACGCGGTGGACATCAGCATCAGCAGTGTCAAGAGGAACAGCGCAGAAAGCAGGCGTGTTGGCAATAGGATCATTGCCGCAAGCGTTCCTCTCAGCTGGCGTGAAGTTAGGACCAGTTGGTGGAACAGCGTTCTCGTCGGCACCCTCGTAGTAGATGGCAGCGACAGCCTGGGTGGAGACACCGTCGGAGAAAGAGCAGCCCTGGCGCGATGGGGAGTTACCCATCTCAGCGCGCATCCAGTACATGGAACCTGGTGCACCAGTGGCCTTAACAATGATATCGGAACGCTGACCAACGGCCAAGTTGACAAGAGGAGCGCTGTATGGCACAACTGGCTTAAAGTCGTTGGCAATGATGGTCATGTTGTGGCCGTCAATCTTGTACTTGATGAAAGCATCGGCAGATGGGTTGATCAAGCGCAGACGGTAGGTCTTGCCAGACTGGAATCGGAACTTGGAGACACCGGCATTTGGCGTGCACTCGAGAGTGGTGTTGCCGCATGGGTAGTTGTTCTTGCCGTTGATCAGGATGTTGTTGGACAGAGGAGTAGAGCCGTTGGTCATGGCCTGTCGGACCAGGGTGAAGTAATCCTTGTGGAAGTGGTCAGACAGCATGACTGGTCCTATATCCTCATCGTAGCAGACGTGCGTTGGGCCGTGAATGACGATTGGGCCAAGAGCACCGCCAGCATACTGAGCGCTGTAGTGAGAGTGGTACCAGGAAGAACCGAACTGATCAGCGCGGAAGCGGTAGGTGAGGGTCTTCTTTGGCGTGATTGGGCACTGCTGGACGGATGGAACACCATCGTACCATGGGGTCTCGTGCATGAGCAGACCGTGCCAATGCATAGCAGTTGGCTCACCGTGGTCGCCAGACTTCTCCGGAAGGTCATTGTGGACGGTGACCTCAACCCAGTCACCCCAGTTGGCCTCGATGAGAGGACCTGGGAACTGGCCGTTGATGAGGAGAGCATTTTTCTTGACTCCATCAGGAGCGATCTCGCCGTAGGCAACGCGGAAGTTGTACTTGCGGGTGACACCTGTGTTTGGCATGGAAGCGCAGACAGCGGTGGTGCTGTTGGTTGCGCAAGTGTCGCTGAATGGAGGAGCGCTGCTCGTGATGGAGCTGACCCAGCTGCTAGCAGACTTGGTGCTGTTGCCGCCGTGGCTAGCGGATGGGAATGGCGCAGTGACCGATGGCGAGTAGACTGGGCCACCCTTGGAGCTGCTAACACCACCTGGCGTGGTGGATGGCTTTGGTGGCACGTAGCCTCCATCTGGTGGCAGATATGGTGGCAGACGTGGGCAGTCTGGCAGACCCCACTGAGAGTCACCGTTGGTGTCCTTCTGTGGGAGACCTGGCGTCAGGTCCTTGCCCTTCTCGCACCAGTGTGGCCAGTCGTATGCGCCACCGTTTGAACCTCCCTCTGGCAGTGGGCGAACGCTTGGGAAGACTGGAGCATCCTGGCCCTTGGATGGGAAGCCTGGGTAGGTGATTGGCTCGGGCAGGTAGTTGTGCGGGTTGTAGTACGGGCCGTTGGGGTTTGGCTTCTCTGGCGAGTACGTTGGGAAGTTCACGCCTGGAGCGCTCCAGCTTGGGTTTGGCTTCATCTCGTATGGGATCTCGGCCGCTGCACCAGGCTTGTTGCTGCCTGGGGCAACTGGCGAAGCCTTACCGCCATCTGGGATCGTGACAGTGGTGTAGACTGTCGTGGTCGTAGGAATACATTTTCTGGTTATTCAAGTCAGTTCTCAAGTCTCTTCCGGTACAACACCAAGATCAATGCTTACGGGTACTCTGGGAAAGCCTCGGCAGTAGCACCAGAAAGAAGAGAAAGCGCTGAAAGCACAGCAGCGTAACGATTAGCTGCCATTACGAAAAGAGCTGATGAACAGCTAAACGAATGACTTGGGGTAAGGAATGACTGTACAAGCTACAAAAGAAGCTGGAGGAGAGGAGCTGCGCCAGGTTATATTCTATCCGCGATCATCTCAGGAGATGTGGCTCTCAGCCTTCGCCCAGCGCTTGTCTCGTTATGGGAAACGCCAAACATAGAACACATGAGATGGCCGAGAATTGAGTGGATCTTGAAACGACTTGGGAAACATTACGAGCCAAAACCTGCCTGTTGAGCCTTGGTCAGCCTGTCTTGGGATCCCTATCGATGTGCCTTTATCCTCCTTACGGCATGGTGCCAGGAACCGAATGCAGTGGCGTTTTGAAACAGCAAGGATCATGCACACTATCCTTTTTGCCTGCAGCGCCCGTAGTTTTCGCTGACGGCTCTGTCAACACCCAGTCCGCCCCTACTGTAAGCCCACTTAACACGAGGTGGAAATTTAGCGGGTGACAGTGGTCATTAGTCGCAAGGCAAGTGGCTATCGAAGCTCATCCCTAGCAAAGTGACGGCATTTTTCTTCGATGTCCCGATGTACTTTGCAGATCGTTCGGTTGAAGATGATTAGCAGGGCAGATCTTCTTGCTCCCTTCGTGTTCAGCCGCTCGGAAGAATTGGCAGACCTTGACACTTCTCTCTTGAAGTCTTGAAAGTTCGCCTCCCTCCATCACACGAGCATAGATCGCATTCTCAGCGTCTTCTGTCTATTCTTGTAAGCGTGAGCGCTAAAAAGCATTGCTTCAGGGGTGCAGAGTTAAGTCTCCAGAAGAAAATAAGATTGGGTGATCCGATCGAATGAATTGGAAGCGCGCCTTGGCTTTCCACTGATGAAAATACGGGGCGGCGACGGGCCTGACGCTCCTAGCTCATGGCGCGCATGGGCGCTATTAGGTGGTTTTAGAGGGAACATTTCGCTGGGCTCGTTCTCCGCCAACCTGAAGCACTTGGCAGGCGAATAAAATGAGCACGCCGCGCTCCACGCTTAGCACCCACTACTTGTTGCTAGGCGTCGGCATGACGGCCTGTCCACAGCAAATAATTAGTCGCGACATTGTGCTGACATCCTGAGCTCCACGAGACAGAATTTTGAGGGGGATCCGGAATTTCTGGATGCTCACAATCTCTTTTGGCACAATACGACGTCCTGGCGAAAGTGACACGAAGAACATCATTCTTCTCCTGCAGGCGAGGTCCATGCTTCGGGAAGTTCCACTCGAGACCTCCTTTTCGTAGCCGGTCCCGATATTCGATGGCGGCAAGTTAGCCGTTGCTGCGTCCAAAAGACGGATCTGACAGATGCGGAGCGCGCATTGCAGATTGTCATTGTAGACATGGCCTGGATCAAGCACACCGTCAAGCAGAGCTGCTTTCGGAATCGAAAAGCGAAACATCGATTTCGCGCGTAGTGCAGCAGTGCTCACTGGATGGAGAGTTCCGGTGCAATGAAATCTTGTTGTCGCCCAAACGGAATTGCAACGTTGAAAGAAGCGTGGTGAACCAATCTGGAAGCGTCCATAGTCACGCCTTGGGCGTAGCCATTCATCAAACGCGTGCGCGAAGTAAAGTCGCGTTCTGCGTTGGTGATGGACTTTGCGAGAAGACTTCAGAGAATAGAAAATTATCAACATCCTAAACGTGAAGCAGGATATGGAGCCGCCTTTATACAAATGCTGTTACTGACGCGTCACCAAGATGAATTGAGTGCAATTGAGCAAGTTCTTCTCGTGCTTCGGTCCTCCTCCAGTCGTAGGCCGAATGTCATTCCACAGCAGCGGCGACGCCATACTCGGAAGAGGCGTAGATCAGAATAGCGCGTTCTTATTGGATCACAGTTTTCCGTGTGCAACGCTCGCGATTCACGACCACATTTTAACAAAGTGTTCGCGGTCGACAGCAAACAGGACAACTACAGTTTTGACATCTTGCATTTCTGCGTCAGTGTGCTTCGCCTAGGCTCGACATGGTGTTCTCTTCAATGTCTGATCACTGGTCACTTTCTGGTGACTTTCGAGCTCCTGTCTCAGCGTCGCCCCTTGTCGCTTAACTCAGGGGCACGCGTGAACCAGCCCCATATTTGGCCCTTGTCTGTTCCTCGCTAAATTTGACTTTCATGCACGCTCCGGCTAGATGCCGCTTGACCATGCGGCCGCCTCTTCGCGTGAGCATCGGTCCACTGTTTAACGGAGTCACGGCCGGTGCGGCAGCAGCTTGCTCAGAGCTCATCTATATTTACAGCCTCGGACCTGTCACTTGAGTCTG
The DNA here is from genome assembly GCA_000611715.1 of Scolecobasidium constrictum UM 578. Taxonomy (NCBI): domain Eukaryota; kingdom Fungi; phylum Ascomycota; class Dothideomycetes; order Venturiales; family Sympoventuriaceae; genus Scolecobasidium; species Scolecobasidium constrictum. The sequence goes on from AZYM01000135.1 coordinate 84,163, forward strand.
GTGAGATTACAGGCGTCGACTACATGAATCTGCATGTCCGCGATGTCACCCTTCGCAGCCGGTATCCGATATGGAGACTTGTCTTGGAATCTGAAGAGAGTCTCTTGCACTTCTGCATCGCACATGTCTTATCGAATACAGCGGCGGCTGAGTGGCCCGACCAAGGAGTGCCAAATCTCTTTTGGCGCCATCGATATTGAGAGACGCGATAGATCTGTCGGGACCTCCCGAGATAGCCTCAGCCTGATCTCATTCAGAGCTGAGCAGACGCGATTGTGGCACCAAAACGTGGACATTATCGATGCTTCTGGATTCTACCATTGCTGTAACACGCGAGCTGGGCCGATTTGCGACTAGTGTCACAATGCAGAGCGAGGACGAGGTCGATCATCTTCCGCTTGATGACTGTGCCTGCCATTATTATGCCATCTTAAGAGCCCTCACAGCCTGCAGTAACGCAGGAGTAAGGAGCCAATGTTGGCCAAGTACGAGCCGAGAACTGAACACGCAGAATATGTTGACTGATACTTTACCTCTACCGCTTGGAGAGGGATTCACACTGGACCGCTGTGGATGAGGGCTCCTCCCCCACTGGAAACATTGAGCATTTCATTGTCATCAATGGCTCAGATCTTACATCCTTCGAATTTGGTCCCAATCAAATGCAACACAGTGACAAGCAGCAGAGTGGATGGTAGATGTCGCTAGAAAACTGACAGGGGCACGGCAGTCTCTTGCACCAGGCCGCTCCCAGAACCAGAACCGCTGTGGTTTCTCCTCACTTTCGAAAGTCTCAATGGCAGGCGATGCCATGGTACAAGACGGACGATTGCACACGCAAACGACAGAGCATATGCTGCACTGGCTTCAGCGACTAGTCATAATGGCCTGAGATGCTCCTCACTGTCCATCTGGCATCCAAGCACGGGCGAGACCGCAGCTAAAGTTCGAGATCACGGTATTCGGCATGGAGATATCATCAGATTCGACCTGCGTATCACGTATTGCAGATGCAAACTCTTCATCCGACTCAAAATCAAAGCAGCGCGGACTTATCTGACCTATGACCGCTAGCCAACATTGAAGGTCTCCCGATCATAAATACATGTGCACTTAGTTTTGCATTACGCTTCTCGAGCCAGCGCCTTATTCACAGGGTACCTTGTCACATCCTCCTTCATTTAGAAAATATCCGCCTTCCCACCAACCCAAACACTACTCTCCCCCTTGACCCCAGCCTCATACAAATCCCAGAACACCCCAGCAATCAACTTGGGACTGCACGTCTCGCTCTCGGGCTTCACGAAGCCATTCACCACGACCGCCGCGACATGGACGCCCTTCCCCTTGTACGCTTGGCCCAAGCTCATGGCGAGATTGTGCTGCGCGGCCTTGGACACAGCGAGGGAGAAGTACCCCGCGTAGGGGTTGGCGTATAGACCACCTGATGTGACTAGGAGGGCTGGCTTTACTTGGGAGTTTGAGCCGGCGAGATTGGCCATGAGGGGCAGGAGGAAGTTGGAGGTCGTGTAGAGGGAGATGGTTGAGATCTGTTGGGGATGTGTGAGTATGTTTGCTGTCTGCGTTGTGCTTTGCTGCTGGGACTGCTTACCCTTAAGTCGACTTCTACGTCTTTAGCCTCGTATACGCCGACCTCTCCTTTCGTGAGATGACTTGCATTGTAAACGACCACTTCTGGTATGCCCGCGTCGGCGACGATCTTCTCGAGCAACTTCGGCACACCCTCGTAGTCGGACAAGTCCGCTGCGTATGTTTTCACTACCGTCTTCGGAGCGGCTTCACGGACCGAGGCTGCATCTTCATTCTCAAGTCGCTGTGCATTCCGAGCAACGAGCGCGACGTGTGTAAAGCCCTTGGAAGCAAAGTGTGCTGCCACGCCAACGCCGATGCCTGGTCCCGAGCCGAGGATGAGGATGGTGCGGTTCGTGTTCGACATGTTGGATCTGCTCTTCAATCCATTCAGGCGTCAACAGCCTTTCTTCACCAGACTTATACATCTAGGCTTTTTAGTATTGCCTGCCTGTAACGCAATGCTTAATGCCGTCGACCGAACAAAGCTTCAAGCACGTGCTGACTAACGCCTTCCGTACTCCTCCCTCCTTAACCCCGCGCAAACTCCGACATACTATGTGCTTTAGCTGTGCGACACTCACGCATCCGCCCAGCAATACCGCAGGGCTGTCTGTACCTCCCGCTCGTGTCACACGAAGTACAACCGCAGTGGTACAAGACTGAAGACAGGAGCCAAATTGGACCTCCTCCGAGATAATAAGCAACGAGTGCTATAGCCTCATGGCTCGTAGAAGGCTTGCTTTTCGAGTATTGTTGAGCATGCGACGCGCCGAATGAGGAGAGCGTTGTCTTTGTATCGTTGGCGCTCGAGGTGTGCATCTCTGCGGTAAGAGATGAAAAGTCCATTGCGAAAGATCTCACTCTTGATCTTGGACAATAAGGACATCCACGACTGTTCCATAACAGTCATCGCATGTCACAATTCAGCTCGAGATCTATGGGTCGCTCGTGAACTGTTCTCGAGAGAGAAGTCGATTTCATTACCGAGTACTCGTGATACCAATGATTCATGATTCTGCCACGCTATGCTTTTGCTGTCCATTTCTTTCATCCAATGTCCTTGTCACAACACGCATCCTGATACTACCAATGCCGAGTCGCCATCTTATCGGCACATGTCTATCCAAGTCCTTTGTGCTCTCGCACTTCATCACAAACCGCATGCTCAGTCCTCATCCTCATCATCCTCATCCAAGACCATACTCTCCGCCTCCGCCGGACTGCTCCTCCCCTCCATCATAAGACTACTCTCAGCGACCTCTTCTTCCTGGTCTTCGAACGTCCCGCGTCCCCTTCTTACCCGACCTCTCCTCCCCCTTCTCGTAAATAGAGAAGCCATCTCCCTCATCTTCCCATCGACTTCCTCATCCACCTCCTCCTCTCCAGCCCCATCCTCCCCCTCCACCTCAAAATCAGCCATACATCTCCCCAGCAACTCCGTAGCCATCGCATCCTGCGGACTGACTGCCAGCGCCTCATGCAGCGCCACAGCCGCCCCGCGCATTTGTCCCATTTCCATGAGTACCAAGCCTTTTGCGGAAAAGACGGCTGTGTCTTTGCCGCCTATACGGAGCACGTCGTTGAAGTGCTCCAGTGCGGCGGGGAACTCGCCTACGCGACGGAGTGAATGCGCGAGGTTCGTGCGTGTGGCTACCCATGCTCTAGGCGGGGAGTTGAGGCGTTCAGCTAGTGACAGCGCAGAGGAGAAGGAGGAGATAGCGCGTGCGTAGTCTTGTTCGTGATAGAAGACGACGCCTAGTTCGTTGAGGAGGAGAGGGTCAGACACCATCGGTGGTTCTTTGCCCTCTCCTTCCTGCGGTTGCTGCTGCAGCGCACACGTGTCCCAGCTCAGCTTGAGGTATTCCTTTGCGAGTTTTAGATTACCGAGCGCCAGGTTCTGCATGCCCAGGAAGAGGTTGGGTAGGTGCGTGCCGGGGAAGAGACGCGCGGCTGTCGAGTAAGCGGATATAGCCTGCTCGTGCTCGCCTTCTATGCTGAAGGTATGTGCGAAGCCGAGCCAGGCGGCGGGTAACGTGGGATCTAGGACGGAGGCTTGCGAGAAGAAGCGCCGCGCAGAGGCTATGGAGGAGATGGTCAGGTAGTACGTTCCGATAGCGAGGTAGGTGAGCGGAGAGTTGGGTTGCGTGTCGGCGAGTGTGTGCGAGAGGAGGTAGAGCGCGTTCTTTTCTTGGAGTTCGTGGAGGCAGGCGAGGTGGAGCGGGAGGGTCGAGGCGTTGTAAGGGTCGCTGGAGAGGATGTTGCTAGTCAATTCTAAAGCATCCCGGAAGCAGCATTGTGTGTAGAGCAGCATCGCCTTTGAGAGCTGTATGTCCGCATTCGCAGCGAGCTTGTAGTGCGTGGAGAGCGTCTCGGTCGCTGTCGCGAACTCAGAGGAGTGCCCGTACTTGGACAGCCTGGTCGTGTAAAGCAGCTTCGTGAAGTCTGCCGCTTCCTGCGATGCCGACGCATTCGATCCGTCTCCCACAGTGATATTCTCGAAATTCAACGAGCTCAGAAATTCCCACTCTTCCGTCGGCGACATGAGCGAGTTCGACATGAGCGCGTCGAAAGCCTCGAAGTTCAGTACATCTATCCGCACAGCGTCCTTGTAGCACTCCTTTGCGCGCTCAAAGGCATTCTGCTTCGCATGGCATATACCGCGCAGGTAGCACATGCCCGCCTCGGCCTTGATATTGCTCAACTCCTCCTGATCGCGATCTTCACTCGGATCCACCCTCCGCAGTCTCGAGGACGTGTCGCCGTTGCCATTGCGATTCCCGCCAGCGCCGATGTGCTGCAGCTTCCGCCGTATGCTCCCCGGCGCCTTGATCAGGTGTGTAGGGTTTGTCTCGCCCAGCAGGTTGAGTGCATCGTCCCACTTGCCCAGCTTGATGTAGCACAGTGCGCAGAGGTATCTGCACTGCGGGTTCGAGTCGAGGACGTCGGCGCGTTCGATGTAGCTTTGGGCGCGGGCGTAGTTGCCTTTGGCGAAGTGCACTTGGGCTAGCCACCATGCGTCGCTGGTACTGTCTGACACATGAGCTGGTCAGTCCGACACAATACATGCAGAGAGTGAGTGCATCGTGGAGTGAAGTATGGGTAGCACTCACTCGTCAAGGCCAACAGCTTGTCGCCAATGAAAATGGCCGAGTCGTGCTGATTCTTGTTCAGAGCCTCAGTGCGCCATTCGCGCAGGAACTGCTCCATCAGTCCCTCGTAAGGTCGTAGTATGCCAGTCCAATGAGTGCAACAGGTTATGTCATGATCTCAACTGCCGAAAGATGAGGCTCGTGAGTCGCATGTCTTCTCCCGCCAAAGACCAAAAAGCAAGTACGAAAGCGACAGATCTGTCGCACAAAAAGAAGTCCAAAGAACAGGCTGGAAAAGTCAGCGACCTGTCAACGTCACGTCGAATCTGCACTGCGACGCGCCTGCAGTGTTTAGACCGCAAAAGCCCAAAAGCGTGCACAGCTCCGATCTCGGCCATCTACCAGTTGAGATGCAAGGCAAGGACGACCAACCCCACGGCCGCCGACGATCACCAAGCCACACCCTCCAAACAGTGGCTGTCAACCTCACATCTCTGCATTTTGCACGGAAGGCTCCCGAGCCAATGAGACGGATCCATCACTCAGACCACACCGTTCCGCCTCACTGGATCTCAGCGATCGGCCTACCTTATCCAACTTTGAGGGTTGGAAAAGGGGTGATGAGCACCGCTGAGCGAGGAGCTGGCTCCTGTGATCTGCAAACGCAGGGTCAGACACATTTCATCATTTTGCTCCGACAGCGTCGCAGTGATCGTGAGTTCGCTACGGCAATGAGTGAGATGTGAGGCTGTCCGATCACCTTTCAGCGAAGATGGATGAGACAACACCAGGGGGTTTGACATGGCCAGAGATCGACCCGATGCATGTCCCGGTGGTTCTAGTCGCTGGTTCTAGACAAACAAGCTTTTGCAGATTCAAGGAAACAAGCGTCCTATCCGCCCCATCAGAGAAAAAGTTTGCCGATGGCCGAAAAAGTGATGATGGAAACTGCAGAGTTCGGCGAGGTGAATCGTGAGTGGGTGAGCATGATATAATAAGGGGGCGAGACGGGCACGCTGAGCTATCGGATGCTCGGATCCATCTACTACTTCATGATCACCTGCGTCTTTGCATGAATGTCTTCACCACTCTCTGTCGTTACCTCCTCACTATCCTCTTTCACGTCCATGAAGCCATCTTCGCAGACCCAACAGGAATATCAAAAGCGAAACCAAACATCAAAGGGAAAGGGATACCAAAAATGCTCGGCACCGCCAACTCCACAATCTACCTCTTCGGCGACAGCATAACCCAGCACGGCTACGACCCTCTCCAACTCGGCTGGGTCTCCCTCCTCTCCCACGCCTACCAGCGTCGCCTCACAGTCTTGAACGCCGGCCTCTCAGGCTACTCCTCCGATCAAGCTCTGGACATCCTCCCCAGAACCCTGCCCACACCCGAGCAATGCCCCATCCGCCTCCTCGTCATCTTCTTCGGCGCCAACGATGCCCGACTACCCGGTACCGGCGTGTGTGAATCCCCAGAGCAATACGTGCCCAAGGAGAAGTTCAAGCAGAACCTGCGGGGGATCTGCATAAGTGAGGGCGTAAGGATGCATCGCGAGAGCGAGTCGAAGACGAAGATCCTCCTCGTCACACCTCCACCAATAGACGAGCACCTCCTCGTGCGCAAAAACCGCGAAGCCCGCATCGCCGCCGAGTACGCAGCCCAAGTCCGCGTCTTAGCCAAGGAACTCGCCTCCGAAGGGCTCGAAGTGCGCTGCTTGGACATCTGGACTGCGTTTATGAAGATGTGCGGGTGGGGTGTTGGCGATCCTCTGCTTGGGTCGAAGGACGTGCCGCCGCTGGAGAAAGGCGGATTGAAGGACCTGCTGAGTGATGGATTGCATTTGAATAAGGGCGGGAATAAGCTGCTTTTTCAGAAGATGATGGGGGTGATTAGGAAGGAGTGGCCGGAGTTGTGTCCTGAGGCGGTGCCGTTTGGGTGTCCGGTGTGGTTGGATCAGAAGGCCTGGAAGGAAGTGTTTGAGAAGCGAAGGGAGGACGAGGAGTAAATGGAGATTGATATTTGGTAGATCTCGCCGCGCGGGATATGGCGGCTGGCTTTCAGTATGGTGCTGGAGGCCCTCTGCAACTACTTGGAAATCGTTTAGATCTGGGATGTCTTACTGAAAGCAAAATGTTGACGGGGTATAGTACAATGCATACGCTATGCTGAGTGCACACAAAGGAAATCCATCACAATCGTGCAGACCGTCACGGACACAACTCCTCCGTTGAACTTGTTCCAGCACATACATTAATTGACCAGCTCAATTGAGCACATGATCAACACTGGCGGCGCTGGGGTACAGTGGGCAGTGTCCATAGCCCGTTAATACGAATGATGCCCAGCACCTCGGCTCTCTCAATTCTCGCACATCGTAGTTCTCGAGTCTCCGGATCCAATACCGTGGCGACACGACATACGTGTTTGCTTCTGAGCCGACATGCTTGAACATCGCCTTGAGGAGCTCGACCTGCCCCCATAATTGCTGCTGCTCGAAATTGCGGAGCCGTACTTGAGCCTAGAAGGAGTTAGCACCGGGCTCAGGTCAAGTGGGATCTGAGAACACATTTCGCTCAAAACCGTAATTCGGATAGAGAACGATGTCTTCTCTAATTCCAGAACGTGCGGAAAAAGAATCCAAATTTTGGTCTTACCTGGTACAATGCTTGATCTGGCGGCAGAGGCTTGCGAAGGCCCTCATAGAACAGCATCATCAACAGCAAGGTCGGCTCATCCTCCACCGGCCATAGACTCCCAACAAATGCACGCGTGCCAGTTGCAAGAAGTGCGTGTGCAAAGCTGAATGAGCTCCCAGAATCATAGGCTTGAGATATCGCCGACAGACACGAGCTAAACACCACGATTTGTGCTTTGATCGACAGGTCTCGCCATTGCGTGATGGACCATGGCTCTTTGAACAATTTGACCGAGGACTTGAGCGGTTCGTTGTCGTCGAAGTTGCTGTGCGCACAGAGGTGCAGTATCTCGAGCGACCGCGAGAACTGCTCTTCGAACATCTTGCGATCGACATCGTCCGCTAGGGCTGGGCGTTTCTGGTGCAGCCACGATAAGTACAGCGCCTCGATCCGTGAGTATGGAATATTGCGTGAGGTGCCTTCGTTATCCCTCGGTTTGTTGCTGAATACGGAAACGTTAGGTACTTGTGATGCCGCGTTGGATGAACGCTTGTGCAGACGGTGCCAGATGGTAAGCGAGGGCACGATAGAGAAAGGAAAGTCCAAGAGCATTCCCCAAGGCACGTGTGCTAACTCTCCTGATGGCACGATTATGATTCGTTCAGGAATGACCGAACGCAGGAACACCTCAATATTGCCGATGAGGTAGCCATAAAGCTTTTCTCGGAGCTCCGTCGTAGTGGCGTCGCCGACCGTCGATGATGAATATGCTGACTTCGGAGACGTTGGAGATGCTTCGCGGCGCGAAAAGCCGTAATCTTCTTCCATGCGCTTCCGCAGCTCACGAACACATGCTTTCACATGCTTCGTGTCTAGCTCCTGCCAAAGCGCTCTCTGGACACCTTTGGACGTAATCACAAGAGTGACAAGTCCATTAGGGGAGCTCGATGGCAGGCCATACTCGATGATGACGACTCCCTCAGGCACTGGTTGACCTAGCTCTCGAAAGCGCCCCTTGCCTGCGTTAGGCAGAGCTGCGACAGCCGCATTGAAGGTTGGATTGATCTCCGAGAAGAGGTGCAATTTCACTCGCCTCCATCGCATCCTTATCCGAATGCTCTTCATCTGCTCGTCCGTGAAACTGCCACGTGGTGACTGAGCCGACAAAACAGGCGACGGAGGCTGGGATCCTAGAAGATTCGGCCTCGAAACTGATTGATCGAAAGTATTGCGTCTCCTGTTCTGCTCTACGGCCTGTCTGAAAGCTGGACTGGGACTTCCAGATCTTGTATCCGCGTGAAACAGCCGGAATGAATCGGGAGGTGAGTCGCTCGGACTGACAGCCTGGGAGGGCGGAGATGCGGGTGGCGTAGCTGGGAACAAAGTGTCTCGCCGCTTGACGTGAATGCTCGCCTGAGCAGCCCAGACGACGCTGTCGATGGCGTTGTCGAGGAGCCTCCTCTGTAGGCGAGGAATATACTCCTCGCCGCGCACGATAGAGTCAAGGAGAGCTCTTGACCTCCCTTGCTCCATGAAATAAAGCGCCTGTTGAGTCCAGCTTGTTTCGCCAAGCGAGGGTTCCACTTTGCAATCTCGAGGAGTGATGAGGCGGTCATTCGCGCTCTTGAACTTGCTGTCCTGGAAAGCGATGCAGACACGAGCTGCTGAGAAGAAGAGGTTGGCGCAATCAATGTGATCATGATCATAGAACTCCTCTGACGCGACATTGAAGTGTTGGTGGAAAAGCTCCGTCGCATAGCAGCCGTGGTTATACGTTCGTAGAGCTTCTTCAAGGTAATGCCGTTTCTTGTGAGGATCCAGTTCATGTATCTTTGCTTCCCGCTCGCGAATTTGTCCTATGATCAGCAACTGACGGATCTTTGCGAAACGGTCCATATCAGAAGTGATGTCGAAATAGCCTGGATCCATTCCATGCAATTCGAGTCGAGTTTTATCAACCTCATCCCACTGCTGAAGTCGCAGGGCAAGATCAAGCCTTCTGCGACTAAGTTGAACCATGTTCTTGAAGTCCAGATCATGGCTTTGAGATGACCTCCTGCGGAGTATCTGCGGTCGAGCTTGCAAGTTGAGTTGGGAAGGCTCGCTGCGGTAGGACCGTTTCATTCCTGGATGAATACCGCTCTGTCGAGATGCAACCATTGAAGATTCTTTCGACTCCTCATCGATCAGCAGCTTTCGAGCTGCTTGGTGGTCGCCCAGCTCGATGAGGCAATCGACTTTAGCCAGTCGCCAATGCTCAGAACCATCATCCAACGGACTGGTATTAAGCGTGTGAAGTGCTTGTTCGTACGCCACATCTCCATCTTGTCCCTGTCGAATGGAATCGAAACATTGATTTCGGGCTTCGAAGGTGATTTTGTTTGCGACGTACTCCGCTAATTTCCTGCTTTCAGCCTTGCTACTGACACAGTCTTTGAGGTCCTCTAGCTTGGTGCGCTTGAAATTAATGTCTCGCTCATCGGTCTCGTCGTCCAGGTGATCGTCACGCACGCGAGCCTTGGATACCTCACGGACTTCATCTTCCCATGTTTGGACCGTGTCAGACCTTCTCAGCGTGATGGGAGGGCGTTCATCTGATGACACCACGATGGGCGGAGCGGGAGCCATGGCCCCATTCCGTTCGTGACTGGCCGCGTGTCTGGATGACCGATGGAATCTGAGGAGATCTCGAAGCCGATTGCGTATGCCAACTTTTGAATTCGCCACGATGATGTCCTGATGGGAAGTGAGGGTGCCTGGGATGTGAAGATTATCCAGATCTATGCCAAAGTCGACGCAAGGAAAAGCATATGCTCAAGAGTCCAACAGAAGTATGAAGGGTCGATGAAGTGCCCGGCATGAAAGCGGTGCCTAGCGGCCTCCCGAGTTTTAGCCAAACGAATGCGAATGAGGCTCTGTGTAAGGCCTTCGAGACATCACGGGGTAGGTGCAGCTCACCGAAAATCGGTCAGTGGCTGTGGGGAAGAGAACAAAGGAGCCGTGCATTGCAAGCCCCCATATTCGAACATGCGAAGCTGCATTCATTGCATAACAGGATGCTCTATTGGCTGCTAATTTCGAAACGAATGTAATTAATGCAGGGAGAATGTGTGAGTTGTCACCGTGTGGCTTTCCGGATGCACTCCGTGATCCCAGCTCCAAAGCCATAGGGCTGAGCTAGGTACATCATATTTTGGACCAGCATGAGTGACATTTCTGCTTCTCAAGCGACCTATAAGTCCAAAGGATCATTCGTGATCGAACCATGGCCCAAGAGCATTGGGACTTATCTTCGTTTTGAGAGTCAGAGTCATCCTGCCGAACTTCGCCACCCTCTTCGCTCCCCGAGCCAGTCGTACCAGTTCCCAGCCCCCAAATTCAATGTCTGACTGAGTTTTTGAACACACTGAACACGATTCAGCTCACGCGTCTATGGACGAAAAGCGATAGAATCCCATTCTCGTCCGCAAAGTGTGGCTTGAACCTCTTCTCGTGCCTCCTCGCGCATGTCCGGTGGCTGTGTCGACCACTTATCCGTTGTCTGCTAGCACAGCCTTGCACCACGTGAACATCTGACGAGGCCGCCACATACCTGCATCTATATCATACCCACTTGGATTCGAAGCCCTTCTGAACCATTTTCGCTCCTCACTATCGCTTGGCGATGGCCAATCGCCAATACAGGACGTTCTTGCCGTACCTGAGGGGCATCGATCCTGAGGCCCTACGTATTGGATCATTATACCTCAACCCTCTCAATCCTGATGATGGGTTGGAAGACAAGCGATTCGAATATGGACAAATGTAAGCTTCCTTCAATATTGGTAATTTCCCAACCGGCAGCATCGATTTCACTTTGATTTGGTCGACCATGGGATCCGTCAGTACACAAACTATCCCCACCTTTAAGACCCGAGATCAAAATATGCTGTAAGATCTTGCGCTGATATGATTGCTAGGATCGATCAAGAAGAATACGAGAAGGATATTAAACGCTACTCCTGGAAAGAACAATCCGATGATCGCGGCGTATCTCTCGAGTTTGCGATATCCAAAGAAACAGCAGCCGGCTTTCACTTCAGCGAATGGCTCCACCTCGAAGGCGATACTAGCGGACGAGTTGCTGCAGTACTCGAAGGCCAGAAAGGCCGCCGTTTGAAACTTCGATATCCTCAGCGCTTCCTCAAGGAGAAAGTAATTACTCAAGAAGGCTGCGACGAGTGGATCAGAACGCAAGCGAGTATATCACACAAGGGCAAGTTCGGTCTGCATAAGTGGAAAGCTCCGGAAGTGTGGATGGTCACAGGTCTGCAACTGGTTTCGGGCGGTGATGTATATGCTGCGGGATCAAAGGATAAGCGTTTCGAAGGTGGCGTCGGAGCGGATCCTTCAGTTGCTGCTGGACTTCCACCTGGTACGCTCAAAGTGAAGGCAGAAGCCAGTCACAGCTCCGGGCAGGAGGCAAATACTGGCTATGGATACGAGGACGAGCGAGTGTGGTAAGTGATCCAATCCACTGAGTTTCAGTCGATGTCTGCTATGATCCCGTCTAGCGTTGCTCTCCACCCGGAGATCTCCCAATTTTTACAGTCTCAGGAAGCTGACAGATACATTCTTAGGGCCGCTCAATTCATGGAAATCGAGATAGAATATGGCAATGACGAGGATCTTGCCCTTCAGAAACGCGAGCGGAGCAAGGATGGCCTTCCAGCCACAATCGCCGACTTCAGACTTAAGGACATAGCAGACCTCGGCGCAAAAGGAATCCGAGGAATGCGAACGGAAACTTCACCGACTAGACCTGTGAAACGACGTGCTAGGATCCTAGCAGACGAGGATGCAGAGCTCTCGGACGACAATGCCATCCAGCTTGATGAAAGGCCTTACGCGGATGCATTGAATGGAACAAGTTGGGCGGACTACAATGACTGCCTGAGGTACCTGGATGATGAGGCTAGGGGTGGGTATTGAGGGACAGCATTTTGCTACGAACTTCTTAGTAGGCGCTGATGAGCTTGTTGGACTGTGTGACACCGGTACTTCCTTATGAGATACCCTTATTTCCTGCTTAGCTTCAATGCATAGACACTGTCATGTTGAAAACTCAGTCTAGGATGTTAAACACGTCCGAAGATATTCAGGTGCATGCCTCGCTAATGCATATACACTTCTTTTCAGTCAGAGTCCTCGGGTGGATCGTCTGGTATCTTCTCGGCCTTTAGCAACACCTTGTTGACTTTCTTCTCGAGATGTGCCCCAATGATGCGTTCAAGCAGCACGACAAATGCCCTTCGTTTCTTTTCATCCTCATCCTTGCCCTCGAACTGGCTGGAATCAAGCTCCTCCCACATCGCATCGACCGAATCGTATAGCTCTTCTGCGTCATCCGGTAATCCCAAAGCTGCCGCGGCAGATTCTGTTCGCTCGTCCATGAAGGGAAACCGCTCGGGCCAGAGCCATTGAACGCGCCGGAAGAAGATATTGAGACTAGTGTTGCCCATGCCATGAATGCTCGATTTCAGTAGCTCTCCCTCCTTTCCAACATCGTACTTGCACTGCTTTCGGACCTTCTCGAGAGTTGTATCGTCTTCATCTGCGAGCTTTTCGGCCACTACGTCGGCCAATTTTACGATGCCGATGGCAGTCTTCTCCTTGTGCTGCGTGCGAGCATCGAACATGCTCTGATGTGCTTTCTTTTGACCGGCTTTACGGATAGCCTTGGGCGTATTGAAGTTGTATGGCGAGTTTAAGATTGTCCGTATTGACCGGTGTCCAAGTGAATGGGAAATTGGCCGTGATAGTATCACAGCGCTGAGGAGCTCTTCGAATGGCGTGAAAGCAGTTCCGGAATATGTGCGGTAGTCCTTGTCCTGCGGCTTGCTCGCGAGCTCCTTGGATTCATCATTCGGGCGGCACAAGTCTAGAGCTTCAGGCGAGAGCAGATACTTCAATGTCTGGAACATGGTCGGATCAGGTTTGGGCTCTTCTTTTTCAGGCTTTTCTTCCTCCTTCACTTTCCTCTGCTTCTTTGGCTTCGGCGTCGGTTCTGCTCGCTTTCGCTTCTTGCCATTCGTCGTTCTGTCTTCATCTGTGGCTCCTTCATCGCCATCCTTGAAGTACTTGCTCGTGACTTTGGCTTTGGCCTTGGTTGTCGATTTTGGCGTTTTCTCCCCTGCATCTTTGGCGTTGACGCTCGATTTTGTAGCAGACCTAGTTTTCCTTGGAGCCATGTTTTGGGCCTTAATACGCATAGATGTTGAAGATGAGGCTTTGGACGAATCGATCGTTTCAAGCAGGGATGTCACTTTCGGTCGTGTCTATGACGCGGGAATGCTTCACAGACCCCTTACCAGCCACCGACTTCATCTCTGCTTCGTTCGAGCACTCCTTCTGGTAGTACTTGCAGCACGATCTGTGCATGATGCACTTAAAATCTCAACTCCTTTCCACGACCACCAACAAGTCCAGAGAGCCGTTTCGTCGACAACGAGCTGAACTGCCCAAGATCACGTGACCACACGATTTCAGGAATGCAAACAGGAATGGGAGTTCACCAACTCCTTGATGCATCGGCGGGCCAACTATCTTACCATGCTTCTCATCTCGATGAAGGCACACGAGTACGTGCTATGCAGATTCAAGTCCAGAATAGGAGTTTTTGAGTATAAAAGGAATCTGCTCTGTGCACCAACCTGGAACTGGCGTGGCTGAATCAGCATCCAAAAGCGAACGACCAACTTATATCAGCAGCATCTACCCATCCAGTAGCCGGAACCCCATTGGCCTCTTCACACAACAGTCAAAAGCATGCTAAGATTATTTGTCCGCAGACAAATGGTACACTTTTCTTCCCTCAAGTCATGAACATACTGTCCGCGCTGTCGCTGGAATAGGTGTTTTGCGACGCCCAGGGTTCTATTTTCGTGTCAGCTGCAGATCTTTTCCAGAACTTGGCCTCGCAAACCGATGTCCAGGAGTTACTAGCACGACGTCACGGAGAATCCTGGCAAAGGTGCACTGCCTGCACTGCCTGGAGCCCCAGTCTTCGCATATGAACATCAGCCTCGAGGCTGCATCAAACAGGAATTATATCAATACGGCGCGATTCGATCCCATTTGTACTCGTATCTGACTGTGCTATCTCAAAACTTCTGAGTCTTGCGACTTGAATCATGCACAAGCGACGTTCGCACAATAAGTCACGAAAGGGCTGTACCAATTGCAAGAAACGACACGTTAAGGTGAGTGAAGACGACGATGGAGCATACGGATCTGGGATTCTACAACACATGATAGCTTGTTCAAACGCCCGAAAATCTACGTGTGTTGTGGGATGCTATGATTGATCTGAACACTATACTCTGAACTGCATCATCCCTTGAGCTACCGATATCCCGGAGGAGACATTCTCACAGTTCGTAGTGCGATGAGCAAGGCCCTCCCTGTGCTGCCTGTGTGGCTAGAGACACAACATCAACATGCAACTATGAAGGCAAGCGACAAAGTCCAGTCCAGCAAGAGCCCACACCCGCATCGAGCACCGGAGACTTTGATCTGTCGTCAAGATCGGCGACGTCCGAGACCGAAGAGTCAGAAACGCGTCGACTGCTTGAGCTGAGATTGATGCATCGTTGGATGACCAATACGTGGAAATGCCTCCATGGTATGGACGAAGATGTGGAGTTCTTGCTCGAACAATTACCCCAAGCCTGCCTGAAGTACGACTACTTGCTGCACGCGACTCTTGCTCTGTGCGCAACAGATCTTGCAATACACGGAGACAGCAAATCATTACAAGCATACGACACAAAGTTCTACCTCGCCGCCGCCTTGAGTTACTATGACTCAGCGAGTCAAGCTCTGCGGCCCCAGCTTGCAAAGGTGCATCCCGACTCCCAAGTCTGGCTCTACATGGCGTCGATCAAGCTCACCATGATCCAAATGTCGTTACCGCAATGTATTCCGTTGCAACCTGACGAGCCGCAACCCACGACAATAGAGCGGATGGGCTTGATCATCGACTTATTCACAGGCAATGGGAAGGTCGCGCTGGCTGATTGGTTTTCGTTCAATGCATCAGCAGTGAGAGTTCCCAACATACAGCTCAAGTGTAATCATGCTAATGCGAATTCAGGGCGGCGAAATGGTGCAGGTGAGTAAATTGTGGTTAATACCATGAACCTAACTTCCTTGATCAACATGACGATGTTTTGCTTATTCAAGCATAACTCAAGTGCCTTGTACAGCAAGGGATCGATCGTGTTGCGTAGACCTTTGCCGAAAGTCGATTGTCTAACCACACAACTTTAGGTCGCCATAAGAACTGTTTCCGGTCCACCGCCGCGCGACATCGATCCAGCCTTGCAATCAGTCCTCAGTAACATGACGACCGTGCTGAACGATCCTACGATCATTGACTCTGAGATGAATGCGCCACAGTATCATGCCGCGTATACGAGAGTCTTCAAATTACTGGAGCTGAGTCTCATCGAGGAAGCACGAGGGCAGATACAAGGGATGGTTGTATCAGTACCGATGTACTGCGGGCGAGAATTTTATACGGCCGTCACCGAGTCACAGCCTACCGCCCTGTTCCTCTTGATTATCTTCGGCGCGTTAGTCGAGAGAGGGGCGAGGGCTGGCTTCTGGTGGGCCAACCAGATCGGACCAGGACTCATATCGGAAGCCACGCAGATACTCAGCAATACTCAAAGCCATCTCATGATGGCACCAAACTGGCGAGAAACGATAGCTTGGGCGCACATTGAAGCTGGCTTGCCGCTGCTTGTCTAAGATGGCCCGTGGAATATGTCTGGAACAGATACAAGCTCCTGCATGAGCACATTCTCTACTTCGATCTATACCCCAAAATTTTGTACATACGAGATCAATGCATAGACGATATCACCATGGGAGCAGCATTCAGCGATGCGCTGCAAGCTTCGTGCAAGCGTTGTGGATCGGTCATACTTCGGACGCTAATGCACACGAGCAAGGCTCAGACTGTTTAAGCCTTGGATCATCGTTAATAAATCGATGATCGGCATACCCAGCGAAAGCGCTACGGAGGTAGTATACGCGTATGCTGAGCATCTTCGGGCAGCTCTCCACCTTGAACCTCCGTTGCGCGGATCACGTGCTATAGCATTGACAGAGATAATGAATATGTTGATCTCATCGGGATTTCCAAATTTTGCAGAAGCCTTGTCAAATTGCATGGGTATCATCATCGAATTGTGGTATCTAGTATCGTCGACCTAAGTGTCGCACATTATCTACGCGCTGGGAATGTCAACTCGACACTGTGCAGGCATCCCATTCAGCAACGGCACCCACCCGGTTTCACCGAAGTCCAATGATGGCTCAACCTCGCAGACAGTACCCTGTGCAGGCAGTGTACCATTAGCAAAGTAGTCGCGAATGGCGTCCACAGTACACCTAGAAGCCTTGGTCGATGTAACGCTATGTCCAGTTCCTCCATGCTCCAAAACTACACTCGAGCCAAAGCCTGAAGACATTGCGTACGCTGCCGCTAAAGGTGTCACAGGATCCAACGTATTGCCAACAAGCAAGATCGGAGCGCTTGTATTGACTCTGAAGTCCCCTCTGTAGGACTCTACAGCCTGCAGGCTCCATTGACCACATGTGGCGGGGATGATGTCGAGCGCATCACCAAATGAGCTACTCTGGTTTGCTCGTGCTTCCTGGATCAATCGGACTGCTTCTTTGTCGTTCTGTGGCTCCCAGACATCGCCGCATTTGATACCATACTGTGCTTCTGCATCGGCTGCCGTTGCAGTGGGGAGGTTCAGTATGAATTGCGCAACACTTAGTACGTCCTCCTCAATCACAGCCTGCATCAAAGACGTGAAGCCAGGCCAGAGCGTAGGTGAGTAGAGCGCATTGGAGAGGACTGTGCGAGCCATAGTATAGGTGATTATGAAGCCGTCACCTGTTGGTAGTTGTAATACAGCAGGGTTCGTTTTCAAGTCCTCGAACCAGCCGTAGGCGAACTGAATGAGCTCTGACGCTGTGCGGTTCTGAGCAAGAACGCACTGATCAGCATTCTCGGCGCATGCTGTCAAAGCTGCCTCGAAGACCTTGTCTGAGTCCTCGAGCGTTTGTATTTCCCTAAGAACATTAGCTTCTAATAATGGAAACATGAAGTAGAAGGTATGCGCACTCATTACGATAGTATTCGTGAGCATTGACAACGCCATCTAACAACATCCGCTCGATCGTGTCTGGGAACATCGCAGCATATGTCGATCCAAGGACTGTGCCATAGGAGATGCCTATTCGTGTCGTCAGCAATGCTGCTCATATCGTCCTGCAGGGAAGCGAAAGGCGTACCCCAGAATTTGAAAGAATCGCCTTCTCCGAGCGCCTCCGCAACTGCGTGGTGATCGCGAGCAACGAAAGCGGTCCCAATATAGCGCCCTGTAGAATTTTGTCGCACAGCACACGTGTCTGCTTTCAGTTGTGCCTCTGCCCATGTTTGATCACGCGCTGTGCTGGATGAGTTTCCAGCAGGCGATAGAGGAACTGCCGCTCTCAGCTCTGGACTACCATAGCAGCCGAACAACAGTGTGTCGTTCGTTCCTCTGTCCAAACAATCAGAATCAGTTTATCGCCCGCCAAAAGCTGTATCTTCACATACCGCGGAGTGATCGAGATTAGATCGTATAAGCCGTCAGTCATAGACTGCATTATGGGACCAAGCGCATCAAGGCTAGTTCGACCATTGTCGCCTGGTCCTCCGAAGTTCACGAATATTGACCCTCTCGACTCATCACAGGTGCTGGGAAGCCGGACCAACTCGAGATTAAGCCAACCTACATTCGTGTCTGTCCAATCGATCGGTACCAGATAGCTGCCACACTCTAGCGGCGAAGCGAAGTCGTAATTATCGCATGGACCCCATGTTATGTTCGGTTCCTGATTCTGGCGGGCTCTGCACTACGTGTCAGACGACGTTCGAGTATGCTGGATTTCAAGACTCAATGATAGACGAGACTGACCTTATGTTTTGTGCAATCGGCGTTCCTGAAGTCAGTGAAAGCAGCGCAAGCTGAACGAGAGTCTGCGAGGTCTTCATTGGAGCGAGCAAGAAGAGGAGAGGAGCGGAAAGTAGGCAGCGGACGTCAATTGGGGAGCGGAGGACATCCGGATCACAAAAAAATGCTACATCTTCAAGAGTGCGACTTGACAAAGCCCATACAGCGCGCTAGTCGCAAGCGTCGGACGCAAGACACAGCGGCGACGACCAAGCCCAGGAGGCAACCACGAGATCCATAGCAGAAAGTCCGCAAGGCTGAGCGCTCTAGCAGTGCCTTGAGTAATTCTTGGAGTTGTACAGCCAATTGTATGATCTGCGGACTCTCGCACAGACAACGTGACATGCTGATGTGGACATGCTGTGGAGCTGCTCTACGTCAAAGGTTGGTGCAGATCAGCTTGGCACTTCAAGGCGGTCTCTTGGGGTAACGGTTGACAGAAGCCGTGAAAGCCGCACCGTCGCGTGCCAGCTTGGTGGCTGGAGTGGACCAGTGTGATATCATCTTGTATCTGAACAACCTCAATGGAATTTTTCGATTAATTGCCCTGTAGATTCTGTTTACGCGTGTGAATGAAGGGGATTCGAGATGATAGAGAGCAAAATTCTTGAAGCTAGGTGAAGGTAGATTCATCACGTGACCGTCAGATCGCAGAGCCCATCGATCCTAAACTGAACTTCTCTAAGCTCAAACAGGAATAGTCAACGATCGACTTGCTTGCATAGTCCGCGTATTCAGTGAATACGCTCGTATCGTGAGCAAGCAATGATATATATGAGAAGCTCAAGAAAAGCATATATGCTCATGCTCAATTCACGACATGAGCCCCTTCAGGAACCAATTCCACGCCATGGCATCTTTCATGAGTCCACCACCAGGCTATCAGACCAGCCAGCCTTACAACTCTTCATATGGGACGTCAGCACAGCCGTATGGTGAACCTCAACATCAGAGCAACATGGAGTACTTTTCTCCTCCGCCGGGCCCTCCACCAAACCACAACAACCACTTCAATCTCGTAGTCGACCCTCCACGAGGCCCACCATCAACACACGTCAACCCATCACATCTAGCGGTCCAACCACCCCCACCGGGTACACCACCTCCACGCCGGGACGTTTCACCCCAGCAACCCCAGCGCGTCTTCCCACCATCCTTCACCCTCTACGCCAAATCCAGTCTAACCTCCATCCTCGACCCGGACACCCTCAAGTTCACCCTGGGCACCGACCCTAAGAACCCGCTGTATGGCGCCAAACTCGAGACGGACAGTCTGCAGCGGCCGAAACTGACTCTGGTGCCTGCGTGGGATAAGTCGCTGCCGCCTTTGGGCTTGATCAAGACGAAGGGGTGGAAGGATTCTATGATCACAGTTAACCCACCAAGTGGATCAAATCAACCTCAGATTACGGAGAAGCTGACGCTCAAGTACGGCGTTAGCTCCCGGACATATACATTCGGCGTTGCAGTGCCGAGTCACGGCATCGGCAGGCGCGAGACATTCTCCTGGGTGCGTGAAGGTAATGCTCCAAGGCATGACGGCGGCAGCAACAAGAGCAGACTGGACAAGTGGGGCCTAGGCAGCCTCACAGACATGGACATGGGACTCGGAGGAAAGGACGAGGACTTGAGCTTGTCCACGAAGCGGGAGCTCATCCACGATACTAGTGGTGAAGTTGTTGCTCGCTGGATCGAACATGACGGATCTAGCATGAGCAAGACGGGGAACTTCGAGTTCATCGGCATGGGAGCCAGTGGTGTGTTCGGTCCGCAATGGGAAATTATGGCTGTGATTAGCGCGTTGAGGATCTGGCATGAGGACTACCATGCCAGCAAAGCAGTGATGGAAGCGCTTGGAGGAGCATAAACACATCAGTTTCTGGAGACGAAGGGAGTGATACGAAATGAAAGGTGTGTACTCATAGGATATCCGCTGTGCTGTAATTTTATCAAGGTCTTCTGATGCCCGTCATCCCAACCAAAACCTACAGCCCCATCTCCGTCTCATCGTGATCATACAACCGTAGCCTCGTGTCAAGCTCCTCGCGCAGAAGACCCCTTTTACCTGGCTATGCAGCAAGTGATGCGATCTGGTAAGCCAAAAGCAATCAGCCAAGCCACGCGCGGTCTGCACCTAAGTATGCTTACATGGCGTAGGGCATGACAAGCGATGCCCAATCTGCCCACGGCAATCTTCCAACTACTTCAAACTGATCCTACACATGAGAACACCTCATCGAATGAAGATGTTCTCGGCTCTGTTCCATATCGAGCGCGTCTTATTGGTGTGATCGAGACCTAGCGCCACATCGACGTTGATTAGCCTATCCCAAAGGATGTCATCTGAAAATCTGGTTAGCTCTCGCTACGTCTATCAGTATAGATTGGTACTGACCATCTTCAAGGTAGTCAACCTTGCCATACGCGCTCCTCGCCACAGTCGCGAACTTGATCCTCTCAAATGCCTTTCCCTTGATTCCTGTCCTCTTCATCAAGCGCTCCTTCGTCTCTTTGAATGGCTCGTCCTTCTTGACAACGAAGTGGAAAGGAATACCGTGCGCCTTCGTCGGTTCTTTGTCGAATTGGAACGCACCCAAAATACCCTCGTCTTCCTCATGAAGCTCGCCCTTCAGTTCGCCCTCTGGCGCAATCTCTGCGAACAACTGCGTAAAGTCGTTGAGATTGGCGACGGCCCAGTTCGCGGGTAGATCACGGTAGATTTTGCTGCCGTGACCCTCGAAAATGCGAATGCGCTCCAGCTTTTCGTCGGGCAGGACTTCTGGGCCGAGCTTCCGTTGCAGAGCTTGCACTACATCGCTCAAGTCGCCTGCCTTGGGCACAAGCAGCTCGAATTGCTCCTCCTTCGTGATGCCTTCCGGCAGGAAGATCACCTTCACCGCCTTCCGCTGTTCCAGCTCTGTCAAGCTGACCTCCAATATCTCATAGAAGAGGGCATCGGGCTTCTGATTCTGCGCCTGGCCGTATGAGTTGTAGCCGGGCTGAAGGAGAGTTCCCAGGTTATGATTTGTGGTGTGGCGTATTGGTACCTTGGGTCGTCCCGAATGTGCGTTAACTGGCGAGAACCGAAGGTGATCTGGCTGCACATCTGGACCAAGGAAATCTGCCACTCTCTGAGCAAGCGTAGTGTATGGCATGCGCTTCGACAGCTCGAGCTCAAACTCCTTGTCGATGCCCTCGTTGGGATTTCTCGGCGCGAACTTGACCCTCACTTTGTGCAGCAGATTGTCGTAGTATTCTCGGCAATCAGCAATTTTGCCCGCTGCATTGAGCGCCGCAGCGTCCTTGTCCGAAAGCGTTTTCTGCACAGTGATGATATCACCGTCCTGAATCTCAGACTGCGCAAGCGTCTGTTTCGACTTGATTGGCTCGATCATGTTGTGCTTGATCTCCTCGAACATCTTGAACGTTATTCCCACATTCCAACCAAATGCTCGCAAGATATATGGCGCCAGATCCGCGGCTCGATCCTGCTGTCCAGCATAGAAGTGACTGACACCATGGAGCGTCTGGTTCTCTGCATCGAAGTACTTCAGGAAGAGCACAATCGGTCGATTGTTTGGATTGGTCTGATCGATCTCGGCATCCAAGAAGATGGGCTTGCCGTCCTTGTCCAACTCCGATGCAAGCTCCATCCAGATCTTGAACTGGGCGCTCTTCGTGCCGTATGTGTTCGACGCGGCCTCGATCGTGATCTCTGGCTCGAGGATGGCGCGATCTGGTCGAATAGTGCCGTTCTGGCGATTGACCATGGCCCAAGGTCGGCAGAGTCGCGGGTCCACATTGTTCTCATCTGCCCACTCCTGTACGTATTGCGCGACGGTCTTTGCCTTGAGAAGGCGTTTGTGCTTAGGCAAAGCACTCTCATCGCCAGCAGCCTCTGCCTTCCACGGGACGATGTCGAAGCCCTGGTGCGCCTTGAAGTTCGCGTCCGTGGCCACGTATACATCCATGTACAGATGCGCTTCCTCACGTTCCTTCCGCACCTTCTCTGCCATAGCCTTCTCTTCCGCAATCTTACTTGCGAGATGCTCCGGTGGTTGTATCTCGTCGGCTGGGCACAAAACCGTGTCTATTCGTGATGCGCGCACGTAGACCAACATATATGCATTGTTTGAGCGTTTCGTGGTCCATGTCCTTGTATACGGATTACGCTGCGGTGCGCCGTTGGCTTGTGGGGATTCGCCGCCAAAGTTGTCGTTGATGGCTTCGCGTGGTAATGAGCGCATCACCCGGTCGTCGTCGAATTTGAACCATTCACCCTCTTTCTCTGGCTTCAAGTATGCGTAGTAGTGACCAGCGTTCAAATCACCACTGTGAACTAGCACACCATGCAGATGGTAGATATATGGTTCCGATTTGTCTGCGTCCTTCGAAAGGTATGGTGAGGCGTCCCATACTTCAGGGAACTCGTATCGATCATTGATTTTCATCATCGCGTCGCGCTGGAAGTCGTACTCAAAGCGCTTGAGCTGAAGATGCAGGACTGCCGGAAAGCTCTCAAAGATCACACCTTTGTGCGCATCTTGTAGTCCAAACCCTTCCGCGAAGTACTTGTTCTCGCCGTCCATAGTCTCCACGTTGACATAGTCTTTGAAGGACGCATCCAAATCTTTGTTGCCACTGACATTCAGCTGAATGTCCCAGAAGTCCTCTATTCTCGACGACTCGTATGAGACGTTGATGCAAGAGATGTACGTCTTCGTCTTGCCAACGAACATTTGCGGCAATGCATCTTGCGCCTCCGTGCCCTTCATCTTCTCTTCCATGCGCTCCATGAGCACACGCGACAATTCTTGCACATCCTGCTGCTCGAAGATTTGTCGCGAGTCCCAGCCAAAAGCTTTGGTGAGCTCGTTTGTGCTCACTGCGGTATTACTCGTCTGGAGCTGATAAAACAGTCGTTGAAGTGCGTATGCGCTGTTCGCCCTGTAGTCCTGCTCGTTCTCTGTGGGTATCTGATATATCGATTTGCGGAATAGATTCGTGAAGTAAAGCGATTGGAGGAGCGAGTTGAGGTAGCATGTTGCGCCTTGGTTCTTCAGGCCGACCATGCCAGTTTCCTTCTTGGAGTCGTAGCTATATATTGTCAGCGACATGATTCCAAACCACCTGAGCTACTTCTTGCTCGGGACGCCCAGATTGCTAGGATATTGTTTGTACTTGTGAGTTGGTAACCAAAAAGGGGCCACAGTGACAAGCCAGTGAAGAGTCTAAATGTCACTTACTTGATGAAATTATGCCAAAGCACACCTGTAGGATCTTTGTACACCCGCACATATGCCGTGAGCTTCGCACCATTGTTCTCCACCATCGGGCGATCATGATCGTCCCAACGCGGCGCAAACAACTTCCTCAGCTCGGCAAATCGCGTGAAGCCCCAGTCCGCCTCTTCACCATTAAATCTATGCGTTGCGGTGTGGCTCACAAAAATCTTCGGGTCATTCGGGTTCCAGAGGCACAGCATGAACTGCACGCAGGCGTACCAATCCTCCGGGCATTTGTCCTCGAACCCATGTTCTAGGTAGAAAGAAGCGTGGTCAACGTTGTTGCCTTGTGGGAAGAAGAGTACACGCCATGGGTGTTCACCACATTTAAAGGTGGGGCCATGTTCACGCTTGGGTAATGTTCGCCAGTTCTCGATTGTCCATGTGTCTATGGCTTCTGAGTCGACTTCCAGCCCATCTTGTAGTGGCATGTATTTGGCTTTGATGGCCTCGTAGTCGTCGGCGCGCAGATTGGGCTCGGGCTCCGCTTCGTCCATGCTTTCGTCGGGAGAGATGATGGCGACGTCTTGCTTGTCTTCGTAGTCCTGATCGACCAGCATGTCGCTGTTGATCTGTACCGAGCACTTGATTAGTGTTTTGTGAATTTGTGTGCAGTAATCGTGTGGTCTTCACATCAGAGCTTGGAAGTGGCCGCAATTGAGTATGTGTTGTGGTTGACGTACCTGGTCCATGGCGAAGAATTAATGCCGCCTCTGCAGCAGGACAAGCTTCAAGGCGACGCAAAATAGGGGCGTGCAGAGTTGAAAGGTGATTTTGAGGCCGTAGAGGTGTCTCCAGCTGTGTCAGGAGCGGCTTGTGGTGGATAGAGGAGGAGAGTAAAGATGTGTGGAAGTGGCGGAAGGATGATGGAATTCCAGGCTGACGAGCTTGCACTGTTGGACGTCACAGCGCGTGAAAGACCAGCACAAGCCCTCACAGAAGGAGGGAGTAATGTACAAAGAATTACGCGGCGCGCTCTTTGAAATAGCGAAGAGGGATAGCGGCAGGGTTCTTGCGCTGGAGTTTGCGTTATGTGTGCAGTGCAGCTTTGCTACCTGGAGTTTCTGATGCCGGTCTTTGCGAAGAGCGCTAGGCCGAGCTGGAGGCCGTGCGATTATTGGCGGGTCAAAAGTAGGTACCAAGACTGAGCCTGCCGGACAATGACATAGCCGTTGTGCGAAGTGAGTTACTGAACTGCAAGTAAATACTCATGTACTTCTACTCAATCGCTAGCGATTTGGCGACGCACATATGACTGCAGCAAGGGACACATTTCTGTCGGAACCGCGCCGGACCTTGGTGTGACCTCTGGTTGTGCATTGTGAGCCATGCCCCACCTTTCAGGCGGATAACGCCACACTTTGCTTCTGCGGGCCGTGGGATTAGATCTACGCAGCCACGCCAGCTGGGGAAGCTCTAAAAGACTCACACCACCTGCATTTCACTCTTCACATACCCGCTCGTCGCTTATCCGCCTGCTTGTGTTTCTCACCTCAATGAAGAGGAAGAGCAGACATTCTCATGGCATGGCGGCCTTCAATACGGCCCTATGCTGCCCGTAACGGCTTGCGATTCATTGCTACTCCACACCATTCACATAGCTTGACCACGCGATCCTTTGTGACGCAGACCAAATATGTGCACGCTGCGCCAGCATGGAGACCGTCCGTAGCTCTTGATGAGTATGCTCTGCTATGCCGTGACTCATGTTTTCCTCGCTGATTGTGTCTGCAGATGGGTGTCTAGAGATGCGAAGCCTATCAGTCTACGTCAATTGACGTACTTTGGACGCACTCTAACTGAATCGCGTTTGCTCAGTTCCGCCAACTATGTACGGACTGAGCTGCCAACGAGGTCTGCTAGTCCTTCATACCCATCCATAGAACATGAATTCTGACATAGTGACTCAGACTTGCCCATCGCCTACGGGATATGCAAACACTTCCCTACGTAGTCCTCTCCAATCCTCACCTCTCCCACGCATACGAGCTCTACTACAAAGCCTTCGAGCGCTTCCGGCGGGTCCCAGAGATCCAGACTCTCGACGACAATGACCGCTACTGCAAGATCATCAAGGAGATGTTGGAGATGCACTTGTCCGTGATACCTCGGCTGGCGATAGGAGTGCTCGAGGTGCAGAACATCATGTCTGCAGACGCGCTGGACAAATTCATGACCACATTGCTGAAGTCGCGAATCTCCAGACGAGTCATCTGTGAGCAGCATCTCGCGCTGACAGAGACCTTTCACAGCCCGTGGCATTTCCCTGATGCCAGTGTACAGAGCCACGCAGAAGACTCCGTGGGCGAGATCTTCCTGCGCTGCAATGGCAAAGAGATTGTGGAGAAGTGCGCGGCTTCGACAAGCGCTGTCATGCGTGCGGCGTACGGATCGGACTGCGCCATTCCAGACATCAAGATAGTTGGCGAGCCGGATGCAACCTTCCCATACATCCAGAGCCACCTCGAGTACATTATCGGCGAGCTGTTGCGCAATTCTATGCAAGCTCTGGCCGAACGAAACGAGAACACAGGACAGAAGCCGCCACCAATAGAAGTGCTCATATGCGAGACACCGCATAATGTCATGTTCCGTTTCTCGGATGAAGGCGGTGGCATCCCCAAAGACGTCTTGCCCCATCTGTGGTCATTCAGCAAAGGTCCGCGACGTCACGAAAAGCTGAAGAATCTCCATCGAGTGCCGCGCATGGCAGCCACGATGCAGGAGTTGCAGACGCCATCAGCTGAGGCTGTGGCTATCAATGCAGGCTTCAGCACTCCCATTCGATCATCCGAGAATAATCAAGCTAGAAACAGCTCTTTGAGTAGCTTGACGGGAAGACCGCCGAACTTGAAGTTGGGTATTGGCCTGCCAATGAGCAGAATTTATGCTGAATACTGGGCGGGAAGTCTCGAAATACATAGTCTAGAAGGATATGGCACCGACGCGTTCTTGCAGATCAGCAAGTTGGGGAACAAAAACGAGCAGTTGCACACGAGAGCACTTATGGACGCCGTGTAGACGAAGATAAGCCGGGCAATCGCGATGGAGGCTGACTGGTAGCAATTGCCAACAGCATTTTCGGGTCACAGGGTCTGTTGTCAGCGAACTCATAGAACATCCCCATTGCACCGCATCTGTCTCACAAACAACATCATCAGATAGGACTATATCAAGCATTATCTACCACGCCAGTCTTCGTTCACCATGTCTTTCACCGTCAAAATTCACGACAGCAGCTTGCCCACATGGCAGAGCGATCTTGCCGCCTACCTTCCACGGCACTACAACTTCCTCGACCCGCACCCAGATCCGTCCATACAGCTCATCGATCTCGTCGAGTCATGGAAAGGTCTGTCCCCGGCCCAAGCTACCGAACTCCGCTTCTGGCATCTTGCGTTCCGCGGCTCTCTCGAGAGGTATATCCATGCAACGCTCCTGGGCAACTTTGGCGACGCTCAGCTGGCGATGCATGCCGGCGAGATACATAACTACGTTGCTCGACTGCAGTGCCAGGTCATTCACGTGGATATTGATCGCATCCTTCAGGACATGACCAAGCAAGCCGAAAGGTCTCCTCGGGTCTCTGAGCTCACTTGGCTGTTGTGGGATCGCCGCGTTGCCCTTGTCAATATGATGCGGCTCTACCATGGCTTCGTGGAGGATGTCCCGCAGATTCACGTATACTTTTACAGCGAAATGCTCAAGAATGGCGGTGTGCAGGTGTACGCGGAGATTCTGACCAGACCGCCAGTGTTTACGATCAACCAGAGTGCGGGCACGTTCGAGTTCAGTTTGCCTGTGTTGGATGCTGAGAAGGGACTGTACTACACCTGCGTCGAAGAGTCGAAGCGGAAGGGCGATTGCTGGGAGCTGAAAATCGTGACTTTGTTCCGTGGGTGCAAGTTCGAGCGGACTTACAGGTTCAAGAACGATCTCCCGGTGAGTGATCCTCCTTTCGCTCAACTAAGAAGAACGACTCGACTGACTCTTCGATCGGCACTTCACCAGCCCTTGACTCGCATCCGCGCAGATTCTGGAATTGGTCTCGAAATCGAACAGCCAACCCGTCACAAAGTCAAGAAAGTCAAGTCCAGCCGCAAGAAGCTACGCGAGATATCTCAGAACAGTGTCCGCGTGCAAGGCATGTCCGACTTCGAGCGTGCGGCACGCGAAGCACATCCCGAAGTCTACGAAGCACACCATGATCATCTCATTGGCAAGGAGACGATCTTGGGCAAGATTTACGGTCGTGGTAGGAGGCCTTCACCGCAACGAACGCAAGCGAATATGGTGATCACGAAGGATGATTATGAAGTCATTCAGCCGCATCTGGGGGATGTGAGCTTCAGGACTCCGAGACCTTTGGTCAGTCCGAGGTGGTTGAGAGGTGGTCATGAATCGAGGCGGATTGTCAATGATTCGGATCCGTTGCCTGAGCAGCCACTCTATCCCATTCCAGAGCCGAGTCATCCGCTTCCTGAGCTTCCTCGAGCTTCACCAACAAACCACTACAGCTCCGATGAAGACGACGAGGACTCGCTCTACAGGTTCTCCCCTGTGCGTATACGTCCAGGAGCGCTGTCTTCGCCCATCAGAAGCTCGACGGCGGCAAGAGAGCGCGACGATCTCAGAAAGCTGCTTGCGCCTTCGAGCGCCGGCACAATGGGCTCCCACGCTGCTTCGTCGCCGTTGCGCAGGATGAGACGATCTTCCAGTCCTCCGTTGGGCTTATTCTCACCACGGCGTATGGTTCTGCGCACTTACGATAACGTGCAGACAGGCACGGCGATTCGCAGGAGCCCGATCGAGTTCGGTGAGCATGCTGGTAAAGATCGCAGCATCAGAAAGAGTGATATTCAGGATGACGAGTTTTGGAAACCTCGACCGAGAGTTGCGAAGAAGCAGGACAGTTTTGAGTTCGTGCCGGTACATGGTCCTGGTAGCAGTCAGGACACGATTGAAATCACGCCGCCTTGTAGCAGCGCTTCTGATGTGGATATGAGAGGGTGAATGACCATTCAAATGTACTATTCTTGCGACTCAGGAGGGAGGAGCTTGTGTGGCGCTAGATGCAGCATGATTTTGCAGTAGCTTCGATACTGCAACTGTAGCCGCCAGTATAGAATAAATCCGCCAATTTTCCTGCCGTTCTGATTGGCCAATTGATGCCGACCCCGCCGATGTCTTCTTAGTTCCCTCGTTGGCGTCTGGGGAAAGCTCCTCGGTATTCGCAGGTAAATATCGGAGCGATTATTGGGAAGATGTATTCATCCATTGATCTGTCTTTGAAGCCTGTCGTCGCGACGGAACAGGATCGCCCATGCAGATACACATTCAACCCATCTTAGACGAGCGAGATACTAGAAGTGAGAGATATTCCTTCGTCACACGAACTACACCTTCAATTCGTTGACCCATCCCAAAAGTCCATCATGGCGACAGAAAAGCTACCTCGAAAGCTGTGGGAGCATCCCAATCCCAAAGACACGAATATGTGGCGGTTCATGCAGCAATGTAACTCACAGTACAAGCTCTCCATGAACACCTTCCAGGACTTGTACAAATGGTCTGTCGGTCCATCACGGAACGACTTTTGGAACGCGGTATGGTCCGAGATCAAGTTGATACATGAAGGGACGTACTCGAAGCCAGTGGACACCAACGCCCGGATGGACTCGATACCTCATTGGTTCGAAGGTGTGCGCCTCAACTTTGCAGAGAACATTCTCTACTCACGTGGGAGCCGGCCAGGTGACCAATCTACGACCGGTGGGAAGGAAGATGAGAGGGTAGCTATCACGGAAGTGAGGGAGGGTGGCACTGAGATCAAAGACTACACCTGGCTCGAGCTCCGCAGAAGGGTGGCGTTACTCGCAAATGCCATGCGAGCGCAAGGTGTCAAGAAGGGCGACCGTGTTGCAGTCATTGCTTCAAACTCCTTCGACACGCTCTGCGTGTTTCTGGCGATCACCTCCATCGGCGGCATGTTCAGCTCCAGCAGCACGGATATGGGCACGAAGGGCATACTCGACCGATTACTGCAGATCGATCCTGTTTATGTCTTCTTCGATGATTGGGCTGTCTACAATGGGAAGACGATTGATCTGAGACCGAAGATCCAAGAGATATTGGATGGCTTGAAGCCGCTCAAAAACTTCAAGAGCATTGTCACGATGCAGAGATTCAAGTACTTTGCTTCTGTTGCCGGTCTGCAGAGGACTATCACTATGAACCAGTTCTTGGTCGCGGCACAAAGTGACTACAACATTAAGTTCGAGCGAATCGAGTATCGGGATCCATTCTTGGTTGTCTACTCTTCCGGAACCACGGGTGTGCCGAAATGTATCGTGCACTCTGTCGGTGGTGTACTAACGAGCTCAATGAAGGAAGGCAAACTGCACCGAGACCTGGGCCCTCATACTGTGCAATTGCAGTATACAACCACCGGATGGATCATGTACATGTCTGCGGTCCTGAGTATGCTGTCTGGAGCTCGTGCCGTCCTCTATGATGGCTCGCCTTTCCAACCGAACCTCACAGCCTTCATCAAGGTCATTGGAGAGCAGCGCGTCACAAACCTGGGGCTGAGCCCGCGTTACTTCCACGAGCTGCAGAAGAACAACATCTCACCGAGGGAAGTCACGGACTTGAGTGCCCTGAGGGCATGTACAAGCACAGGTATGGTGCTGAAGGATTCGTTATTCGAATGGTTCTACGATGTGGCGTTTCCTTCTCAGGTGCAGCTTGCGAACATCTCTGGCGGGACTGACCTGGCAGGCTGCTTCGGCATGGAGTAAGTCGTGGTCGAATCATAATCTACGGAGATGATACTAATGCTGCCCTCAGAAATCCTTTGACTCCGGTATATGTCGGTGGCTGTCAAGGACCAAGTTTGGGAACTGCCATCGCAGTATATGATCAGACTATCGAAGGAGGCAAGGGCGTCAAAGGCGTCGAGCTCGAGGATGGCATTCCTGGAGAGCTTGTAGCGTAAGTCATGCTTGCATGTAACGCTGTGAACTCAGCTGACCCCGCCTGACATAGACCTACCTCATTCCCCAATCAGCCAGTCTTCTTCTGGGGTTCTGATGGCGCGCAAAAGTACTACAACTCGTACTTCGCTCGATTCGACGATGCATGGACGCACGGCGACTTCATCATGGTTCACCCTCAAACGAAGCAGATCTTCTTCCTCGGTCGTGCCGATGGTGTGCTTAATCCCTCAGGCGTCCGCTTCGGCTCAGCAGAGATTTACAATGTCATCGAGCAGTACTTTCCACAAGTTCAGGATAGCATATGCGTGGGCCAACGAAGACCAAATGACCATGATGAGACAGTCCTGCTCTTCTTACTAATGGCGCCTGGAAACAAGTTCATTCCACAGCTTGTGAAGGATATTCAAGCTAGAATCGCACAGGAGTTGAGCAAGAGACACGTGCCCAAGCATGTTTTCGAGACACCAGAGATCCCGACAACTATCAACTTGAAGAAAGTGGAGTTGCCAGTGAAGCAGATCGTGAGCGGGCATACTGTCAAGCCGTCGAGTACACTTGCAAATCCAGACTGCTTGCAATACTTCTACCAGTTTGCGGATATCGAGAACTTGCTGGAGAAGGAGCAGGTTCGAAGTAGGCTCTAAAAAGACCCGAAAAGGGTCAATTATATCGATGCTACCACGGATGATGTGTTTTACACAGCATTTGTAATCAGAAGACACGCAATGCATCACTTCGCGATCTTGTCCCTTTCCCACTCAGCCTGGCTGAGCAAGGCTACTAATAGCACCCCGCATCTACCATGTGCTCACCAATTTACGCGTGTTCTCATTGGTCACGCGCGTGGACAGCACGAATTCGACCCTGAGTATGTCGTGATCTTGTGTTTCTAACATTACACACATGAGAAGGCGCCATTGTGTCGAGCGATGATGATCTATCCGCGTCGTTCTCGTAAGCTCGGCTTTTCATCTCACGAGATGGACGAAGCACGAGCAATGCGCGTGTCTCGCATGCTGGAGCCTTCACAACAAGCAGACTCTTCCCTTCTGACTGGCATTTACTGTTTAGATTTATCTCCTTTATGCTTTTCCTCTTGATTGATGTGAGCACCATGGATGACACTGATGTGCAGGAGCCGCTGTTGTCAGGACCGAGCTCTCCTGTCTTAAGCTATTCGAGCACATCGAAGTCATCAATCGCGGAAGAACTTGGGCCGGATCTGAAAAATCCGCGTTTGATCGAGAATGATGTCCTGCCAGAAACGAGTGTTGTCGGTCGGAACCTTGGATGGGGTGGCGCCTTCATCTTGGTCATCTCGAGGGTCATCGGAAGCGGTATCTTCGCAACGCCTGGTGCGATTGTGAAAGAGACTGGGAGCATAGGCTTATCGCTCTGTCTATGGATCCTTGGAGCACTGATATCGTGGGCTGGCCTCGCGATCTCGCTCGAATATGGATGCATGTTGCCTCGATCGGGCGGTACGCTTTCCTCGTGCGAGCGCTGTTTAGTCCTCACAGTTTAACACGCTGCAGGAACCAAGGTGTACCTGGAATTCACGTATCGCAAACCACGATTCCTCGCATCGACGATCATCGCTGTGAATTCTGTTCTGCTAGGCTTTACGGCGAGCAATTGCATAGTCTTTGGCGAATACGTGCTCTTCGCATTGCGAGTTGAGCCAACACCATTCCTGCAAAAACTGCTGGCAGTCGGTCTGTTGACGGCTATCACCATCATACATGGCTGTTTCCTTCGCACTGGCATATTCATACAGAATGCGCTCGGATGGTTCAAGGTTGGTCTTGTGGTGTTCATGGTCTTCACGGGTGTTTTTGTCGTGCTTTTGAAGCCCAGTTCCGCTGATGCTGCAGCAACACACACTATTGGCGGAACTTGGAATACTCTTTGGGAGGGCACGAATTGGAATTGGGGTCTGATCTCGAAGGTACGTCCCAGAATTCGATCCCTCGATTTGACACTGACTGACATATACAGGCTCTTTTCCAGGTATTTTATTCTTATGCAGGACTTGAGAATGTGAACAATGTCATGAATGAGGTATGACATCGACCAGCTTGGTGGACAAATCTCACAATGATAGGTCAAAAATCCCGTAAAGACATTGAAGTCAGTGGCACCAGCAGGCCTTCTAACGGCATGTGTGCTGTACGTGCTGGTCAACGTAGCGTACTTCCTTGTCGTTCCGCTCGATGAGATCAAGAGTAGTGGCGAGATGATCGCAGCACTATTCTTCGAGCGTGTTTTTGGCCAGTCTGTTGGGCGAACAATTTTGCCGCTTGCGGTTGCAGTCTCCGCAGCAGGGGTCAGTACATCGTGCTTCACCGTTGACGATCAAGCTGATGAATCTGTAGAATGTGATGGTTGTGACCTTTGCTTTGGTATGTGCCCTGACTATTTGGGTGAAACACCGAACACTAACAAACTCAAGGCACGACTGAACCAAGAAATCGCACGTCAAGGCTTCCTGCCGTTTGGTAGCTGGCTTTCATCGTCCAAGCCGTTTAATGCTCCGCTTGGTGGGCTGATCGTACATTATATACCATCTTTCCTCGTGATTGTACTGCCACCATCTGGAAATGTTTACAGCTTCATCCTCGAGGTAGAGGGTTACCCAGCACAGTTCTTCGTGCTTGCGATTGCTTTCGGGCTGATATGGCTGAGATACGAGCGTCGAGACCTCGAGAGGCCGTACAAAGCATGGATACCAGCGGTCATTCTCCGCATTGCGCTATCACTCGCCCTCCTGGCGGCACCATTCTTCCCACCTCCGCGCGATCAGCGAACAGGCGTTTTCTGGGCCACCTATGCGATAGTTGGAACCTCAATGTGAGTTACAGCTTCTCACGTTCTGGCACTGCTAATTATGTGCGACATAGTCTTGTATTCGCGATCCTCTACTGGTATGTGTGGACTGTGCTCCTGCCTCGATGGAAGAAATACAGTTTGGAGGAAGAAGTTCGAGTACTCGGCGATGGCACTGTAGTTACAAAGCTCGTCAAAGTGAGGAATGATGTGCTTCACGACAGTCATGGTTGAGGCTAGGCTAGGTCGTAATAGAATCTATCATCCGAAGAAGCGCTCAAAGACGCTGTCTATCGTCAGCTTATGTTCGCGCAAGCTAGATCGCATGATTGGAATTTCTGGGGACGTCAGCGCGGGTTGGGCAGCTCGGACATATGAAGCGTCCTTTCATTCACTGTGAAGACAATCCCGTAGGTTCGTGATGACCCTGAAATACTGAGATCAACGCGTACACCATGGCATTATCGTCCCTAGCAATTGCGTGCTTCCACTGTATACAATGATCTGACAAATGCGCACAACCCCGCTCGATGATTACCTATAGGCCGGTCGACATCCGGAAGGTTCATGATAGCATAAATAAGACGCATTGGTGCGCAAGCCAGGAACAGTATCCGTTCGAATTCAGAACAAGATCTGATATTGTGACTTCACCATGGCCTCAGCTGCAGTTCAATCGGCACCAGGTCTTCCAACTGCCCCTCACGTACAGCGTCTGGATAGTGGAAAGACGTACAAGCCACACGATGTTCAAACGACTTTGTACTATGTAAGCCGACCGATAGAGATCGCTTGTATTATAGAGGCTCATATTATCGCAGTACAAAGAGCCTGCCGATGGCTCTGGGCCACCTCCAACCTACGTAGGGTTAGCGTCACACCGCATCCCTAGACAGTGAGATGAGGTCTAACGCTGCGACAGGAAGCCGGAAACATATGAGCGTCCTGCGCAGTCCCAAGAGAGCATCGTCCACGACATTGCAGGCCATGAGAAAGATTACACCCTTGATTCGCACGGGTTTCAAATCTATACACATTCCAGCAAGGAGAAGGACTTCCTCGATGATGAGAAGATCAAGGCCGACTACTATCCAGAGACCGACCAGCTACTGAAAGACGCGTGAGTCTACCCTGCTATCCACCGAGGCATGATCGTAACGTATTAGATGTGCAGAACGGGAGCAATCAGAACATACATCTTCGATCATACGATTCGACGTCCGAAAGCTGGCGAGACCCAACCACTTCGTGGTCCAGTTCGCCGTGTCCACATTGACCAGTCGTATTCAGCATCGCGCGACAGAGTCTACTATCATCTCCCAGAAGAGGCCGATGAGCTGGTCAAGAAACGCTTCCAGATCATCAATGTTTGGCGACCGATCAAGACCATCTACAAAGATCCTCTGGGGGTTGCTGATGCCCACTCAGTGCCAGACTCGGACCTTGTCGGCGCAGCTCTGATCTACCCCAATAGGCGAGGCGAGACCTATGCAGTGAAGCCTAATACAGCACATCGGTGGTACTATAAGTACGGTCAGCGGCCTGATGAAGTGACCTTGATCAAGTGCTTCGATTCATGGAATGATGGTCGAGCTCGCCGAGTTCCCCACACTGCTTTTACCAATCCAGACGAGGAAGACAAAGAGGAGCGAGAAAGCATCGAGGTCCGAGCTCTGGTGTTCTATGATCAATAGATTGTCTGGGAATGATACTTTGATCGTTCTTGGGTTCATGTACTGATAGACTGCTGTGTAATTCGTGCAAAGGAGAATGCTTTCGATTATCCACGCCACGCATGCTCAAAAGTGGCATAAGTGGGCCATGCATCGTCATCGCAACGAGCATACTGACAGGAGCATCATCATCGTCTCTTCCATGAGTCGGTCGTAGAAAGATGTATCTCCTCGTGATCCATATGAAGCCATCTCTTGCTATCATATCCGGGGCAAGGAGCGTATTACGCAGTCTAATCGTCGTATGCCTCCTCGTACTCGTCGGCGTATTCCTCACGGGCTTCCTAGTTATTGTTAGACATAGTTGCGACTGTGTACGATTCTGATCTCGACTCTGTGCAGTGTTAGCATGCTCAACCTGAACATTGTGCGCAGTTTACCACTCACCACCTCCAGCTCCTCTCTAGCTTCCTCTCGATCGCTCTCACTGGATGCTTCAGCAAGCTCTCGCTCGGCTTCCTATTCCACAGGTCAGTCACGTCCACGCTGGATTGTCCTGCTATGCAGGGATTGAGCATGTCGTAGGCGCTGCACAATGCCACTGCCCTTGTGCTGACAGTACAGTAACGTAGCTGGTAACGTAGAATAGGACTTGGCTCTACACAAAGTCAGTGTCTGCTATCACGTTCAAGTGGCGATCCAACATACTACCAGGACATCTTGATGAGCTTCGTGTAAGCTCTCGGCATCGGAAGAGTCAATCTCCTGTGGCGGTGGTGGTGGGTAGGCCGCGGCAGCTGGGGCTGGAGCACCGTAAG
The DNA here is from genome assembly GCA_000611715.1 of Scolecobasidium constrictum UM 578. Taxonomy (NCBI): domain Eukaryota; kingdom Fungi; phylum Ascomycota; class Dothideomycetes; order Venturiales; family Sympoventuriaceae; genus Scolecobasidium; species Scolecobasidium constrictum. The sequence goes on from AZYM01000135.1 coordinate 120,147, forward strand.
CAGCTGCAGCCGGCGCAGCCGCATAGTGGCCACCATGATGCTCGTCATCTGAGGAGTCGTCCGCTGGAACGTATCAGCTATCTGCTCGAACCATGAAAGCATAACACATACCAAGCTGAGAAGCGATGACAGCTCCTCCAATAGCACCGACAGCACCAGCTGCGACTAGCTTCCCTGTGTTGCTCTTGTCCTTGTCCTTCTTCTTGTCACCCTTCTGGCCCTTGTACTCCTCGCCGTGAGCACCGTGGGCACCGTACGGAGCAGGTGCTCCATAGCCTGGTGCGCCATAGCCAGGTGCTCCGTAGCCAGGTGCTCCGTAACCACCATCATGACCGCGAGTGGCCTCGTGACCGTACGCAGGTGCCCCATAAGGAGCACCAGGAGGTGGAGAGCCGTAGCCCGGGGCGCCATGTGGGCCAGGAGGTGGTGAGAATGGGCCACCTGGTGGCGGCGAGAAAGCGGGAGGCTCCCATTGCGTGCGTCCGGTGGCCTGTTCTACGTAGAAGTAGCGCTGAGAGTTTTGGTCCCACTGCTGAACCCAGCCTGGAGGCAGACTACAACAATAAAATTAGTACTTTGTGTGTTCACGATCAAGATTGCTGTCCAAAGGATATGCCTCGAACTGAAGTCGCATCACTTCTTCGCGCACAAGTTCCGATAATGCTTATGATGGGCAAGTACTCACTGTGGGCCGCCCGGAGGTGGTGATGCAAATCCGCCAGGTGGAGGTGCGCCGTATTGCTGTGGTGGGTAGCCTGGCTGCTGTGGAGGATAGCCACCTTGTTGAGGATAGCCCTGCTGCGGAGGGTAGCCATGCTGAGGGGCGCCGGCGCCGTGGGGATCTGTCAAGAGTCAGTGTTTGCAAGGACTCGGTTGATTGACGATCTTCACTGACCTGAAGAACTTCCGTGATCCTTCGTCTTCTCTTCCTTGTCCTTTGGCTTATCATCACCCACCAACTCATTGAACCTAGCGATAGTCAGACAGGTGGCCCACGACCAAACATTTCATAGCTTCGACACAGCCTCCCGCCCGGTCGTCCTGGCGGAAAGCCACGAGTGATCGCTATCACGGCACGGGCCGATGATGGTGCGCCAGACAAAATGAACGAAGTGGTACGTGCTCTTTTTGCAGCTTCTTGAAGAACGACATCTTCACCGTGTAGCTGATGAATCTGACCAATGGCCTGCCGAGGTATCGAATGGAAAAGAACCAGAAGAGAAGAAGACACTGCTCTTGACGGCAATCCGGAAGCAGCGTACTTATACTCTGTGACACTGCTGTACCACGATGATGGACAGTTTGCACAGCCTCCTCGACCACAACGTGATGGCATGCTCATCTTGCAGGCGCGACCGACCAAACACCTACATTAGGATAGTACGTTTGCATTGTCGCTTGTACATGCATACCCGCCAGGGAGTCCGGAAACGAATAGAATGATAAGAAAGATTCTAGTCGAGCTTAGATGCAGAGTCAGTCCCTTGGCACCCCATTGCTCACATGTTTCGATGGACGGAGTAGGAATTTGCACAGCCCGGGAATGCTTGCTGCAGACGAAAAGTGGGTATTGAAGGTGGATGATTGAGAAATTCCAGCTCCCGCAGTGATGTCCCATGCATGTCATGTTTCGTGGCAGTCCTAGATTCTGGAGCTTCATCCATGGACTTTGGGCTAGACAAGTGTTCCATCATGCGAGTAGAAAGACATCTGGGAACGAGGAGCCTATGAATATCGAAGCTGGAAGCACAAAGCAAGAAAGTGAGGATCAGGGCGGTGCTCGGCAGCGGAACGGATCTTGAAACCGAGTGGACGTTCAGCGAACGCGCCCGAGTGGCTTGGCTGCATGCGTCTTCGCGACCCTAACCCTCGAAATTCTGTTGCTCCAGTACCTAACCCACAATCAGGAGGCTGTGTGGGACAGCATTGGCACAGATGCTCGTGATCCTGCTCGACATCGCGCACGCCATCAAGGCCGGTCCGGGACATGCAGTGTTTGTGTCAGCTCGCGTCAGACAGTGAAGGCGGCTATCGCGAGAGCTAGAAACGCGTGCGATCGGCCCACAGGTGAGCTTCCATAGTCACATGATGAGGGACTCTATCTTTGGCTCTTAGAGCTTCGCATACACCAGTATCTCTTTTGAGGCAGACTTGTCTACGGAAAGATTAAACGAAGTTAAGGGATGGTTTACGATGCTTGAAGGTTGGGACTTAGCAAGTCAGGCGAAAGCTAAACATGGAGTCGGTGATTCGGCCTTATTCCGATAGATCCTTTGTCAGGTGATAGGCTTCCTCACTTCTAACACTCGAGGACTGGACGATGGCAACAATGTCATGATCAAAAATATAGAAGAATCCGCTCGGATATACAAGTGACGACTTTGTACTAGGATATACAGGCTCAGATCTTGTGCAAGATTCATGGGCGGTGTGGAAGCATATGAAAGTCGTGTTTTCCTTCGATAGTTCAGCATCAACTCGGCACCAACCTTACTAGTATTTGAAGACAGCATTACGATTCTGTGAAACGACCTTTGAAGTAGTATGTTGCTCCGCATCAGAGCTGTCGAGTATGTTTCTATACAATCTCCTTATTTCACTCCCGTGATCGTCTCATACACTGTCCAAAGTAAATTCAGTCGCAGAGCGAAGGGATGTCAATCCATTGCGAGCGGCGGTTTAGCGCTGAGCATATACGTAGCACTCCCATTGACAGTGGGAGACCTGATCCAGTCATGATATGCTCCGGCACTTATCTGTCTCTGACTTCGTTGATGTTCTGCTTGCTGGTTGCCAAACTCGAGCTTGAGTTGGTCGAGCCTCAAGAAAGCATTTGATCAACCGTAAGGCATGTCTAGAAGACAGTATAAGACTTTCCGGGCATCTGGACGCAATCGATCGTCTGAGACCTCTTATCCGGATGTTCCATGTTATGCACGAAGCGAATGTAGATACATCTGACACGTCTCTGGGAGCTACGGCACGATCGCGATCTCAAGCTTTGACAACCTCGAAGACTCGGTCGTCTGGGTAGACAAAAGTCCTCTCGAATCGAAGGACCATGGCGGTAGAGGACTTTTCAACATATGCAGAGGCACCTCGATGGCCATCAAAGTCAGGTGGCTGTCGGACGTTCGGTAGATCGAGCTCCTCCCCAGCTGCAAGCCGCGACAAGCCGTCCGAGAATCTTGATTGGCTGCCGCCCATGCACGAAGCTTGGCTGGCAAAGTGTGGAGAAAGCTCTCGAGGATTTGATCATCGGTATCGCATTCCGCAGTTTCCCATGTTTACGATGTATCGAAGTACCCACGACAGCACCAAAACACACTGGAGTTGCGTCCATCACTGCTGTAACAAAGGTCGAGCTGCTACTGTTGAAAGCTGCTGCTCTTCCATCCAATTATACTTCCAAGCTTTTGAACCAGCGAGGCTGGCATTCAAGCTCTCGAGCTGGTTTCGGCCTAGTTTTCATTCGTAACGTCATGACTTCAGGCCCATCGCGCCGGAATACGTGAGGTAAAATGTTTCTCCTCACGATGTCATCCAATAGCACGGGGCATTAGTCCCACCTGGCCTTGTTGATCGAGCAGGTTTTGGCAAGTGGCTGGGTCACACAGACGTAGCTACACATCGGATCCAGAGCAACATTGTTGCCTGTGCTCCTTCCTTTAAATTGTCTTCTACCCCGCTACTGATCTCACCTCACTTCTTCACTGAACTTCATTCCATCGCTTCAGAATCATCTTCTACATTGACAAGATCAGAGCGAGGACAGAGAAGCTCCAATCCGTCAAGATGATCGATCCAGTTGAAGCTTTCATGAAGGCGTCGACGACGACCAAGGTGCACAACCCGCTCACCTCGGCCACCGCCTTCCCAACTGTTCTGTAAGCTGATTCAGGCTTTTGAATCATGAAGACAGGCTGATCATTGAGTAGTCCTGATCCTCCAGTGTTTGAGCATGCCACCGATGCTGGTATGAGAACGCTATGGTGAGATTCGCCAAGATCCGAGCTGGATCAAGCGGATGAGCTAATACGTTCTATAGGGTCGTCTTCGTCGTCATGGTCCTCGCGTCAGCAGGTTTCTCCGCTCTGGCATGGACCGTCCCACTCTCCCGCCGCCTGTTCCACACGATCACCACCTTGATCACCATCACGGCAGCGATCTCCTACTTCGCTATGGCGTAAGTCTTCTCCAGCTCTCTTAGCATAACAATAAGCTAATATAACATCCCAGCACCGGCCACGGCGTCAACTACCACCACATCCACCACACAGAGCACCACAAGCACGTCCCGAACACACACAAGGACATCTACAGGCAGGTGTACTACGCCCGCTACATTGACTGGGCCATCACCACGCCACTCCTGCTCTTGGACCTCTTCTTCCTGGCAGGCACCAGCGGCGGCCACATCATGATGGCCATCGCCGCCGACATCATCATGGTCCTGACCGGTCTCTTCGCTGCCTACGGCTCCGAGCGCAACCCACAGCGCTGGGGCTGGTACGCCATCGCCTGCATTGCCTTCCTCGTGGTCATCTGGCACCTCGTCCTCAACGGCGGTGCGCAGGCCCGCCAGAAGAGCTCCAACTTGGGCAAGTTCTACGGCTCCATCTCCGCGTACACCATCATCATCTGGCTCGTCTACCCAATCATCTGGGGTGTGGCCGATGGCGCCAGAATCCTCAGCGTCAACCAGGAGATTATCGCCTATGCTGTGCTTGATATCCTTGCTAAGCCAATCTTCGGTGCTTGGCTCCTGCTTACGCACAGCAAGATGTCTGAGGCTCACCTGCAGGTCGGCGGCTTCTGGACGGACGGCTTGAGCGGCGAGGGCCGTCTCCGCCTTGAGGATGACGAGGGCGCATAAATGTGCTCTAAGGAGGACTGAAGAGAGGAAGCCAACACATCACTCTTCAAAACCGCGTCCCTGATGCTATGAGATGGTGTGATCTGATAGCTCCGATCAGGGAGCATGAACTCGCAAAAGCGAGTAGCATGTTTGAGCATGCAAGCGAAAAATGCATCTCCATGTATATTTTCTTCCCTGGGAAATTTGATCTAAGTCTGATGAAAGGAGTCGGCGTCACGAAAGCTCAAATACCATTCACGAACGATGTAAAAGTAGTCGAGTCATCATAATTAATGGATCATGTCGATGGGAACAAGTCTGAAGTCCTCTTAAAGTCTTATCATTGTGGGGTATCATCTGTATAAGTCACGGCAACTGCCGTGTTGCCTTGCATGCCCATCAAGTGTACTAGTAAATGCCGTCCAGTCGTGTCTCATGCTCGAAGCTGTCAAGCTCATCTTAGCCCCACCTGTGCTTCTCGTCACCTTCCGCCCACGTGCGCTCCGTGTATCCAAGTCGCTGCTTGACTTCTTCGACTGTAGCTTTATCGCCGGTGTTCTTGCCAATGTTGTCGCTGATCTTGACGGCTGGCTTGCCATCACAACTTGACACCTTGATGACGATGTTTAGTGGGACTGACTTCTTGCCATCGGATACGTTCGAGAAGTCATCTGAGTACTTGTTAGTTGACCCAAGGTCCGTCGCAGGATTCTTGTGAACTCACTCGTGAAGAATGTGCCCACGCCAAAGCTAGGTGTTAGGCCGGCTTTCTCAGCATGCTCCTTGTACTGCAGGCACTTCCCAATGTTCAGCGAGTCCGAGAACACCACCGTCTTCTTCTCCGTGATGCCCTGATCTCGGTAGAACTTCGCGATGAGCTTGATGAAGTCCTCCGGGTTGCCCGAGTCCTGACGCGTGCCCGTGAATATTTCCGCGTACGTCTTTGGCTTCTCCTTGCGATCCACAGCCTTGAGATCCGCACTCTTCCCACTCGTAACTTCAGCCGGCTTCGCAAACGCCTTGAGGAAGTTATCCGTGCCAAACGTGTCCGTAAGCGCGATGCCCAGCACGCCCGGCCCAAACGTGCCCACCCAATACCTCAATGCAATCTCATTCGCATTCTCGTAGTCCCCCGTGATCGCCGCCACGCTCATGAACCACTCGTGCGCCACCGTGCCGATAGGCGCGAGCCCATGCTTCATAGCGAAGTGTACATTACTCGAGCCCGTCAACTTGCCCGGCCAACCCTCATGCTGTGCATCATCCGCGGCCTGCCTCAGCCCTTGCAACACCAAGTCATGTGTGTGGTAGTCTCGCCGCCTCCTGCTGCCAAACTCGGAGAAGAAGCAGCCGGCCTTGAGGAGCTGGATGCCCTTGTCGCGTGCGCGCTCGACTTGGTGCATGTAGCTCCAGTCGCGGTCCATGAATTTGAAGTATGTCTCGCTTATGAGCGCGAGGAGGGGGATCTCGTAGAGGATCGTGTCGAGCCATTTGCCCGTCGTGTGTAGTTTTATCGCGCCGATGTCGCTGTCGCTGCCTGTGTCGTTGTCGGGTTCGAAGGACATGTGGATTTGCGATTTGGGGTCGAGGTGGAATGTCGAGAGGAATTGGAGGTACGGCTCGGAGAGGTATGGGCAGCTCGATTTGAGGAACTTGAGCTCTTCGTCTGTGAGTCTCACGTTCTCTAGCTCTACTCGCTTGGTTAGCAGTTTGCACTGTGTGGGGAGGGACGGTCACGCACTCTCAATCTGCTTCCTTAACCATGCCACCGCCGCGCGGCTGAACTTCATATCAGGCGTCCGATTCGTGAAGTTGTACGTGACTTGCACGTCCGGGAAGTATTTGAGCACGCAACATTGCATCGTTAGCTTGTACAGATCTGTGTCTAGCAAGCTGAAGATGCCCTCCGGCAAGTCTGCTGGTTTAGGTGTGTCCGCCATGATGGTATTTGTAATGTAAATGTGAGATTGTTCGAAGCCAGCATAGTACTTTAGAAGATGGGAAGTAGAAACGAGTGGCTACTGATATAGGTGTGGAATGTTGTCAGAGCGAGACGGCATGGTTGCGCAAACTACGTAGCGAGATCTGCACGCCCACGCTCAGCCTTATGATATCGATTAGCCTTGCCCAGCCATTTTCGCCGTCATCGCTTCCGCAACGTTGTGCTGCAACTGTACGATCGACTCCCCTTCACACTCTTCGAAATGCTTACCCATCACATCTGAGCTCTGGTTGATACACCAATCATCCGAACTCGTGAATTGAGGCTCAGCACCACGATGCACTTTGAGCCTAGGAATCCACCTAGTTGACACTTCCTGATTCGACATCCGAGGCACTTGCGGGGGGTTGGATTGGTCCGTCTACTAAGATGAAGATGAACTGTTGCTGTACATCGTACCTTTCGCTAATGATGAATACTGCTTCGTCAAGTCTCTGAGCTGCTACCTCGTTCTTCACCAGTCGTTCCACCCTGTCCTAATTCCAGGCAATGGATCCCGCAGAAGCCGCCTCAATCTACTTCCCCATTCACATCTCAGACCCAAAGGAGCGAGTCCAGGCTTATCTCGATGCCTACAAAGAAGATGAAGTGAAGGGCGATGTGCGTTGACATCTTATACACTATCCAACCAGATCGAGATGTGTACATCTTCTTACTCATGTGCTTGTGAATCAAAAGACATTCGACGCAGCTCTCATGCGCAACATCAGACTCATCTCCGCGTCCGCCTCGCCCGTCTCAAAAGTCCAATTCGAATTCGACGTGCTTCCTGCATTCTGCTCCAAGTCAAATAACATGCATGGTGGAGCCGTTGCTTGTACTATCTTTTCCCCATCCTTTCCATCGATTGTTCGAGCCATGCACTGATTCATACTATAGTACTAACGGATATGTGCACGACCATGGCGACAGCTCCGATTGCGAAAAAGGATTTCTGGCATTTCGGCGGCGTGTCGAGGATCATCACTGTGAGTTACCTGCGGCCTATAGCGAAGGGGATCACGCTGGTGGTCAAGTGCAAGGTTGTGCAGATTGGGAAGACGAATTGTAAGTTTTGCACATTGCATACACTGATCGGATGCATGGATGGATGAAGCGAGTGCTGACAGTAGTGTTTGTGGCAGCGGTAATACACATGAAGGTCTACAATAAAGCGAATAAGGCGTTGTTGTGTACGGGTGAGCACAGCAAGACGTGGGTAGATATCAGACAGAGGATGTGAGTTTTCTTGCGGTTGCGGTTGAACAGGATAGAATAGAGGCAAGGATGGGTATCGTTCATTATCCAAAGATTGACCAGTCATCACAACGTCTCAGCCGTTTTCGCGAGGAAAGCATTAAAAGCCTTCACCCTCTCCAGCACACCCAACCTCGCCGTCACATCCCCGACATCCGCAACTACACTACTACCCGGCGCAACATCCTTCCCAGCCTCTTCGCGTCCCCTCCTAACAGCCCTCTCAATACTCTCCACATCATCCACCAACTGCCTCCGCCTCTCCTGCTCCCTCTCCCTCCTCAAATGCTCACCCCTCACCCGATCAATCTCCCGTTCAATCTCCTCCCTCTCCCGCCTCCTCTGCATCAGCTCCTCCCTCAACTCCCTCTTCTGCCTCCGCTTCTTCCTCACTTCCCCCCCAAACTTGAACAAACTGTGCTGCGCGAACGTGATGCCCCTTAGCGAATCAGCCAGGTTATCCCGGAACTGCTGCAGCGCTTGCATCTGGTAACGTAGGGACTTCTTCGCGGCCTGCCTGCTGCTCTGGGAGTTGTCGCCGCCGGTGGAGCGACGGACCGCGTCGGGGACGTTGGAGATGTAGGCGTTGATTACTTCGGTGGAGATTTGGGAGAGCACGTCTGAGGGCTGCATGGAGGGGATGGGATCAGGGTCTATGCCTAAAGGATCGTCTTCGGCGAGTTTGTTGCGGCGGTAGATTGTTATCGGGATCGTGGGACCACCATATTTCCTCCTGGTTTGGGTTTGAGTCGCAGAGGTCTTCTGCTTCTTCTGGGCTTGAGGGTCGGATTCGATGTCTTCGCGAGGTCGCTTGGAGGGTGGTGGGCGCGAGCGGATGGTGTTTGTGCCTCTATCTGCCAAGGGTGTTCGTGCACTGGCGATTGTATCGTCCAGCGTTGCGTCTTGTTGTGGTGATAGCTCATCCTCGTCTTCGCTTTCAACACTTGCATCCGGTAGAACTTCAACGTCGGATTGCCGTTTCTTCGACACCCTCATAGGTTCGGGAGTAAGTTCATCCTCGCTTTGAGGTTCCTCATCTGGGGTATTGAGATCATCCACCGCGTCAGATGCTGGTTCCTCGAACACCTCTCGCCTCGTACTCTGCGCCGCCTGGTTCTTGAAGAAAGCAGATGTCCCGCCATCAAAGGAGCCAGTCGTCAGTCTTCTCCGTCCCGCAGGAGATCCCGTCCTCCTCCTACTCGAACCCTGTCGCGTCGAAGGCGTAGCATTCGTAAAAGAAGTGATCGGATCCGTCTCAGATGAGTCTTGTTGTGCGCCCGTCGTCGCCTCCGCCTCTTCCTCCTCATTCTCCTCCTGCAAAGCATCCAATCGTGACCGGGACAAGCTATAGCTCACACTGACAATCGACTTGCGCGTGCGACTCCTCCCTCGCTCCTCCCTCGGTGGGCGTCGATCCGGACTCGGCGGCGGTCGTTCCTCTGGCTTGTTCAGCGGTAGTATTGGGATTGACACGCGTCGCAATTGGGGCAGCTCGCTCTCGTCAATCGCGACCGGCGCATCGGGACTGAGCTCGTCTACTTCGTCTGGCGGCAGTACCGCTGCAGGTGTGGATGTGATCTTCGCGGAGCGAGTACTGGGTAGTGCGACGGGCGTTGAAGTTGTTCTCTTCACTTTCGTTGTGGATGGGCGCGGTGCGGGTGTCTTCTGTGGCGAGGTTCGACGAGGTTGCGGTGTCTTCTGTGATGAGGCCTGTGGTTGTAGTGCTGGTGCGCCGAAGGAGAAGCTGAATGCTGCATTCTTTAGTTCTCGAGGACTATTCGTGTGGTCAGCATACTGTCATTTATCGGGCAGAATGGAGTCGCACTCACCCAGCACCCCGCTGTCGCGCAAGTCGGCGCTCTTGCTTATCTGGCGCCATGGTGGTATTCTCGCGCGTCTCTCCGATCTTCCGAAGCAGGTTACAAAGTTTTCAGCATTTCACGAGCAGTGACGGAGACCACGGCAGAAGAATTTGGTTGTGTTGTCGGCGCGTTGTTTAGACGCGCCTCTACACTCGCAAAAGTGGACCAATCAGCGCGCACGAACCTCCGTCACCCATCTCGCTCCCCGATTCGGAAACTTTACAAGAGCATCACCAAAAGTGCAATTGAAGCTTCCTCGAGCCCTTTCTCATTCCCTTTTCAGAAATATCTCACTGTTCAATCGGCGCGCGGAAATGGTCCTCAGCTGGCTTTGGGGCAGCAGCTCCTCCACCAGCAACAACGACCTAAAGAACCTCGACCCATCCCTCGCCTCCATCCTCAAATCGCAAGACCCGTCCTCGTCACAGCAGTCACTCAGACCGCAGCAGCAAACGACCACATACACCGAGCAGCTACGACGATCGGGCGACTTACCTCCTCCCCGCGCCACCTTAGACCTCCAGACACAACCACAACCACACGATGCCTCTTCTTCAAAACCTAAAGTCCCACCCCAATCCCTCTACCAAGACGGCCGCTACGCCCACCTCTGGGCCAACTACGAGCCGCAACACCTCGTCGAGTCCCGGGGCGAAACCGAACTCGACAAACTGAAACGCCTACAAGAAGCCTCCGAATCGCGCAAAGTCGCACTCGGCCAAGCAGCGCTGGAAAACTGCGTGTTCGAGCAGCTCGCCGAGCTGGACTGCCTGAAGAATGGCGGTGTCGCGGCCAAGATGACCATGTGTCGACAGGAGAAGCAGATGTTTGGACGGTGCTACGAGATGCAGGTTAAGTTTCTTAAGGCGCTGGGGTACTGGGATGCGGTGGGGACGGATAGCGAGAGGGCGGATGCGATTCAGATGCACTCGGATGGGCTGTGGCAGAGACTGAAGGAGCAGGAGGCGGAGATCGCGCGGGCGAAGGAGGAGGGGAGACCATTGCCGGAGTTTGGCAGCATATTGTCACCAGAGAACGTGGGAGCTGTGGGAGGTCGCCTGGTGAGACCGCAACTCCCAGCCCAAGCACTCCGCGCAGAAAAGAAAGACGAATCCTACGCCTTCCCCTCGATACCGCGGGAACTGCGCTCCGCCTTCGACGCGCGGATAAAAGACATGTCGCACGAGCAGGCCAAGGTGGAAGAAGCCGTCTTCCTCGCCGAGACGGAGCAGAAGCGTTTGCAATTCACCGAGGCATCGGGCTACCTCCGCGCCGAGGGCGATGCGCGGCGAAAGAGATATGAGAGCGGCGAGGCGACGCTTGGCGACAAGATCAAGAAGTGGACGAATTGGGATTCGTGGGATTCGCAGTTCCCACTGCCGGCGGATGCGCAGGCACGGCAGCAGAAGCAGCAGGAGAAGTTGCCTGATAATAGGTAGCGAGTAATAATGCATGCAAAGATCCAAGACCAATCTTTGAGACGGCCACGCGATGTACAGTTCGGAATGTGTTCGTTTGTTGTCGTGCTCTCGTACACGCGCTAGCTATGCCCAAGCCGTGGTGAACATTACACAATTACAGTTTCTATGCGTCGTGGAGCTGACATGCCCAGGCCCGCGTGAGTATCTCAACGATGTCTCCGCACAGCACGTCCCGTAGCTGGAAGCCTCCTCAGTCTCACTGCGATAGCGATGTCTGAGACTGCGCATCAAATCTGCCCTTGGCCCTGACTCCCACCTTCAGCACCACTTCATCGTCCTTGGGGCCGACTTCGGCCCGCACCAGCAGACCTATTAGATGTTAGCTATATCGTCCAGTGCTTCTTGGATGTGTAACCTCACAAGCTGATTCTCCTCGCCACACGCTGGATATCCTTATCCTCCGCTGCCTCCTTCGTCGCCCGATCAAGCGCATCCTGCCTCTCCCGATCCATGCTCTTCCTCCTCTCCTCCTGACTAGGCGGCAACCTCTCATTCTGCAAATCGACCTTCCTCGCATCCTCAAAGCTGTGAATAGCCTGCTTGATACCCTCCGCACCGAGCATCAGCGTGCCAGCAGGCAGACGCCCACCGGTTGCCGTCTTGAGCTCCGTGACGCGTTCCGATTCCTCGCGCAGGACCTGGAAGACGCGCGCGAGACGGCCGATGGCGAGGATCTTGTTCTTGATGGCGCGGCGCTTGAACTCGACCGAGTCGGGGTCCATGTTGCCCTTGAGTTCGGGGGAGGAGGGGCCGGACATGAGAGAAGAGGGGGTCTCGTCTTCGAGCTCTTCCTTGGAGCAGGTGTTGAGGATGGCGATGAGCATGTCGGTGACTGTGGCTGATCTTAGCATCATGTTATTTTAGGAGCCATGAACAGTACTCACTCTTCTCGCCGACGAAAGGCAGCGACCAGGTGAAGACATCCATGAAGTTTGGCAACCAGTACGGGTGTGGCGTGCAGTTAAACTGTCGGATGTTCATGACATTGTTCTCGTACTTCAACACCGCGGCCTTGTTGTTATAGACATCAAGATAGTTCGGGGCACTGAAGATGGTCATAACACTTGGGAAGCCAGTCGTCCGCGTTTTTCGGTACATTCGGTACCCAGCATCCTGAGCTTCGTGCGCACGAATGATCGAGAGCAAGTTGTTCTTCTCCAAGAAGCTGCATGCGGCCGGGTACGAGAAGAAGTACGAGCATCCTCGCACGTGATTGTGGATGAAGAATTCTTGCGTCTTCTCCTGGCCGAACTCTTCGAGTGGATCTGCCCAGAGGATATCGCACATCAGTCCGTGCGTGGGAGGTTCCCGGAAGCGGTCGATGGCCTTTATGTCCTCCAGAGTATGCAGCTCCGGGCTGAGACCACCGTGGATACACAAGAACTGCTTGTTCATTACGGCCGCCAGAGGTAAGGCACAGAACGACTCCATGCAGGCCTCGTAGATCTCCTCGCTGTATTTGTGCTTGCACTCGAGCTTGAAGGTGAAGTAGTCTGTCAAATGCCTGCACTCGTGGTTGCCGCGCAGCAGCCAGAAGGTGTTTGGATACCAGATCTTCAAGCACCAGATGTACAGGACGCACTGTAGCATGTTAGACAATACGCTTTTTGAAGTGTGGACAACCTCACCTCAATACTGAAGTAACCACGATCAACATAGTCGCCAAGGAAAAGATAGCGAGTCTCAGCTGGATCACCACCAACTTCGAACAATTTCATGAGATCGTAGTACTGGCCATGTACGTCACCGCAGACAGTGATGGGTGCGTCCATCTCCAGCAAATTCGGCTCCTTGCGCAGAACCTCGGTACCCTTCTTGATAATCCATAGCGCTTGCTCGTGTGTCAGTCTGCCCTCACGGTAGAAGTGTGTCTTCAGGAATTGGAGGTTTGGCTTGCTGCGGTCGTGCGGTGACCAGAACTGTTCGTCTGTGGGCGGGTGGAATGCTGGTGCTTGTACATCTACTCAGATGTCAATTTGTGTGTCAAGGATATCGGTGTAAGGCGAGCGCTACCTTTGCAGACTCTTTCTAATGTGCTCACTTGTTGGCCATCGTCCATGGTGTGCAGGGTGAAGTCGATCTCGGGAGCGGGCTTCTTCTGCCTCACAGCACGAATCATAGCGTTGTCATGGTCATACTGGCCAGCGCCTGGAGCGCCGGGCTTCTTGTCCTCTTCCATGGGCTATTGTTCGAGTAGTTAGCACCTTGACCGGTGGCGAAGGTGAAGAGAAGCGGTGGCGGTGAAGCTGCTCCTCCGCGCCTGCAGTGCGAACGGCAGGGGATACGTGAGCTCCATTGGACATCAAGCACCTACCTCAGCTCTTTGCGACATGCTAGTCGCCTAAATGTGATATGGAGTTGTGTTTGCGCGGTCGTTCAGGCTGTCCGCTGACGGGGGGTGTGGCTCGAAATCTGCGGAGTTCTAGATGTCTGGCTCGAAAACGGCAGCGGCGACTGTCGAAGGTGGGGTGTTCACGATAAGCGAGCGGTCGCCGAGTATTGGCAATCTCTTGCAAGGTCAGTAGGTGAGGAAGGCGTGGTCGCGGTGCCTATTTGCAGGTGTGTTGGAGGGTCTTCAGGAGGATCTTTCGTGACGCAGGTAGGTTCAAGTGGGTAGGTGGTCGCCCAATTTCGGCAGGGATGTGATTTACACAAGCTTGGAGTGGTCGACGGCGCGACGTGGAGCACGTGAGCTGTTGCAGAAAGCAAAATATTGATTGTCGAGTCTTCTGTTCGTTTTCACTGCATTCACATCTCTGCAATCCCTTGAAGTGTTGTCTTCACGAGACAGGATGCCCCTCGTTCTAAAGATAGGGCATCAGCCGTGCCAAGCAAAGCTGAAGGTCTTCCAGACGAATTGCAAAGTCATTCTGAAAACTTCTTTACTGTTGTATTCTCCCATACAGGCTACGATCCCTAGCTCCTGAGAATGAACGATCTTCACAATGTCACTATCATGGTCCGCTTGTCCAGTGACCAGACCTACTGGAAGGTCAGTCTTCCAGGCATGACTTTTCAAAGGAAGATCCGCCATAGGACTACACACTGGATCTTTCCAAGGCTTTGCAGAACAGATATCAGCCCGCAAGCATGCTCCCAGACATAAAAGGGACTATACTTCACGTCAACCGCAATATTGCTTGTGTGACAGCACGCTATGACGAAGTTCGATACAGACCCTTCTCCACACCACGCTAATCCTCATCTGAAGCTCTACGGCTAATCCTTGTTCAAAATTTCAATGCGGTTGAGGAGCCCAACAGAACTCACAGAGAGGCCTATCTTTCGCATGAATACTCCAGACAAGCGATCGCATAAGTATTGACTTGGTTCCTCGTATTTGCGATACATACGATTATCTTACAACCGTGAAATTTCATTCAAGATGGCAACGAACGGCGCAGCAGCAGAGTCTACCGTCTCTTACGAAGAACTGATTCAACTCGAGTACGAATTCAATGATGCCGAAGAAGAGCTAGGTACGGATTTGCCATGTTACGAATAGAGAATTGCAATACTAACACCGCCATACAGCAAGAAAAGCACACGAACTCGAACGCCCCCTCTTCGCCAAAAGAGCCGAACTCGTCTCCAAGATCCCCAACTTCTGGGCCCTCGTCTTCGAGCAAGCGCCCCCAGAACTCGACCAGTACATCCAGCCCTCAGACTCGCAAGTCTTCGCCGAGTGCCTCAAGAACATCGAGGTCGACCGCTTCGACATCGCAAAGACGCCGCGCAGCTTCGCGCTCAAGTTCACGTTTGCGCCGAACGAGTGGTTCGAGGATGAGGTGCTCGAGAAGAAGTTTTACTTTAGGAGGTCGTCGGACAATATTGTGGGACTGGTCTCGGAGCCGGTCAAGGTCAATTGGAAGAAGGGGAAGGATCTCTCCATGGGACTGACGGATGCGGCGATCAAGTACTGGGATGCGAAGCAGAAGCATAGCAAGGTTGCTAATGGCTCGGGCAAGAAGGCTACGCTGCCTGAGCAGAAGGCACTGCTGGATATGATCGAGAAGGCAGATTCGGCGTCGCGATTCTTCACATTGTTCAGCTTTGTGTCGGAACGGCGGTACGTCTCTGCGGAGGAGTCAGAGAAGGCGAACGCTGTCGAGAAGGAGAGGAGAGCAAAGGCCAAGGCTGGTGAGGAGGTCGAAGACATTGAAGAGGATCAGATCGAGTTCGATGATCTGGAGGCGGAGGTGTGTCCGCATGGCGCTGATCTTGCTACTATGATTGCCGAGGATCTGTGGCCCAACGCCATCAAGTATTTCAGTAAGTGCAGATGATGTTTCCGGCACCTTGATTGGAAAATAACATGTCACAGCGCAAGCGCAAGAAGTCGACGACGAGGAACTCTCGGAGCTCGACTTCGAAGACATGAGCGAAGATGACAGCGACGAAGAGATCGACATCCGTGCTCTCGTCAAGGGCAAGAGCAGCAAGCGGAAAGAGAAGGACAGTGATGGGCTCGAATCACCACCAGCGCCCAAGAAGCGATCATAGAGCGATCATATTGATCTACCCGACTAATCACGGCGTACGGGCTATCAAGCATGATAACATTCGGAGACCAGAGCTTAGATCTCATGGCTATGTACACTTCACGCTACTACACAATGACTATATCCCCAGGCTCACCCACATCGATTTTCAACGGGTTACTCGGATCAAAAACTTCTCCACGCATAACCCCGTGCACATAACACGCGCCCACAAGTCTATACTTCTCCCCCGTCGGCCGAAGCACAAACGGCACGTTCAGCCCCGGCACCACAGCAACCACATCTCCCTCCTGCATCAACTGCGGTCCTAGCCCGTAAAAGCCACCTTCCGTGACAAGGAAGCGTCTGTCCCTCGTCGTGACCGCGTGATCCTCTTCGAACGTCCGCGCATCGAGCCTTAATCGGTTATCACCCGACCCGCCCGCGAAGAAACTCTTGATGTAATCTGTGTACGCCCTTGCCTGGCGATGGTGCCTGTTGATATCATCCTCCGCCTCGCCTGTGACCTTGTGTTTGCCGCAGACCATGGTGAGCGTGAATGCATCGCGGGACCCGAATTTACCTGTATATCGGCAGGGCTCCGAGGGTATGGCGTCCCAGACCCATTCCATGGCGACATGACGGTCGGGGTCGCGGATTATGTCGTCGATGAGGCAGTGTGTAGCGGGGATTTGCTCAGATGCCCAGATGACCTTGTCGAGGATTGTGCCGTGCAGGGTGAGTGCTTTGCCTTCGATCTTGAGGTTGGGCGTGATGTTCTTGCCGCCCGCGTGGAACCATTGGTCTGCGATTTGTGTCAGTGTGCTGGGCCACCTGCTTGGAGGGATATGGAACTTACTTGGACGACCAATATTGCCTGTCTGTAGGCACAAGTTCCAACGCGCTACCCAAGTCGGCTTCCCATCATCCAGATTCCGTGGCTTTCGCATGCCCATATCTCCAGCCACGCCCAGCGCCAGCGTCGGATCAACATACTTGACCAGCTTCGTCGACGCCTCCAAAAACACATCATCAACATGCCTCTCATAATCCGCCCTGACAATACTCTTCCCATTAACCTGCAACAGCGGGTGCGCCAGCAGCGCATAGATATGATCACGCTGGTCACTGACATCGCGTCGCGAACTCTGGATCAGCACGTCGATGCAGCTGTTGTTTGGGACGATGCGGAAGTTCTCCTCGATGTACCATTGCACGACCTGGTCGCGCCACGTGTTGCTGTTGCCGTAGGTCATGAAGACGCCGAGGAAGACGTCGTGCATGTTCCAGGAGATGGGGAGGACTTCGAAGAGGTGGGGCGCGTGGCGCGCGAGCTCGTTGACGTTGATTATGTCGCTGAGGGGAACTTGGCCGTCGCCCCTTTTGAGCGTTAGCTCCGCGTCATCCACACGTTTGGTGAAAGGCTACGTACCAGTGTATATCCACCTTGGGGGCGATACCGACTTCCTGCATCACCCACGTCCGAGTGAACCACGTATTACTTAAGAAGGTCTTGTACGTAGCCCACTTCTCCGGGTCCTGGCTCACGGGATTCTCCTCCTTGGGCAAGTTCGGGATATGTCTCGCACCCCCGTACTTCTCATTCAGATCCCTCGAGATCTGCGAGACCTGCTTGATAAACTCAGTCGTGGAGACAGCGACACCATCCTGATCCACACCCAGCCAGACCAGCGTCCTCACACTCCTCTCATAAATGTCGCCCATCAACTGCACCTGCAGACCCTTCTCCCGCGGGTTCATCTGCTGTATACAAATCGCATCCGCCCACAGAGTGCGCGGCCCATCTCGCTTGCGGAAATGCTGCAGTGCATGGAACAGATTGAGCGTCACGTATATCCAATGGCCGTCAACGAGTATGCGTCGGATCTCGCTGCTGGATCCCCATACATAGGATATGCATTCGTATTTGCCCTTTGCTGCCTCGAGGGTTGTGGGTTCCAGGTGGCAGTGGATGAAGTCCTCCCTCTCGCCGGGCTCCAGCTTCAAGAGGCGGATGTGCGTGCCATCGGCGGGTAAGTCACGGTACGCATACTCGGGTATAGTCCTGATTCCTGATTCCATAGTGCCCACCTAGTACTCCCAATCGCAGCGCAGTGGATTCAGACGGCAAGTTCCATGTACCAAAGGCACCTACGCAGGGCATCAGGCCATAATAAAATCACGCTCATCCACTTGTGATCGGCAAAGCCTTCTGGGCCCCCAAAGTTGCCAGCCCTGCAACGGCTGCAGTTGCATGCGGCCTCATGCAACCTCATGCATTCATGTCCAGTCGCGAGCCCGGCCAGCGACCAGGCTCTTGACCGGTGCAGGTCGTTGCTGCGGGAGCATGCTGGGGAGCACAGGCGCCGCAAGCGCTTAAGTAATCAGCTGGCGGAGAGGAATCCCATGTTTGGTGAAGACGTTCCTATATGTATGAGATGCAGCATGTGTGCATCGTGGAAGATAAGGGAGTAGGAGACAGTTGGGAGGGTAACTTTTGAAACAGTGGGGAGGACATGCTCCACTGTGCACGAATAGTGGTACTGAAATCTGCTCCAGCCCATGCTCAAGGGAACGCGTGGTCTACTGTCCAGTAGAAACCAAGCTTCAATTTTCTCAAGCAAGTATTTGCGCATCACTTCAGCGATCCCCCAAAATGCCACCGCGGATCTCAATCGCGTCTCTGCGATCTCTCAAGCAAACCAATGCCTCCCGAAGCTTCTGCTGCACCCAATGCCTTGCGCACCGATCCGCAGCCCGCGTCAATCTTCGCAATCGCATCACCAGCTTAAGAGACGCACGTACAAACCGCTTCGTATCAACCTTTCGTGCGTCAGACTATGTTTCCAACGAAGCGCCCGCTATAACACCCGCTTTGTCTATCAACAAGCCATTGGATGTCGCGTCGTCGAATAAGGAGCTCTACAGGGCGCTGGAGAGGTTGAAGACAGATGCGGCGAATTACGTGGGCATTAGTCGGCTGGGGCTGGCCTTGAGAAGCTTAGAGGGCAAAGATGGCATTGTCCGAGTTGCGGTGCTGGCCATGGATGGGGATGTCCAGCGCGTGAAGAGACTGGTGCGGTTACTACTCGCAGATCCACTGGGCAAGCAGGATGCGTGGGAGACAGAGCTGGCTGAGGGGAGTAATGGCGAGAGTTTGCTCATTAGGTATGCGCTTCTTCCTGGGTCTCTCCAGACTACTACTAACATACTGCAGATACGGTGAAGACGGCGATGCGGTGCAATCCAGCTCTCAGGTCCGAACACTCACCATCCCCTCGAGAACACTGCAAAAGCACAATCTGGAGATCCTTGTGTCAAGTCTGCAGCTTGAGATTGCGCCCTCGGAGTTCGGTCCTGCAAGCCAAGCGCACGATGCCATACTCGTGCCAGGCTTCAACGCACAAGCTACTTCGTCTGGTCGCTCCTCGCACATGACTTATCCAGTACACAAGACGCTGCTTATGGGCAATGGCATCGAAAGTCTCGTCGACTATGGACGCTTCACCGCCGGCTCTACGGAGTCGAATCTACCGGCACAAATGGTTCAAGTAGCTGTTGAGGCACCTGCACAATCAGGCGCACAGTCCTCTGAAGACGGGTCTAAGAGCGCGGTACTGCTGGACGTAGATGCCGGCGAGCACGCACTGGCGAGCATCCGCCAATCCATAAACAATGCCCTCACCTGGGAACACGGCTGGTTCAAAGCCGGCATTCCCCCTCTGACAACCTGGCTCCTCTCCGGCCTCACCCCCACGCCGACCACCACTCTCAAACCCATCGTCCAGAACCTCATCACCTCCGTGCTAGCCGACACCGAGAAAGCCATCACGTCCTCCACGCAAGCCGCCGAGCTCGAAGCACGCGCCCTCACTGTGCCCTTGAGCGTGCGCCGCGACCTCCTCGCCGCAACAGCGACCTGGTCCGAGAAGGCGCACGAAGAACTCCGCACGCAACTCGACATCGCGTTCGCATCGCGGAATTGGGCGAGGCTGAAGTGGTATAAACTCTTCTGGCGCAGCGACGACGTGACGATGCTGCTTTCCGAGATCATGGAGCGGCGGTGGTTGCCTGAGGCGGAGAAGGGGGTTACCTACCTCGCAGGGCGGATCGAGGGGGCGGGACTCGTCAGCGCAGACGTGGACGGCAAATTACTGAATGGGTCTGCGGCAGAAGTGGCACCGTCACTCCCAGCGTATCCACTACACATCCCATCTACACGCACCGCCCTCTCCGAACGCACAATCCCTTCCCTCCAATCCCTCTCCCAATCCCTCGTCCTCCAAACAGGCACAGGCATCGGCATCACCACCGCTCTAACAAGCATGGCCTACCTCGGCTTTTCAACAGCCACACTCTTCGAGGCCGGCGCCGTCTTCGCCTTCGGTGTCGTTATCTCGCTGAAGCGGCTGCAGAATAAGTGGGAGGATGCGCGGGAGTACTGGCAGGGCGAGGTGAGGGAGCAGGGGCGCGTGGCGTTGAAGCAGAGTGAGGAGGGGATCAGGGAGGTTGTGGAGACGGGTGGGATTGGTGTCGTGGATAGTGTAGGCGTGGAGGATCGGAGGAGGGCTGTTGAGGCTGTGGAGGCTGTGAGGGAGGCGATGGGAAGAAGATGTAGGGAAAAGAGTGACGGTGTTCTTCGTGTATGATAAGCGAATCAATGATACCCAGATAGACAAGGATGGCACAGTGAAGTATTCGCAGCAGTCTTGAAGCATCATTCATTGCAGTTATTTACTTGGTCTGCTCGTGAGGTCCCACGAGCCTTGGCGGCAGGTCAAGCTCCCAGGGCGGCCGCTCCAGTACCACGGCTTCTATGTATTCCTCCCTCTGCTCCAGCGGCACTACAGTCAAGATTGGCCGATACGCGAAGGAATACCACGTCTTCCGTGCCTTCGGGTTCACCTCGCCATTCACCTCTTTCGCGCCCTCCTTCTGGACGGCTAACGCTGTGCTCGCATGCACATCCTCCTCATCATCTTCTTCATCAAACTCCTCATTGTCGCTATCCTCGTTCGTGACCAATTTCGAGGCAGGCTCGATCTTTGCTTTTTTCTGCGGAGGTATCTCACCCGTAACAGTAATGCCAGGTTTAAACCCCGTATAATCCTCCGCCCTCTTCCGGTCACCCGCCCCACTCTCCCCCTCCCATTTTCTCTTATTCGGCCGCTCAATAACCCCATCCTCAGCCTCACCATCTTCCATAACCGGGACGTCAAGATCTCGACTCACATCCACATTGAAGATCCAATTACTGCCATGCAAGTACAGACGCTGCGCCTCAGTCGTGGTATGCCAGAAGCAGTCCATGACTCTATCCTTGATCTTGCGGAAGCCTTCCGGCAAGTGGGCGGTTGAATTGCGGCGAGACCAGTCTGTGAGTTTGCCGGTGGTGAGGTCGAACTCGTGGAGTTGATGGTTGGCGGTTAGGACGAAGAGTTCGTAGTTGGGGTTTGGAGTGTAGGAGAGCTCGGTGCCTTCTTCTGTGGAGGCATCGCCGTTTAGCTGGGGTTTGATCGATGCCTTGCCTGGTCGGAATGACATGATGAGGGCACTTGAGTCGAGGAGGGGCAGGTTTGTGACGGACTCCATTAGCGTCCAGGACTGTCCATTGAGTTTTGCGGGAGTTTCGTTGTCTTCGGCGTCCGAGTCCTCGTCTGACGATTCGTCCTCCTCATCCTTCATATCTTCGTCCTGGGTGGCGAGGTCCTCTTCTCCATTTAATTGCCATGCATCAAGTATTCCAGATAGATCCGCTACCACCAACACCTTGCTATCGTCCGAGAAAACCTGCCGAGTAATGGCTTGACGATATGACGACAAGGACGAAGTGTCAGCCGATCGGCGTTTGGGTCGTGTAAGTGCAATGAATTTCGGGGACACTTTACGGCGAGCATCGTCATACGTGAGACGGTGGAGATGGATCTTGTTGGATGGAGTGACAATGCTCAACCACTTCTGGTCGGGCGAGATCTGTACCGTCGAACCACCAGCCAACGAAGTCCCAAGCTTGACCTGCTTGATCTTGGTCAGGGAGCCATCATCAGGAATGGCAATCCTGAAGATCTTGGTCTTCGCCGAAGTAGTGACTGCAATGTGTCTCCCATCTCGGGTCAAAGCGCATTCTGCAATGCTCTGATCACCCTTGACTTCGATGCGGGCGAGTAGTCGATGAACAAGCTTCTTGTTGGTGATTTCTTGTTGGGGTTTGATGCTCCAGAATGCGATTGTGTGGGCTTCCCAGCTGGCTAGGAGACGGGCTGCTGGGGCGGAGGTGGCTTGTGGGGTTTGTGGCAGGCCGGAGATGACTCTGTGGTATTCCTCGCCGTAGGCTTCCACCGGTACGATTGAGAGATTCGTGTCGACACCTGAATTATGATCAGTCGGACATTAGCTGGTCAGGCACAATGCACTCACCACCAGACGCAAGGAAGCTCAATTTTTGAGTTTTTCCGCCATCGTACACTGCTAGAGCTTTGACGTCATGCTCGTGATAGCTTCGGTGCGACATTTTATTCCAGTGTCTGCCCTTGCCCTTCTGAAATACCGAAGTCTTCATGTCCGCACCAGCAGTGAACAGCTTGGTGCCCTCCTTATTCACAGCAATGCTGAAGATGTCTCCCTTATGTGCCACTATACGCTGCGACTGGGCAAAAAGCTTGCCGTCAAACACGCGAAACTCGCCGTAAGAGTCGCCGGTGACCAGATCTCCATTGGGCAGCCATTTGAGTGCCCAGACGTAGATGTTCTTGGGACCATTCTTCTTGCCTGCTCCGAGTGTGATTGTCCTCAGTGATGTAGAGTTTCGGATGTCGTAGATCTTGACGGTACCATTCGAGAGACCAACGGCGACAGTATCACGGTCTCGAAAGGCGATGCTAAGAGCACGTACCGACTTGCCCTGTGCTCTTGCGATGTACCTTGAAAATTGCAAATCATTGTCGGCAGTCGAGAGTAGTGCAATCGATCCGTCTTCGCATCCGACAACGAGGTCTTGCCCTTGTGGCTTGCCAGCTGCAGCCGCCTTCTGCGCTTCCCTTGGGTGTAATCGTGGTTGTGCGGCAAAACACCATATTGTGCTCAGATTGCCTCCCGTCTCTCTTTCAATCGGCAGACCTGTGCCTAAATCCCATTCTGTGACAGTGTTTGAGTGTCCAATACTGAACAATCTCAATTGACCAGTCGCGCTGACAGTGCTGCCGTTGTATTCATTCGGCTCCTGCGTCCACAGAAGCGCTTCAATGGATCTATCTCTTCCGGAATGAAATGTGCGTTCGCATGCCCAAGCCCCCTTCAATGGGTTCCAGATCTGGATGTCGCCATTATCGCGTCCCACTGCCAGTCGTAGATTCTTCAATCCACCTTTCGAAAGTTCGCCATCGTAGCTTGCGGAGAAGGCTAGCGAGTTGATTGCGGGTGATGGGTGCGGAATGAATCGTGCGCGATGGATGTCCATGGCGAATGATGTCGCGCAGTAAGAGAGCAGCTCACTGTTGTCCAGATCGCAGCATTCTTGAGGCTCTACAATGAAATTCGCGATCGTGTATGAGCATTTCGCATCGTCACCGAACTTTTTTTCGGGCACGGCCCTCCTGCCGCTTTAGACAGCCTTGTCAGCATCCCTCTAGAGATTGCACGATCACCATACGACCTTGGGCAATGGGCAGTAGAAGCCAGCAATTCTTGTCAGGCTCAAATAACGCCCTTATGCTCCTTTCCCAAGTTTTCATCTCTGAATAATTCCACAGTGGGTGAGGAAACAAGCATTCGACTTCATGTCTTCAGTGCTTAAAGCGGTCTAGCTTGGACCCTGCATATGAGGCGGGTTTTGGGATAGAAAAAAGTTCGAGTGCGCATCGCGAAGTGCACGAGACAGCAAAGTTGCGATCCTGCCCATCAAGATGCCTCGCAAGAAGGAGAAGAGTATGAATGACTCTTGCCATGGTGGTACCATATGCTAACACGAAATAGAGGCCACTGGCAATGCTAAAAACTTCATAACCCGAACGCAAGCCGTGCGCAAGCTCCAGATTTCGCTACAGGACTTCAGACGGCTATGTATCTTCAAAGGTATGCTCTGTCTAATATCTCAAATTAGTACGTGCTAACAGAGTAAGGCATCTATCCCCGCGAGCCACGCAACAAGAGAAAGGCAGCGAAAGGCGCCACTCCATCGACCACCTTCTACTACACCAAAGACATCCAGTACCTCCTCCATGAGCCGCTCATCAACAAGTTCCGCGAACACAAGACGCTTGCAAAGAAGATTGGAAAGGCATTGGGCAAAGGCGAAGTGGGCGATGCCGCACGCTTGGAGAAATCGGCGCCGCGTATGCGCCTCGACCACATCGTGAAGGAGAGGTACCCGACCTTCGTGGATGCGCTGCGAGACCTTGACGATGCGTTGTCGATGCTCTTCTTGTTCGCCAGTCTACCTTCGACCGTTGCAGTGCCACCAAAGACGATCGCGCTATGCCAACGCTTGTGCCTCGAGTTCGAGCATTACCTGATTGTGTCGCATTCGCTACGCAAGTCATTCCTCTCGATCAAAGGTATATACTATCAAGCCACCATCCAAGGGCAAGAAATTCTCTGGCTTGTACCGTATAAGTTTGTGCAGCGCATGGCTGGGGACATTGACTTCAGGATCATGGGTACTTTCGTCGACTTCTACACTACTCTGCTTGGATTTGTGAACTACAGGCTATATACGTCAATCGGTCTTGTCTACCCACCAAAGTTCGACGCAGAGCGAGATGCGCAAGGCGCTGAGCTGGGAGCTTTCACGCTCGAGGGCAAACAAATCTCGACCAACGGCCAAACGAACGGGGTCAACGGCGATGGCGTGACGGGAATGGAAGTCGATGCACAAGCTGAGGCAGATAAGCTGACCAACGCGCCCGCCGAGGAAGCTGAAGACGCCCTCGACACAAGACAAGAGGAAGACGAGCAGGTCAACGATTCAATCGACAAGTTCGAGAACGCGGCAGCACCTGGTGCAGATGTCTTACCACAGCCACAGATGAGCAGCTCCGATGCAGCTAGCTTGTTCTCAGACTTTACTTTCTTTCTTGGTCGCGAAACACCTCGCGCACCGCTCGAGTTCCTACTGAAGGCGTTCGGGTGCAAGCGTGTTGGCTGGGATGCTGTCTTAGGCGAGGGTTCATTTACAACAGACGAGAAGGATCCAAGCATCACACATCAGATCATTGATCGACCGAGCTTACCGGTTGATGTTGCCGGCAACGATGATGCACCTCGACCCACGAATGCGCGCGTCCCTGGTCGCACATACGTGCAGCCCCAATGGGTGTGGGACTGCATCAATCAGGGCAAGCTGCTGCGGCCGGATCTCTACGCGCCCGGTGCGACGCTACCACCACATCTCAGCCCCTGGGTCAAGCCCAAGTCCGGGCAATACGATCCCACGGCACCTCTGGCGGAGCAAGAGCAAGAGGGAGAGGCCGAGCTGCACGAAGAAGAATTCGCTGAAGAAGACGCTGCTGCAATCGAGGCCGCTGAGCAGGATGAGGAAGACGCCGAGGCTGCCGTGCTCGAGGAGGCAGAGAACGAGGACTCGGATGCTTCAGATGACGATGAAGATGAAGTGGAGATCGACGGCGGGATGGACATCGAACTCGGTGGCGAGGATGACGAAGTTTCAGACGACGAAGAGGCAGCTGAAGAGTGGGACGGCATGTCCGATGCCGAGAACGGCGACGAGGAGCTTTCTGAGGGCGAAGCTGAGCGCCTGCAAGAGCAACTCGAGCTCGAAGCTGAGGCAACTGGTAAGCCTTTGCCCGTCAAGCCGGTCAAGACGATGTCAGAGGCGAGGAAGAAGGCGGAAAAGAAGCGAAAGGATAAGGAAGAGGAATTGACGAGGCAAAGGATGATGCTGCCGAATAAGAAGAGGAAACTGTTTGATAGCATGCAGAGGAGTAATAGCAGAAAGAACGAGGAGGCCGAGAAGCTGAGGAAGAAGAGGAGAAAGCTTGAGAGGGCGAGGGGTGCTGCTTAGATGCATTGGTCAACTCTATTAGCATTGGGCTGGAGTTACAAGCTGTGCTGCGAGTTCATGAAGCAAATGATGTACAGTCCCATGTCTCCACCTACGACATTGTCGTCTCTCAGATATATCGTGCCTTGAAGCCTCAGGCACAATAACATCCTCAGCCCTTCAGCCCCCTGCATCCACCACTTCAGCTCCTGCACTAAACATCACCTAACTCAACACCAATTCGTGCCCGCATCTTGAAGCATGTCGGGAGAAATGGTCAGCCTCGTGCGGCTGAGACAAGCATCAACATTGTCGACATAGACTTGCTTGGCCACGGGACATGTGGCCATGCACACACCGACATGGGCTGCACGCCTAATCCGGAAAGTAAGCTGAAATCCGCTTTGCTGGGCTGGACAGGGCTCCTAAGAGTAGGGTGAGGTGAGGCTGCTGTGCATATATAGCCTTGACCTGTCGCCGTCGTCTGGCGTGTTTGTAAGCGTGTGTTGAGCTTTCGTTGTTTCTTCTTCATCGTTTTGGCGTGTCGTCTTCGCGGTATACTCGCAGAGCATGACGGCCTCCGTGGCTCCCTTCTTCCCAGGCATGCGCCTGGGACAAGGCTTCAATTCTTATACGCAGGATCTGAGGCTAGACGAAGCCGTCACCATTATCGAAGCACCTCGGAAAGCCTCGCAAACTGGGCTGCCGGCCTTCCGGCCGCAGGCCCCGGAGCAGAAAATCCTCGCTGATGGTGTATCACGGGCTGCGGTGAATGGATCGCCTGAGACTTCCGAGGGTCCAGTATCAGCGAATCCGCAATCTTCCTCCCCAGGAAGTCACCAGATCCTGAAGGCCGGAGAGGATGAAGTGGTTGGTGTTGTGACGGCGGAGCTTCCATCAGTAGCAGACCCGAAAGATGGAGCGAACGCGCAGATTGGCCAGAAGTTGCATGGTGCTCTCGTAAACCAGGTCTCGAGCGCATACAACGGCCCCAGATTTGTATTACCTGCCTTGAAAGATGGGCAAGAGACGAACACGAACCAGAGTGTGACGTTCAGCACGAGAGCAGTTGACAACCTTAGCGACATTATGGATGCTTTGAACATCTCAGCTTCTACAAGTATCAAGTATGGTACCATTGTGAGTTCTCTGTCGCAATCAACGTCCTGGTTTTGCTGATCATGACCAGCATGGGAACGGATCAGTTGCGTTCGTGAACGAGCAGAAAGTCCTCGACAGTCAATTGAACTATCTAGTCAGTGTCAGAGTGAATAACAATGACGCCGAAGAAGCTACCTCGATGCAATTCAAAGGCATTGATGGACTCACACCAGACAAGTTCACCGAAGTTTATGGTAACGTGCACAACCATTTTCACGATCACGGTATTGACACTAGGCAGGTGATTGCTTCATTGCCGGCTTCCAGACCGGTGGCGAGTTCAATGCGATCATCTCCGTCGACATTCACGACAAATCCAAAGCAAGTGCCGTGAAGGAGGCAATTGATCTCCAGCTGGCCGTACCGATTCCTGGTCTGTCCATCGGTGCCGCTCAAGGATTTGGCAAAAGCAGCAGCGAACTACTCCGCGGCATCGAGATGACCATATCTGTGAATTGGACTGGTGGCGGCGAGCTGAAACCTCCAGAAGTGCCTTGGGATTTGGAGACTGTGATTGCTGCTGCGAACGCGTATCCTTCGATGGTCGCTCGATCAGCGGCTCGTATCTCGGCAATCTTGAGACCATACACTTCTTTGTCATCATTTGTCGCATGGCAGTATGCGCAACGGAAGGAGTGGAACAACAAGATCTCGGACTTTGATGCGAAGGTGACGACCCCAACAGATGATCAGAAAGCGGAAAGGGCTCGGCTCGTGGATGAACGCGATCTGTGGACTGACAAGACCTTGGTGCTCAACTATGCTCCGTGCCAGCTCTACACGAATGATCTCTTTAATGCGTACATGCAGTTCAAGAAGCTATGGAAAAGGATCTCGTACATCATGTCGGATACGAGCAAGTGGAGAGTCAGGACTCGCGAGGACATCGTACGTGCGATTGGGCGACCTAGCTTTGACGCTTCCGAGACCAAGGAGGAAACGCCGGCACCGAGGCCACAGCCCGAGAGAGCGAACAGCAGGCCTTCGGTCAAGATCCCAGAAAGCATCAAGGAGAATGAGGCACCGAATGGTCTTTCTGCGACCAGCACTCCTGCGTCGACGACTCGAGACTTTGCACCCAAGACAGCACCACCAACCCCTCATGTTGGTGGCATCTCTCGATTTGACACATTCCCGATTCAGGATCAGTCCATCAAAGAAGAATGGCCCGTCGATAAGCTGAACAAGAACAAGGATCCAATATCTCTAGATGTTGCAGACTTGAACGAAGCAAGGTTGATTTGCAGAGAGGCCATGACACTCATCACTGAAGAGGCGTACAGCTTGGTATATCATCCAGATCTTGCATATGCAGAGTACAATAGTGGGTCATCTCGGTAAATGTTCATGTATAACACGGCTGACAAGAAGTACAGAGGAGAAGAAAATGACCAAGATGAAGCGGCCCATTTACATGTACCCAGAGGTACTCAAAGCACGCCTGCCAGTATTCATCCGGAACGATGCCATCACAACGCGAAGATCGCGAGATCCAGTCATCATCAAACTCAAGCAATTTGACAATAATGACCTCTGGGCGAATCTCGTGGGCGACGATTTGAATCCGAAGTGGACGTATCGGCCCTTCGTCTCGTTGGAGAGAAACGAAAGCAACGACAGGCCTGAATTGAACAACACTTTACTCGGACTATCGATCCATGCCTACGCACACTCCAAGAGATACCACTTCTTACCACAGTGGTGGGAAGATTCTCATCGCGCCATCGGTGGCTTCGGCTTCAGATTCGAAGAGGACCGACATGACCCAGCGGAAGATGAGATGACGCAGTGGGAAGGAGAATACCAGTCTCACGATAGACGTTTATTCAGCAGCCTGCTCTTCCGCAACTTGATCAAGAATATGAAGGATGAGATTAAGGAGAACGACAAGCCTAAGGAAGAGCATCGTCACAGATGGATGCCAGAACACCACTCCAAGGCAATCAAGCCTGACGCAGCTCTCGAGCAAAGAGAAGAGAAGCCAAATCTTCACGCTGCAGCCTCGGAGCACAAGAACATCGAGAAGATCGATATCTACTATGTTCCTAACTCGAGTCGCATATCAGGAATGGTCTTCTATGATGGAATGGGCGCGACAAAACTTGCATGGAAGCAGTGGGAGGGAGCCAAGCCCAGCAATGTGGAGCGCGAGGAACAGTTCCCACCTCGCGACGGAACGAAGTGGCAGTTTGTTGGCTTGATGGGAGATTGGGTTACTGATGTCATGGGCAACAATAAGGTGCTTGCTCGCGTCAGTGGCATTTGGCGCAAGGTTTGAAGTTCATGCTCTATGTTAATTTTCCTAGCGAGGCGTCGTGGCTCAAGGCCGTGTATCTGGATTTTCTCTTATCTGTAGTCAAATCGCAGACGGGGAGAAGACTCTCTTGATGCTTCCTGCAGCTATTTCCAGCACTCGAGCTCGAATGTTTCGCTCAATGATAACTTAGCAATCGATAGCACGGCATACGTTTCAGTCAGCCTTCTTGAAGTCCATCTCACGAATCGAGACGGTCAGAATCCGTCCTTTGGTAAGCATAAGTTCGTACAATTTGTATTTCCCCGTATGTCTGAAGCTACTGTTCATGCAGCTCGTCTAAGATCGGCTGATGTCAGCATGCTCATCATCAATTGGCGAAACCGCGAAGTGACCATGCGGAATGTCCGAACTTGTGCTATGAAAGATTACTGCTAAAGGTCGCTAGTGAATGAGAAGACAAGAGTGCTGATTCTATATAATATCTGCCCTCCGACGCCAATCTGAAGAGCATCTCAATTACTACCAAGCAACATTATCATCTCACCCTCGATGGCTCCGGAAAGAGTGATACCACCAAATCGACTCGCCCATGTAGTGCTTCGTACAGAAGCAGGCGAGCAATTCCAGAAAATGAAGCAGTTCTATGTCGACTTTCTCGGTGGAAAGGTTGAGATGGAGAATGAGATGTTGGCATTCCTGCGCTATGACGACGAACATCACCGGGTGGCATTAGTTGGCCTGCCCGGTATTGGCAAAAGAGACCGCTCAAAGCCTGGACTAGAGGTAATGCTGCGTCACGATCATAAACCATTCGCCATGGTAACAACGAGGGACAGCACATGGCCTTCACGTATGATTCGGTGCACGATCTGCTGAAGTCGTACCATCAACGCAAAGCGCTCGGCTTCAGTCCAATCTGGTGTGTCAATCATGGTCCAACTCTGAGCATGTGTAAGATCGAACACACCATGATATGAGATTATGCTGATGGCAGACAGATTGGGCAGATCCGGACGGCAACCAAATCGAGACACAAGTAGATGTCTTTGAGACTGCTGAAGAGGCGAGTGCTGCAATGCAAAGTGCAGACTTCGCGTCCAATCCCTTTGGCGTGGACTTTGTCCCAGAGGAGATAGAACAGAGATTGGCAGCTGGCGAGTCGGTCAAATCTGTTTTGCAAAGGCCTCCAAGCGGCCCTCGTACGTACACTGCGCTTTCATCAGATGTGACCGTGTTGGTTAACAATTCGTTAGGTGGTCCGGAAAGCGTACCACTCCTCGCTCATTAGGTGAAAGTGGAGAAGTGAACGCAGAATCAACGCCATTGAGCACACGTGTCCGGGCTGAGGCGGGTAATGGTCGTCGATGGATTCGGAGGTCTGTGTTTCTACTTGATGTAGACCAACTCCAGTCATTCCGAAGCTGTGGCAAGTAATCTTCACGACTCGAAATAGTTACTGAGTGAGCGAGCACATCAGCCGTCTGAATACCCGCAATTTGTCTTCCTCAGTCAGTTTGCGTGCATCACGAACCACGTTCATGGCGAAATTGAAAAAGAGATCAGAGCGCACAATGTCTGAACCTTGCGAGAAATGATGGTACGGTCACAAAGACATGAAGGAGTAGGTAGCGAAGATGACCCACTTTTCTATTTTTGGATCATCAAAAACTGAAGTGTATTCCACTTGGCTTAATGACGGGCCTCATGTCTTGTCAACATACGTGAACATATTCTCGATGCTTTGCTAGAGCGGCGCGGAGGGTAGAAAGACGCCTTGTGCCGTCCCTCCAGCCTTGAGGCCGCACATCCGGATACCCGCGGCGAAGGAGGCGAAGTTATCGATGGGAAGGATGTGGCAGGCAAGATCTCACCCTCAGCGGCCCGTTGCCTCTTGAATGATTCTGCTACATCTGTCACGCTTGGAAGAGTGATGCCAGAGCCTCTGGGTCACATCTTGTGTCTTGATCGAAGCACCACGCGAAGTCGACCAGACGTCCGGAAGCGCGGACTTTTAAGCATTCTCGAATATGCCTAAGACGTCTATTCTCCATGTCGCCGATAGCAATAAGAAGGTTGATGCACCTCCAAACTATGCCGAAGCTTCAGCGACAGCCTCGTCCTCGTCCAGACAGGACCCGGTCTTCCAAACTATATTCGCCTGCGTGTCACTGAACATGATGGACCGA
This sequence comes from Scolecobasidium constrictum UM 578, assembly GCA_000611715.1. Taxonomy (NCBI): domain Eukaryota; kingdom Fungi; phylum Ascomycota; class Dothideomycetes; order Venturiales; family Sympoventuriaceae; genus Scolecobasidium; species Scolecobasidium constrictum. The sequence goes on from AZYM01000135.1 coordinate 151,668, forward strand.
CTTCGCTTCATGCGATTCCCACAGCAGCAGTTGCCGCAGATTGAAGAAGCCGTACGCAGACTTTGGCCAAGAGGTATTCAGGCCATTCGTCCGTACGGTGGTTCTCACGAAGTCAAGCTACGAGGAAACCCCTGGTCTGGCACGGGCTGGGGCCCAGACAAGATCCAATCTCGCGCTTTGATATCTGGGCTCATGGGAGAACTGTATACTATGGGATGGGTTCTCAAGTGCAGCGTTGATCTGAGCAAGAAGGAGAAGGACAAGGGTAGCTGAGCAAATGTCCATTTGCAAAGGTCTACATGCTAACATCTACCACAGACACACTGCTTTTCAGGTATCAGAGTCCCCCACCACCGCCATGCGACTGGATCAGTATTTCGTTCTTGGGAATCAGCTATCTGTATATCTTAGGCGGATCGAAAGGGTTCTGCGATACCCTTGTATCTGCTTTAGGGTCTATCGTTCAGCGCGGTATGGAGGTGCGAGGAACGTACGAAATTAAGCTGGCAGGCGGGCCTTGGTTGCCATCCGGCGAGGAGACCGTGACGACCAGGATCATCGCTTTGACGATCCTTGAAGTGCTAGAGAAGCATGGATTCAGTCTGTATGCTGCCATCGATCAGGACGTTGGTCATGAAGGGCGAGAGACGGACACATGGCATTGCTGCAGGCCGAAGAATTGGGAGCCGGGACAGCCTGTCTTCCACTCATAGCGATAAGACTGTGATCGAGCTCGCAATCAAGATTCTGATCATAGAGCGGGGACGCAGCGATCTATCCTCCGGAGCTGTACGCTCAGCCGGAGAGGGTACTTTAAGGGGTAGTTCTGAGCCGTGCAGATGTCCTTCCCTTCACAACAAGACTGATCTACATGATATCAGAAACGGCAACGCTCGAAAGTTGTAGAGATTTGCCGACTGAGATGTACCGAGAATCGCCGGTCTCGCAGGAAGCACATGTCATGATGTATTCGAATGTCAATTGCGACGACTATTGCATTGCGTGGGTAAAGACGCACATATATAGCTTCACCTCAATTGTTACAAGAAATCAATGAACGACGCTAAACTCTGGCCACCACCAAGATCCGACATTCGCGCTAGTCACTGCATCTCCCAGAGCCAATCAAGATGCCATTCACACCTAATGGTAAGGAATTCGCTCCATAATGATATCAACCTAGCTGAATTGTGAGAACAGTTCGGCAATTCACACCAACCTACCGGACCGACACTTATTCCTCAATCGACCCCACGAAACTCAACCTCAATGGCAAGACCATCCTGATCACAGGAGCCTCCAAAGGCATTGGTGCTGCAACATCAGTCTCGTTTGCTCGTGCCGGTGCCTCGACAATCATTATCGGTGCCCGCTCTCCACTCGACAAGCTGAAGCAGGATATGCTTGCCGCAGCCAAAGAATGCAACCGCTCTGAGCCGAATGTGCTGTGCCTGGAACTCGACGTGTCCTCGAGGGAGAGTGTTGAAGCAGCAGCGAAGAGAGTCGCAGAAATCACCTCAAAGATCGATATCTTGATCAATAACGCGGGCTACCTCGAGACATTCAGGCCAATCGCAGACAGCGATCCCGAAGAATGGTGGAAGACCTGGGAAGTGAACATCCGCGGTATTCACCTCGTCTGCCGTTCGTTCCTCTCTATGTTGCTCAAGTCCGAGTTGAAGACGATCCTCAATGTCACGTCTTTGGGCGCTCACCTGACGATGCACGGTGCATCAGCCTACCAGAGCGGAAAGCTGGCTTTGTTGCGCATGACGGAGTTTTTGATGACAGAATATGGCGAGCAGGGACTCATCGCGTTCTGTGCCCACCCGGGAAGCGTGAGCACAGAGTTGGCACGGAATATGCCGGAGAAGATGCATGCCGTTCTGAACGATTCGCCTCAGCTGGCGGGTGACTTCTTCATGAAGTCCACGAGTCAGCGGAAGCAATGGCTTGCTGGGCGATACGTCTCTGTCAATTGGGACTGGGACGAGCTAGAGGCTGAGAGCTCGAACATTGTGGCCAAAGATCTGCTGAAAGTGCGCTTAGCTCTGTTATAGACGTCAAGTGTTGGCACAGGCATGGATTATGCATTAGAAAGCTCTATTGGGTATATTCGTTTCTCAATCCACGCCCATCCACTCTCCTGCATCGTCATCGTCCATATCGCTATCAGTTCCAGCAACGGCCGCATCGCCGCGATCGACATCCATGATCATAAGCCCATTCTCCTGCGTCTTCAATGGCTGCTTCAGCAGAACATCTAGCTTATATCCATTATTCTCTCCAAGCCGTCTCACTTCACGCTCGATCATGGCAAGTACCCTCATGAGCGCCCGGATCTCGCTGGCGTACTCGCCTTTTCGATCGCGCAAGATTCGTCCTTTTGCTACGAACACTGCTTCTATCCATCGCAAGCAGAACTCTAGGTGTGGTCCATCCTCCGCGCGCTTTGCAATAAAGCGCATCAGCCGCGCTAGATAGACATCTGGAAGCTGCCTTGCGATGAGCTTGATGTCGCCGGGTGGCACTTTCTCAAACACTCGTTGAAGAAGCGGCGTCTCGTTCAGACGGAATGACATGACCAGCGCAGTCAGGTATTCGCCTTGCTTCAGCTTCAGAAGCATTGTCTCTGGCGTAACATCGACGTCAAGATCAAATGGATCGAATTGGATACCGCGGTCCAGACCATAAACAAGCAAGCCCTCTGTGCTCGCAGCGCAGAATGCTCTGCCCTGTGGAGAGAATGCCACCGCGGGAACTCTAACCTCGATTCGTCTCTGTCGCTCACTTGCATCACCACGTTGCGCGCCAGGCAATCTCTTCTCTCCGTCTCTTCTCTCATCTAGATCGGATGCCTCGCCGTCTTCGTCGATAAGACCTCGAGGCCCAGCCTCTGTCAAGTTCCGCGAGTTCAGGAATTCTTGTGTGCCATCCAAGCTGAGGTTCACGCTTACGGTGAACTTTCTCACCAGCATTCCGCTCTGCACCTCATACAAGCAGATGTACTTGCTGTTGCCACTCGCGATGACGCAGCTGCCGTCAGCAGAGTACGTCACAGTGTTAAATGCTTTCGTGCCTGCGATATTTGCAGCAGCCCTTCGGTCGGCGAGTCTCCGTCCTCCGGAAGCATCTCGTCGACCATCCAAGGCTGCAGTCTGCTGCGCTTCCGATATTGACCAGAAGCTCAATTGACCATCCAAAGTCGATACGGCCAATTGCTTACTATCTGGCCGAACTGCCACACAGAGAACGTTGGCTTGACATTGCAGAGGCTCGCTTGTCTGCGTTCGCGCAAATATGCTCCATAACCTGACCGTGTTATCCCAACTGCCACTCACAAGTGTTGATCCATCTGCCGAGAACGCGAGCGTCGAGATTGGCCCTTCATGTCCCGCGAGCTGATCGAGCAGTTGCCCTGTTTGCACTGACCAAATATGGATCTGGTCCGACTCGAGGCTCCCAGCACAGACGACCTCGCCGCTTGGGTCTACTGCGATGCTTGAAAAACCCAGCCGCTTCGGTGCGGTAAATGTCCGAAAGTTGCGATACCGTATCAAATCCCAAGCTCTTATGCTGCCATCCAAACTCGATGTGAAGAGCACGTTGCCCTTTTTGGAGAACTCGCATGCAGTTACGCCGCTGCTGTGCTCTGTGAAAGTAACAATGCAGAATCCCGAGTTAACATCCCAGACCTTGATCTTCCCGTCATCTGCACATGTGATGATGCGCTGCCCGTCGGGTGTGTAGGTGAGCGCGTTCATCGAATCGAAGTGGCCTTGCTGCTTCAGAATATAGGATTCTGACTGCCACTCCCACACCAATAGCTGGCCAAGTTTCGAAGCGCCGAAAGCTAGCCACTCACCAGTCTTGTTGATCGTGACTTGGTCAATGTTGTTTTGCGATATGCTCAGGGTTTGCAGCTCTGTGAACTCTGGCAACTCATGTAGTGTGAATATGCCATTCGAGAATCCTGCCACGATCAGATTCGAAGGTGCGTGGAAAGCAGCACACGTCAGATCCGCATTGCCTTGCATGTAGTAATGTGCCGTCGCTATTCTCCACCTCATGTCCTCGTCTGGCAGCGTATCCTCGTCATCTTCTGTGCCTGGTTTGTGCATGTACTGCCACTCGAACAACGCGCCGTCCTTGCTAATTGTCCAGATCGTCTCCTGGTCTTTCGAGAACCATGCGCCTTTCACGGCCTGGCGATGTCCACCAAGCGTGGTTGGTACAAAGCCCTCTTCTGCATTCACGCTCCATACTCTTGCGCTTAGATCTTTCGACGAGCTGAGGAAAAATCTCGAGTCACTCGACCATTGTATGCTCGTGACATCGTCAAAATGTGCCACATGCCTGTGATGTCTGACAAAAGGCGCGAAGGCAAGACCGCCTTCCTCACTTGACTCTGGTGTAGTCGGCGTGTGCCATACTTCTACGATTCGTCCGATGCCGACTGTGAAGTAGCGACCACATGGCGAGAACTCTATGGCTGTGACGGGATTGCGAAAGGAGAAGTGATATAGTGTGACGCGGCGAGGAAGATTGGTGAGAATCGCGCGACCATCCTCGTCGATCGAGAGCAGGAGATTTCCCTTCGGATTGAGCGCAAGGCGGGCGATGTTCTTGCGATGCGCAAAGGGCAGGGTATGCGATTTATTGCTGAACAATATGTTAAAACAGAATTTCGCGGCGTCCCGATTTCTTACGTACTTCACAAGATCGAAGACCGTCACTCTGTTACCCACTGGCGATAGCAAGCATGTTCCATCTGGAGAAAAGAGCAGACTGCCTCTGCGATAGACAGTGCCCAAAAGATTCGAGAACTATGCGCCTGTTAGATCTACGACGCCAAAAACCAAAAGAGACGCTCACCTGGAAGTCTGTCTTCATTTTTAATCGTCTCTAGGTGTTACCTCTCCATGGTGAAGTTGCAATCGCCTCGATTCCTCCATCGCCATCGCGGCTTCCATAAAATTTCTGGATCGACCCTCGCGCCAAGATTCCGTGGCTGCCGTCTCGCACGGACCGCAGCTTCCTCCACGAAAGAGGACCCTTGTCCAATGCTCTTCCCCTTTTTGGACCAGGGGCTGGCTTTTGCACCAGAGGAGAAGAACCACGACCAGAAGAAAGTGCAACCAGCCCATTGCCCCGTCTTCAACAAAATTTTCGCGTCCCTCTCGTTCCTGCGACCCGACGATAGGAAGGTACGACTCGAATCACTGCAGCGCGACGGCTTCGCTCGCGCTGTGTGTCTCCCAATTCGTGGAGTTCTCGCACTGACACTGCCAGCAGAGCTTAATTTACACTCCGCAGAAACCCACCAGACGCAAACACATCGCACACCACCGTACACAATGGCGGAGGCTAATCAGATCGGTATCGCCAATGTAAGAGAATCAGCTAACAAAGTCGTTGGCGAAATGTGCTAATATGATATGCTCAGCTGCCGAATCAAAGGTATGCGATACAGGCAAACAGATCCCCCAACGTGGTGACTGACTTTCTTCAGGCACAAGATTGTTGCGAAGCGCGGTGCCGCCTTCACGGTCATGGTAGCTGGCGAGTCTGGCCTGGGCAAGACCACATTCATCAACACACTTTTCTCGACGACCATCAAGAACTACGCCGACCACAAGCGACGACACACCAAGCAGGTCGACAAGACTGTTGAGATCGAGATCACCAAGGCTGAGCTCGAGGAGAAGTTCTTCAAGGGTGCGTGTCGAACTCAAGGCAGAACATGTGGAGCGTTACTGACCGACATGCAGTCCGCTTGACCGTCATTGATACCCCAGGCTTCGGCGATTATGTGAACAACCGCGATTCATGGCAGCCCATCATTGAATTCCTCGATGACCAGCACGAATCATACATGTTGCAAGAGCAGCAGCCCCGCCGCACAGAGAAGATCGACCTCCGTGTACACGCCTGCCTGTACTTCATCCGCCCAACCGGCCACACTCTGAAGCCACTTGACATTGAGGTTATGCGAAGACTTTGCACCCGTGTCAACTTGATTCCAGTTGTCGCAAAGGCAGACACGCTCAGCCCAAGTGACCTGCAGAAGTTTAAGGCGAAGGTGCAGGCAGTCATCCAGGCTCAGGGCATCAAGATCTACCAGCCACCACTCGAGGAGGACGATGAGGCAGGCCTCAACCATGCACGCAGCCTGATCGCAGCCATGCCATTCTCAGTCATTGGCTCTGAGAAGGATGTTCAGACTTCAGATGGTCGCACCGTGAAGGGCCGTCAGTACGCTTGGGGTGTCGCTGAAGTTGAGAACGAGGAGCACTGCGACTTCAAGAAGCTGCGCGCCATCCTCATCCGCACACACATGCTCGACCTCATCCACACCACCGAGGAGAACCACTATGAAGCATACCGCGCACAGCAGATGGAGACACGCAAGTTCGGCGAGGCGCGCCCACGCAAGCTGGATAACCCCAAGTTTAAGGAGGAGGAAGAGGCGCTGCGCAAGCGCTTCACGGAGCAGGTCAAGGTCGAAGAGCAGCGCTTCAGACAGTGGGAGCAGAAGCTCATTGCAGAGCGCGACAGGCTCAACAAGGACCTCGAGCAGAGCCACGCCATGATCAAGCAGCTCGAGACGGAGGTCGAGCAGATGCAGGGAAGCATCAACCGCTCTGGCCGTCGCTAAGTTTTGGGGCTGTAATGTTGTCGTTGGCATGGCGCACCGGAGCGGGAGAGGCGTCCCTTCTTCAGTGCATGAGATACCTCGCCCGAGTATAGCTTACAAATTTTTGGACGGGTATAATTGGGTGTCGATTGTTCTTAGTGCAAAATGATATGAGGATTCAAAAAATCGCACACTCGGGTGGTCGTTCAAGCGCGTGTCCGATTCTTTAGTAGTCTATAGTCTTTAATGCTAGCTTCACACTGGCCTTGATGGTCATGATCATGCTAGCCTGCCTCTCGATTACCTGACCGACCGCTCTTGTGCATCGTATTCTTGACCTGAATTTCATCCGAAGTCTCGAGCAGAGCACGTGCTGGTCGCCGTTCCACTCCACATCTGCACCTCAACTTCCGTGACCCGCCTCGAACTTTCCACTTCCAACTTGAACACCAAGATGTGATAATCTCGTGAACAAGAAATGAGCCTAAGCCAAGTTGGATCCTTCCCAACGAAACAGCTGCGCACGCTGTCCGGTCACAATGGTAAGCGCATTCGCATCACATCATCGTCTCATGAAGCTAATAAATGTGTGATAGGACAAGTCCACGCCTTGACGTACTCTTCCGCCAGCGCGCAATACCTCCTCACCGGGTCCACCGACCGCACGATCCGCCTCTTCAATCCAGCGAAGGGTAATCTGATCCAGAAATATATTGGCGCCCACGGCTACGAAGTCCTCGACCTCGCCGTCACACAAGATAACACCACATTCGCCTCCGTGGGCGGAGATAAACTCGTCTTTCTGTGGGACGTGGCTACAGCGCGGACAGTGAGGCGATGGGAAGGGCACTCGAGCCGCGTGAATGCGGTTGCGTTTGCTGGGGAGAGCGATAGTGTGATTGTGAGCGGCAGTTATGATGCCACGGTCAAGCTATGGGATGGGAAGAGCCAGAGTTACAAGCCGCTTATGAGCCTGGGAGAGGCGAAGGACAGTATCTCCAGCGTGCTTGTTGCTGGGTGGGAAGTGCTGGCCGGGTGCGTGGACGGCAGAGTGAGGACGTATGATGTACGGCAGGGACGCTGCGTGGTGGATGTCGTTGGACATCCAGTGACATCGCTTGCTGGCACGAAGGACAACGCGACAGTCCTCACGTCTACGCTGGATTCTACGCTACGGCTTTTCGATCGAAGAGATGGCAAAGTCCTGCAGAGCTTCCGAGACGAAGATTTCACGAATGAGAACTACAGGATCCGAGCTGCACTGGGCATGAACGATAGCGTGGTCATCTCCGGCAGCGAAGACGGGCACATCTTTGTGTGGGATCTGGTAGAGGGCAAAGTCGTGCACCGATTACGGCATACTTCACTTACTAGTGTCGCTGGGGAGAGCAAGCGGAAAGACGTGGTCAGCGCTGTGGCCTACTGTCCAAGCGGCCGCAAAGAATGGTGCAGTGCCGGTGGTGACGGTAATGTGGTCATCTGGGGCATGCAGGGAGATTGAGCATGCTTGCGTTACCTGATGAAAGCCGGTCCTGGGCCCAGCCATACTTCTGAAGTTATGTGCCACTTCATCTCTGCTGGTCTGGATTGATTTACGTAGAGACTTCAGGCATATACTGAAGGATCCTGACACGAACGACAGGAAGTCCTGTTCAAAGTAAGAGTCGAGCAGGAAGGAAAGTTCATTTTCATCGCGCTCAAAGCCGAAATATACCTCAGCTGAGTTCACTGGATTCGCTGCGTACAGTGCGCACTGGATATAACGATGCTACTTTATAACGATTTCGCGTTATAACGGTACAATTTTCTTGTCGCAATCAAATCCTTATACAAACTATCCACATTCACGATATTTAAAATATTCTAATAATTCCTACGAATATCGCTTTATTAAGATGCCTCGTAAAGTAGTTACCGATGCGTAACGCCAGCGACTACGACAGTAGTTTTCATCGCAATAACCACGCCTATTACAGAAGCAGTATATTTAGTAGTTTTATAAGTAGTTTTATTACCTTATCGGCTAGTCTATAGTCTCCGAAACATTAAGCGATAAGTTTAAGTATCTTAATAGTAGTCCTGCAGGTAATCGAGCTCGCCATCGTCCTGCGCAGTGGCCTATTCTTAAGGCGATCCTCTTCGACTTCTAGAAGGCTATCGAGTCAAATAGTAGCAGTACTATATATTATATATTAAAAGACAAGGCAGAAGAGATTTAGCTATAGATACCTAAATATCGTGGGTAAGTAAAGCCTAAATTTAGTATTAGTTAGCTGAATAACTTTAAATAACGGCATTAGATTCGTTATCGCATATAATACGGCGAAGCTAGATTAGTACCCGTTACTACTAAAGAAGAGATAAAGGCTGTTCGTATACTCTATAGCGAATATCCTGAGGATAATATCTATAATATGGATAAGACTGGCTTGTACTAGCGCAGTATAGTCAATCGTGGCCTGCTCTCTAAGCCATTACCTAGTCGAAAGATTAATAAGAGTAGGATTATAATCGCATTATATACGAACGCGACTAGTTCAGATCGATTACTACTATATATTATTAGGCACGCGCAATAACCTCGAGCACTTAAAGGCGTTAATATTAAGGTAATCGGTTACTAGTAGTATCACAGTAAGAAGGCATAGATAAATACTAGCATTATAGCGAAGTAGCTTTAGTCCTTCTATCGTCATATCGGCACTCGATCAGTTATCCTAATAATAGATAACCTTAAGGCGCATATTAATGCGATTAAGCAGGCACCACCACCTTCTAATATCTATATTATCTAGTTACCGAAGAACTCGATAAGTGTATTCCAGCCGCTCGATTAGGGTATTATCAATAACTTTAAAGTCTACTATCGCAAGCAGTAGATCTAATACATTATTGAATATATCGACAAGGACATTAATCCGTTTACTACAGTCATATTATACTAGACGATTCACTAGTGCAGCCGTTCCTAGTATTAATTAGTAAATAATAATACAATCTACCGTTACTTCCGTAAAAGTATAATTATTCAGCTATCAATTACGCTACCCGAACTAATATTAGTCGATATATCCTCCGAGTACCTTGCGCTACAACAACGACTACCAGATATAATAGACCTTAGGTTTATTCTACACCTATAAGATAAGGATAGTTAAGAGGAGGATAAGCGAATTACATTAGATGATATTATATAACAGCATATACAACATCCAGCGATAAGCGATAAGGTAATAGATAAAGATATCGAGCTATAGCTATTTATTATCTTAACGCTAGCGGAAGCACTTACAGCGTTATAAGTACTACGTACTTTCTAAGAGTATCGGGATAAGACGTAATACTAAGATCTACGCTATCTTAACCGTGTCGAGCGTCATCTTTATATAATTATCGCCACTTCACGATCGTAAAGCATATTAGATCAGTAGATTATATAATATTATTAATATGCCAAGCCCATTTGCTATAACGATATGTGCTATATAACGATTAACTTCACGTGTCTACTATCTATCGTTATATCCAGTGCGCACTGTAGCGGCATGAAGAGATAGATATAGAAGCCAGAGTGGAGCATACTGCTGCAGCATGCAAAACATTGATTGTGATGCATATTGCGCAATCAGGTACCCCTGCACAATCACAATCATGCAAAATGCAATGTTACATGCCTTCAACAATTCCCAAACGCAAGAGAAAAATTTTGCCGGGACACGCCCACCGTCGCTATGCAAAATGCCTCCGAAACAGAAGTGAAGATGAAGAAATTGACATCCCACGTTGCGAGGTTGTCTCGCCCCACAGCCGGTCAGTCAGCGTGCTCATACCCATTTTCGCCAGACCCGTCTCGAAGCGCAGCAAGTGCTCTTTCTAGGTCTGTCTCCGTGACGGTCACTGTACCCGTTTTCGTGGTGGACAGATAGGACATCTCGACAGACTTTTCGAATCCTTGTTTGGTAGCTCCCACCAGTCGTCCAGCAACGCCACAAACAATGCCTGTAGACTCGATCGGAAGTGTCCGAAGATCAAGGATGATGGGAATGAGCACATCTTCCGTTGAGCCTTGAAGTACTGATTGCGCTTCAGAGCTGCCCGCTGTAGTGTATGAGAAGAACGGTAGCATTCTTCGTTCTAGGAGTATGCTGGGCTCCTCCGTATCAGTCAAGGTCAAGCTGAAGAATTTTGGCCCGGCTGCGAGACATTGCACCAACCCAAGCGATAATCTGTCGTTGTTTGGTGATGACGTCGAAGAAGTGTCCAGCCGTCCTGCACATTGGATGAGTTTGATGCTCTCGTCCACTGTTGGAGCAATGTGATGTCTCTTGAGGGTCGCAAATGTCCGAAGCTGCAGTTCGGTGACTGTTGTCGGAGGAGGTGTGCCGGGTAATGACATATCACCTGCAGATGTGGTCGATGTCGTGGCTCTATGTGAATACGACGCCGTCGTTGATGTCGAATTCGTTGGCTCGAAAGCAAAGCCACGATCTTCCAATGCTGAAATTACTTGGCCTCTCGCTCGCAGAGGCACCAGAATGTAGTCTGCAAAGTACGTGGTGATGAAGAAAATCGATATGCCAGCCATGGCGAGCGGAGAAGTCAGCTCGAGTACTCGTTGACCTGCTTCGAGGCCCTCGCCCTCAACTTGCATGACGACAAAGTCCTCCTTGGTGATCGTGACTGCGTCCTGATCCGTTGCATTCAAGGCATCTCGGACAGGAACAAACAGCGAGTCCGCAGTGGCTCGGGGCAATACGATGGAGCATTCGTACGGAGTGACTGAGACGTTGATGAACGGGTGGTCCTTGATGTCTAGACTTGAACCTGAGCCTCGACTTATTGGCCTCTCTTCTGCTGCACCCGTGGGAAGTAGCAATTGCAGTATGGCTTGCAAAAAGCTTGGGTAAAGTCGGAGCGGAATGTGTATCAATGCCAGTTGGGTGTCCTGATATTGAAGCATCTTGTCAGTGTAATGTTCACCACCCAAGGATGTGCAGAAGACATCAAAAGTCCAAACGATAGATTGCGACTGAGGTTACAACGAAAATTTGTTTATGTGGCATCAATTGTGTGCAGGAAGCCCAGACCACGCTACATATGGCAATGCTCCTCCACGCAGCCACAAAATTATATTTTTTGAAGATCCTGGAGCACACCCGTCATACATGCGTGTCTTGCAGCATGCAGGAGATAAAGAAAGAGCATTTCGTCTTACCAAGAACTGAATGCGAGCAGATTGAAGTGTCATGGAAGACTCCATCACGCGTGCTCCTTCCGAATCAGATCGTATGGCAATTCCCTGGACGTGGAACCTGGGGTAAAAGGCGGTGGATCCTACTGGATGAGGCGCTCGTCATGTGGGCGCTGATGCGCAGGTGGAGCTGACGGCTGATAACGAGGCTGATGCAAATAATAGCGCAAATGACATATAACGACGTCGCAGTATCGCGAATCGGTGTTGGCGTCTCTTCTTCGCGTTAGTGATCGATGCGTGCTGGCCTCGCGCGCCAATCAGGTTCCGGTCCGTTCAACCTCATCACAAAGAAAGCATGAGATAGTAAGGTTGGGGGTCCCCGAGAATATGTCAGAGTCGATAAGAATGGCGTCTTGGAGTTGGCAAGGCTTGAGCAAAACGTTGTCAGACGACTCCTTCTCTTCGCTTCCTTTCGGCTTGGTCTGAGTGAGGTGAGGAGCTGCAGATGATGTATTAACAGACACTTTCAGGTGTCCTGTCTTGCTAATGGCAGAAGTAGCCTATAGCAGCGTTCCCGTCGTGCAGACTTTCTGGGGTGATTGCTTAAACGTGGGGTTAGAGTATGCAGGTGTGACGTGGGGAAACTCCTGCAGAGCGCTGTGAAGGTAAAATGTTGAGAGATCAGAGCAGGAATGTCGTCGGTGGTATAAACGCATAGTACGCAGAATGACCAGCTGGCGGGTGTTGCGATCGCGTGAGGGGAATGCTTATGAGAGGTAACGCCAAACAGTCATCGCAACTAGTAAGGAAGATTTGCACCTCGTCTCGCTGGTATCCACTTCGAGTCTGAGGCCAGCTTGCCAAAATTTGGGACCACAGAGCGGAAACAGCCGCTCGAGTACCATATCTTTAGCATAAATTTTATGTTCGGACCACGAAAGGTGATGTGACAGGCGTATGCAGGCCGTTGGATCGGGGATGACACGAACCGTGAATCCATCGCTCGCTAGTCAGCTGTACATCGAAGAACTTGCATATCATTCAGGGCGCAAAGTGAGCTTCCTGTGCCCCTGTACGTGAGTGATGGATGTCATGCAGCATTGTGATTGCTCGCCAATCTCCCGAACAGTTCTCTAGCCCGACTCGCGTTGTCACGAGAACCACATCGGCATGGGCAATGTTCTGTCTTCCGATTAGTACGTCAGACCCAGCAGCACATCAGATTGCCGTGCAGTAGCTAGATTGTTAGTTCTCCATCTGTTAGCGCGAGCCAGCATGTGGGAGTACATCTTGGTCGCGCTTTCGATATGGACGTTGGGCCTGCAGATCAGGTTGTAGTCAGGTACAAGCTATGCTTGAAAGACCACTTAGAGCTTCATGCTTCTCAAGCAAGCGGAAGCTCTCCCCCGTTCGTCCAACGCATCCTAGAAGCCTAGGTTCGCTGATGACGATGGTGTGGTCGTAATTGAGGGGTAGGAAGCATCAAGCTGTGATATGCACGAAGCCCTTGAGGCCATCGTGAGCTACCCCCACGTGGGATGCATAGCGAGTTAACCGCTGCGCCAGCAATGATGAGCAGGAACTCATCACCTGTTCTGAGATTGAAGACATATCCGAGATTTTCCTTGTCGGCTGCTCGAGCGTCTTGACGGTTACTGTCGGCATAGATTCAAGAAACATTGAAAGATGATCTCAGCATGCAGTAGGCTGGCATTGTTCGACCTTGCACAAAACGAGACTAACATGGTCATGCATACGAAGAATGTCCTGTGTATCACTACCAGCAGTATTCGTAGCAGCGGGACGATGCACATGTCCTTGAACTTTACTTTCCCGACCTGACGTGCACTGCTCTCCAAACCCAGCCAGCAAAGGAATTCTATCGTTGTACAGCATGCAGCACACTGTGCAGAGCTCGTGCTATCAATCTCGGCAATGCAACTATCATGATCATACTGCATGCCTGAAAGAATTTGTCTGCGTGAGACTCGGCACAGGAGCAAGGCTATAGGGCGCAGGGATGTCGAAGACTTTGTATCACCAGGCGCATGAACGAAGATGTCGATCATCTTACACGACCAGAGTGCAAGAAGCGACTTTTGCGAGATGACACGATATGATCAGTCTAGCTTGCTGTTGCCGTACTTTTGTCCTCTTAATGTCGCGAGGAGCCCATATTGATACATGCTCGTCCTATGTGAGTGGCCAGCGCCCTGATTTTTTTCTTGCTCTTCCTGCTCTTCTCAATCCATGCTTGAGAAGTGCCGATATATATTACAACGGCCGTCAAGAGAGGTGGATCGAGACGATGCTTCATCGCAGACGATCTCCCTTCTTACTCCTCCACACCTCACTAGCCTCATATTTGCTCTTTTCCTCCACCTGCTGTCCTTGTGTTGTGGGCGCATGTCTCGTCGGTGCAGGATCTTCAGTTGCTTCCATGCTCGGATTGCTTGCGTTGTCTGTGTTGCTCGGAGGAGTCATCTTTGACGTGTACTGCGATCGTTCGAGCTCCGCATATTTCGCGTTCATCGCTCTTCGCTCCTGCTGCAACCTATGCTTCTCTTCTCGATCGGCATTGACATTCTTTTTCGCGAAGTAGTATGCGCCGCCGCCGGCGGCGATGAGCACACCCCATCCGTAGCTGATGAAAGGTCAGAGATCGGCGAATGTGGAGTGCTTGGAGATGGGCGCCGTTACCCTACTGATCTTATCTGGAAATCATGTTAGCAGAGCCTTCCATCTTCACAATCTATGGGGTATTATCAATTATCATACTGTATTCATATTGCACACTTCAAGGTATTAGAGTGTGAACTTCGATTTTCTAGAGTCAAGGCTTTGCGAATTTAAAGGTGAGCTGAATCACTGGGTCGACCTTTGATGTTCTGCAGGGAGTCACCTCCGCACTTAAGCTCCAGTCGCTGCGCATTTTGTCGTACGGATGCTGGTGTCACGCCACCATGACGCAGCTGGCTCTGCTCCAAACAGATTTAAAGTACACGGACATGTTGGATACACAGACCAGTGCTGGGCAATTTACTCAAGCGAGGCTCATCCTTTGTGATTTGACGCACTTCAAGTCCCGGGAATGATGCTGCGGCAGCTTCAACCAGGCGCTTCTCAAGCTTCAACGTGTTCAGCGCGCCAATACCTCTCGCAGGACCTGCTTGGATCGACAGAGATGCCTTGCAAGTTGGAACCAACAGATTGGTGAGTACGATTAGTTTGTTCTTCCATGACTTCGCTCGAATGAGCTCCCTGTCCACAGCCTCGTGATCTCGTGGCGCTGCTTGGAGATCAAGGAACACCAGCAGCTTCAGTTGCCTGATGTGTGATGCTTTCGCGAACACGCCGCCCAGTGCTTCCATTTGCTTGGTTGGTGCTTCCCATAAGGCCGCACGGTATGGGGAACTTGAGACTATTATGCTGGCGCCGAGCTCAATCTGCTTCGCAAATCTCAATGGATGCTGTGTGAGCCAGTATCGTATCTGTGGCAATTGAGGTTCAAGCCATGAGATCATGAAGTTAAAGGAGATGTTCTTGTAGATCTCTCGACGCGCCTCTCCGTGTATTCGTCTGTTGAGCTGGAGAACTTGTCTGGGGAATGCGTGTGATGGACGTATGTATAGTCTCCGCTCATAGACTGGCATCTGCGCATCTGCATGGAGTCCTCCACCTTTGACCCATCCCATCAATAGGGTGCCAGGGTCGGACCTAAGACACGAACGGTAGACTTGCAGTCGTATTTCGACTGGCAGGTCTTCGAAGCCGACTTTCGTTCTCGATACAGCCGGTCTGGGCGCCAGCTTTCTGGGACTGGCAAGTCTGGTCGCAATCTCCCGCCTGATCGTTGCTTTCGTCGGCTTTGCGAAACATGGTACTTTTCCAGCCCGTCTTTCAATTTTTGCCTTGAAGTCTCGATGACATAGCTTGCAAAGCCTGCCGGTGCAGTACGGCGGATCTTCCATGTAGAATTGAAGGAGGACCTGGATTGTGTTGCAGCTTATTCGATGGCACGTTTGAATTCGTAAGAAGTCTATCACAAGGCTGAGGCAGAAGCCCCGCTTTTTCTGCCCCACATGACGATCAATGTGCATCCCCGTTCGCTGCAGGTTGAGAGCGCGCACACTCCACGAATCTACAAACATGAGTGAAGAACGTAGGTGCAGTTCCGAGTACACAATCGACATGCTGACCTGCCAGATCCGCATCCGCTGCTCGCGCAGTTACCATTGACAGTATCGCCATTTGTATCGCTACCTACCGCAACGCCATTGCCATACTCTTACAAACAACTGCCTGCGACGCTACCTCCGTCAGTAACGGATACGGCGCCCCAGAATACGTCTTCAAATCTAGACCAACAAGGTCAGCCGCAGCAAGCCGCATATGTCGTCTCACAAGCGACTGGGCATTCAGCACATCCAGATCAGATCATAGCAAGCTGCCAGGCATTACAAGCACATCTGCAAAAGCTACAGGATGATGCGACATCCACCTTACAAAAATGGCAAGATGATATTAAGGAGAGGGAACTGATGGAGAAGCGCAGAGTAGCACCTGGATGGCTTGATGTCAACCAGAGAATGCTGGTCCCAGAGCGGAAGGAACAGGCTCAAACTGGTGGACCAGCTTCACCACAGCCGAATCAAAGTCTCATGGACGTAGATGACCAGAAAGCGCCCGATGGTGGCGAGGAACTCGATCGCGCTTTTGGTGGGCTTGGTCTCAAGTGATGTGTTGGGATTTTGCGATACAAGTCGCAGCTGGTCTCAGTACCGCAAATCAGAGGGATCGAAGGGGGAAGCTATGGTTCGTCTCGCAGGGAGGCTGTGTGGACGTATCGGACCCAGCCTTGGCTGTACTGGAGCCCATCGCAAAGCCAGTAAAGAGCAGTTCCAGGCCAGCATGTCTGAACCATACTGCGTTCCAGTCTTGCTCAAGCAGAGCCCGTCAACGTTCGGATCTTCAGAGCAGCCTCACTCTGCCGAGAAATGAGCAACATTGGAGCAACGACGAAGATATGGCAGCTATTATGGCTGTAGGACACTTGGTAGTGAACGACGGCGCCCGCGTTCTGTTAGAATATGCAGGCTATAGCTTCTTCTATCACTTGCCCTACCTCAGATGCCAGGAAGTGCTCCTGGGCCATCCCAGCTTCTGAGATATGCTTTGAGCATCATGAGTCTTGTTGGCACGATCAATGTCTTCTTTCAGCCGAGCTTCATATCTCTCCTCCGTGTTGAATATTCTTGAATGTCCCGGTGCAACACTTTGCGATGTGCCAGCAACAACATCGCATTGCTTAGACCAGTCCTGTCGACGCTTGAACGTGCCGCGTGTCCACGGCCGTTTCATGATTGTGCAACTTATCAACCCGTGCGTTGCCACTTCGTATCCTCGCCTGCTCCTGCTGCCTCGTCATCATCCCCATCTTCCCGTGCTCTGACCTGACCTGCACCAGCACCTAGCACAGGTACTTCTGGCCCAATCCAATTGCCATTCTCATCCATGAAATCCTGCATATTCTCTGACGTGATCCATCCACCTGCGCCTGGCTCTGGCATCGCAGCACCTTCGCCGTCCTCATCTTCGTCCATCGGATCAGGGTTTAGATCTGCGCACGCAGAGAGTGCCTCGAACAATGCCTTTGCTGCCTCGCCGTTGGGCGTCGCGGGCGTGCCGTTGGTTCCGTCCACACCATTTGCCTGACCATCTGTACTCTCTGGCTCTTCTCCGTGTGTAGCCTTCGGGATCAAGTGCATTGTGAGAGTCTGAATGTCGTCATCGTCGTTTGTCAATTCTTGATCGTGGAGGTCGAGCTGCAGGTACACCGTCGTGAATCCGTCTTGCGACCCGAGCGCATGGAGAGCGATTGTAGGATAATCGATCGCGACGCCCTTCGAGGTAAGTTTTGAGAACAAGACGACCGTTCTGTGCAGTTGTGTCAATTGGCGCATCTCTGGCTATAGACAAGAGTATACCTGGAGGTGATCCATACGTCCACCACCAGGACAACGTCCTCTGTCTCCGAATCTGTCGATGTATGTATCTGCCTCAGAACATCATGCTCGTCGTACTCGCTTCTTCGCACAACAAGTTTGGCATCTGCTGAATAGTGGTGGAGCACTGGTCGCGCGCCGAAGAATGTCGTAGGAGTTTGCGCTTGGTGCTCTGACAATGGAGTGAAATCTTCATGCTTAGGCGCTTGTGTTACGAGCTCGAATGCCATTGCGTCGATTGATTGCGAGTATTTGATCACAGTATTTGAACAGTGTTGTGTTGTTGCGCAAACAAGCTCCACCAAAATTTATTTGAGCTGCGAGGCTGTACTGACTCGGGTGACGTCAGGCCAGGGACCATGTCCTGACTCGATGCTCGAATGGAAGTGTTGTACAAGATTGCTTAGAGGATAATCTCGAATTTTGGATTGTGGATGCAAAGAGTAAATGCTGGCTTGAGGTCACTCGTCCTCGCCGTAGCGCACACATGGAGGCGACGTCCTCCCAAGATGTCTGCTTTCAAGTACTCCAATTTGCATGTTGGTATATCGTAACCCCGTACGCCTCGCTATGCTGCCAAAAGTACAGTGACCGCCGCCATATCAGACCAAATTCTACGATTCAGAGCCATCGCACCTCAAATGCCTAAGTCTGCCTCGAGAATAGCCTTCGTGAGGCGAGGATTGTTCGCGTCCACCACTCGATCACCGAGGGTTGCGCCAATCTTGTCCTTGACCTTGTCACCCGTGGCGGCACTCGAATAGTCACCATTCACGCCAACGACTTCTCGACCAAGCAAAGCAAGAGATTCGAGGAGGGCCCTGATGACGATCTCAGCCTCTGGCTTGCGCGATTCGTCCTCGAGCCCCTCCTTCAAGATCGTGTCGTATGCGGCGAGATTTGGCAGTAGAAGTATTCGTACACCTTCGGCACCTACGAGGCCTTGCAGACCCTTGACTGCTCCATAATGCGAACCGAAGGACTTGTTGGGATCCAGGAAAGTCTTCAGGAGTGTCCCTGTGTCTCGTTAATTCTGAACGAAAAGCCATCAGAAGGCCGCACTTACTTGCTAAACGCGGCTTGAGGGTCTGTGATGATTTGCCGTGTTTCTTCGCAATAGCAAGAATCAATGCCGCAGCATGGTCGCGAAGTGCAAAGACTGCGGTGATTGGATCTGATGGTTGCCCCAGGTGCTTGCCAACAAGGCAAGTGAGGACCGGCGGCACGAAGGAGGATATGTAAGGCTCAATATATAGTGACGGGTTGTAAAGCAGCTGCTCGAGGAGATTGAGCATTTGCGTTAATGTGAAAAGATCTTTCAGCTTATGCGTAACCTTCTCATTCACGAAATGAATGAAGTAGGGTATCAATTGGTGCAGGCCTGGATCTGTTCGTAATGAATTGAGACCGGCGCCTCGCAGCTCTGCATTCGACTCGTCCAGGATGGCATGTGTTATGCGCTCGAAGTAGAGTTGGATCTCAGAGGAGAGGATGTGCTTCACCAGAGGTTTGACTGTGACGTTGTCCTGCCCGCTAAGTGCTGCCAGATTCGTGTTCGCACCTGGACCTTTCGGTAGCAGATCTTGATGTCTCGAGTCGGCGGATGTTGGGTTCTGAGGTATTGATGGTTGCACGCCCTCTACAGCAAGCCAGTGTGCAGTGAACGACACTTCACGCGGCACCTTCGGCAGCGGCGCATTGATCAACTTCTCAAAGTCCACCTCTTCATCCTCAACATAGTACAGCGGCTGCCCGGGCCCGAGTGAAGCTTCACCGAACCGCAGTGGACGTGTAGATTCGTAGCCAAAGAGTGGTTCCACGTCCAGAACTTTCAGCGCTTGCGAGATATCGTCTGTGTGTAAAACCGTGCGCTTCGAGTTGCGCATGAATTTGATTGCCTCCTCTAGCACTTGTGATATTCGGAAGTCCACATCTCTTGCTAAGCTGTCCACGCATTCGGGCGAGATGTTGTTGATGCCAACCGATTCTGCGACGTCGCGGACGTTGTCCGGATTCCACAAAGATTGCATTGCCATGGCGAATGTATGGTAGCAATTTGGTCGCTGAGTTTGCGCCTTCGCAAAATCTGTGATTGTACGCGAATGAAGGTGCAGCAGATCTGGACGAAGCACAAATCGCGGAGAGGCGGTCGCGATGCACGGCCACATCCGAAGCCAGCCACACCGGACTTGCCAGTCGCTGATTGGCTGCTTTCAGTATGGGGTATCTGTGTGAACGAACAATGAGTTGGGGCCACAATCTCTCACTGCTGGCGTGATAAAGAACAATCTTCTCTTGTAAGACAAGCAATTGCCTCATGATAATTTGCGTACCTATGTATTCAATTTCATTGCTAAGACAACATCGCGTTGCAGCCCTAGCTTGCTCATGTGGTAGCATTGCTTGACAATAACTTCTTCTCTGCTCCTGACTTGCGAGTGAGGAGGACTTCGCTCACACTCCCGCAGCGCAGTCTCAAGGCCGATCGACCACACTTCGTAAAGGTGACCCGGAGATCAAGTGTCCGCATCTAACCACGATCTGACCCACCCGCAGCTTTCCAGATCCGAATTCGGCAACCATATCCTGGGCAGATATATCGAAGCCACCAAGCATGGACAAAAACCTTCTCTACGCTCACCAGACGCAAAAGGCATCGAAAAGACCGACTTTCGACATGGCGACGCCAACTGGTCCTCACACGGCATTCTTCTATGGCACTTTGATGGCGCCAAAGGTGCTGTCACGCGTGTGCTATGGGCCAGATGTGCCTCTGAGCACCACGAAGCATGGCCAGCTGAACATTCGACCCGCTCTCCTTCAAGGCTTCCGTCGCCACCGTGTCCTCCATGCAGACTACCCTGCCATCCTGCCCTGCGATCAGAGCACGGTACGTGGCACATTGGTCACTGGACTTACGGATGGTGATCTCTGGCGCCTGGACATCTTCGAGGGCGACGAGTATGAGAGACGCAAGGTTACGGCACGTGAACTGAAGTATGAAGGCGACATCAATGTCGAGCCAACTGAGGACCAACTTGGCGCGAGCGTGGAAGCGGAGACCTATGTTTGGATCAGTCCTGAGACAAGGTTGGAGGACAATGAGTGGGACTTCCAGGAGTTCGTAAAGGAGAAGATGTGGGCGTGGGTTGGTGATAGCGGCGAAGAGAGGAGCGACTACAAGGGTGAGTTCAAAGTTCGCCCGTTGATTCGAGCTGGGTCGGCTTGGTCGACATTCCAATCCGATACTCGTCATGGCCAGACTCGTGCTGACAATGAACAGATGTGGATGATGCAGTGCAAGCTCAAGCGCAGGAAGCAAAGGATCCGACTGGTGGGCGAGGTCTAAACGGTGCAATAGGCAAGGCCCTGGAGAAGGGACGAGACAAGGATGGCGAGGTTATGGAAAGCGCAGTGTAGATGCGTCCGGCTTAGTGCCTCTCCATTCATAATACAGAAGATACCATAGACTGCAAGGGATCATGGGCCACCGAACTCTCCCAGAATTAGATGGCATAGAACATGACAGTCCATTTCCAGATACCATACTTAGCATCTGGCACAATTGTAACAGAGCCTGGAAGCGTAGGGAAGCACCTTGCCTTCAGATTGTAATGCTTCGTGTTATTAGCCGTCCGGGGTACTCAACCATGCCTTCACCAAGAACAGACCGTCTATACAGTAGCATCCTCAGACGTTCTGCACGATCAGCATTCAAAGGAACTAAAATTGACACACTCGAAGTTGGCGCCCTGGAAGTCAGCCTCCAAAAGCGACGCGCGGTCGAGACAGTGTAGCCACATCCTAATGTGTATTGCCCGCATAAAGAGTGTTGGACGGATAGAGTATCGATCATGCAGAATAGTCAAGGTGATAACAGTGAATGTATGGTGCCTCTGACGCCGGAAACGCAACGGACTAATGCGTGGCCAGCTCTTATGGAACCAAAGCGTTCAATCTGCGCATCTCTATATCGTGATGGAGCAATTGACAGGCCTTTGCCAGATGACAGAATGCCAACTGACGCGGCTGCTAGATCAAACTGTCTGTTGGATGCGGTATTGAATTTGTGAAGAATAGGACGGATCAAAATTTCTGAGGTCGAGGTTGCCGGCGAAACTTCGGCAGTGCTTGCATGCGGCTAGAGGCTCTCCTCCGCAACAACACTATCCCACGGCTTGAATGAGGTAGCAACGTACTCTTTTCTTCTTCTTGGGCTCTCACACTGCTTGCAAGAAACCACTGAGCTGATTATCCTACTGTAACCAGCACATAGTTGCGCGAGCCCCCACCGCTCTCAGGACACCATGGCTTCAGCAATCTTCTTCCTTGATCTTAAGGGCAAGACGCTCCTTGCCCGCAATTACAGAGGAGACATTCCCATGAGCGCCGTGGAGAAATTCCCGGTCCTACTCAGTGAGGCAGAAGAAGAAAGCTCAGCAGTACCACCATGCTTCTCGCACGAAGGCATCAATGTACGTCCGCAAATGCGAAACTTGTGGCTCAATGCTTATAGGTCGTAGTACCTTTACATCCGACATAACAACTTGTACCTGCTCGCCATCACCAAGAAGAACACGAACGCCGCCGAGATACTCCTTTTTCTACACAAGATCGTGGAGGTTTTCACCGAGTACTTTAAGGAGCTGGAAGAAGAGAGTATCAGAGACAACTTCGTCGTCATCTACGAGCTGCTGGACGAGATGATGGACTTTGGCCACCCGCAAACGACAGAATCCAAAATTTTGCAGGAATACATCACACAAGAATCGCACAAACTCGAGGTGCAGGCACGGCCACCGATCGCAGTCACAAATGCTGTCAGCTGGCGAAGCGAAGGCATAAGATACCGCAAGAACGAAGTATTTCTGGACGTCATCGAATCTCTCAACCTTCTTGTCAGTGCTTCTGGTAGTGTTCTGCGATCTGAGATTCTGGGAGCCATCAAGATGAAGTGCTACCTCTCTGGTATGCCTGAGCTGCGCCTGGGTCTCAACGACAAGGTGATGTTCGAAACGACGGGACGTGCTACTCGAGGTAAAGCTGTCGAAATGGAGGACGTGAAGTTCCATCAGTGCGTAAGACTATCACGATTCGAGAACGACCGAACAATCAGCTTCATCCCACCAGACGGCGAATTTGAGCTTATGTCGTATCGGCTTAACACACAAGTGAAGCCCCTGATCTGGGTAGAGTGCGTTGTCGAGAGTCATTCGAATTCAAGAATGGAATACATGCTCAAGGCCAGAGCACAATTCAAGCGGAGAAGTACGGCCAACAACGTGTCGATCATCATCCCTGTGCCAGAAGATGCGGACTCCCCTCGGTTCCGGACGAACATTGGCACGGTCCATTACGCACCTGAGACTGCTTCGATTGTCTGGAAGATCAAGCAGTTTGGTGGTGGCAAGGAGTTCCTCATGCGCGCGGAACTTGGTCTACCATCTGTTCGAGGAGATGACGATAAGGGTGGAGGCATGATGGGAGGATTTGGCGGATCGATGGGTGGCGTTGGTGCTGGCAAAGGCAAACGACCTATACAAGTCAAGTTCGAGATACCGTACTTCACAACATCAGGTAGGTCCCTTGTCGCTCCGTCCACTACAATGTTGGCTCACAACTTTCAGGTATTCAAGTGCGGTATCTCAAGATTATTGAGCCCAAGGTAAGCATGTCAATCTCCTTCTCACGGACGCATCGATTTGTCTCTCGCTGTGGCTGTATGGAGTCCTGGTCCTCCTCGGGACAGCAACAAAATGTCCTAGCATCACGTGACACAGCAGTTTGTGTCGAGATCGGCACTCGCTTCACGAACGCCTCTGATTCGTGGACTCACGCTTTGAGCGCACTGCTGGGCGAGTCATTTTGCAAGCCACAATATGCAGTGCTTCTCGAAAGCGTGATGGCCCGAACCGCAAGGCCCGTAGATGCCGTCCCCATTGATCCCTGTTTGCATGCAGACGACGACCAAAGATGATGCGGGCTATGCATTATCAGTCAGATCTTATGGCATGCGAGCAAGCATCTCCATGGTTGGACTGATGGCGACCAGGCAAGATCTCAGATGCCGGTCTTCCCCGCTGTCGCTCTCGACTATTCAACATCATCATTGGCTTGCTACTGTCAACCGCATTATAAGTTGAGAATCTGGGACATGTGCTGATTACTCATAGCTGCAATACCCATCGCTTCCATGGGTCCGTTATATCACGCAATCGGGAGATATCGCTGTTCGTCTGCCGGATGTACACTCTACTTGAGATAATGACGCAAGATTTCGATGCGAAATTTCCGAGATCACAAGCCTGGTCGCGTCTGCGTACGGCTGAAGTCATGGGACCTTCAGACACTGCATGAGAGCATGCATTATGCATGTCCTATACGAGATCCTTTCGTGCGCAGCATCATCGTGGGCATGCAATCGCCGCTGGCCTGTAGGAAAGGCTGCGATCCAACGCGACCGTTTGACATGAACCTCCGTTAGCTGAGCGCTTCATGCCATGGACTCGCTGATTGAAGGCCGTTCAAAGATCGAGTAGAAGGCAGGCATGCTCGATCAGCAGACATCCACGTTGACTTCAACCACGAAAGTCGATCACTAAATAGTCGCAATGAAGTCCAAATGAGAAATGATACAATCCTTACATTTAATCGCCCAAGACTGATTGAAGATGAAGGGTGGCAGCCGAGAGGTGGTCGTGAACGTCAGTGGAGGCAACCGAAATGTAGTCGTCAATCATGAGATGCTATGTCAAGCCCAAATCTTACCAAAGGCTCCCCTTTCGAGGGTATGAAGGCGCTCAGCGGTGGAATATGGAGGCCATGTCCATACGGTAACGACGAAGCCGCGCCGATCGGCCCCTAAGCCTCGTCAGTATCGTGACTCGAAGATATTCTTATGAAACCATACATCCTTCTTCTTCTGATCTGTTGTGCATGCGCCAGCCGCCGTTGTGTACCCCGCGAACGCTGTATTCGAACACGTCACACGTTGCGCCATCGTAGGCCGAGAACGCTAGTAGCGCGATCAAGATCGCTAGATCGCCGTTGAGGCCGCCGTACAGGGGGTCTTCAGTACGTCTGCCGAATTCTGCACGGTATGAGGATGGTAGCAGCTTGTTTATCCAGCGTTGATCTGGCCTCTGGGTATTCAATCTTGGGTATGCCCCGCCGAACCATGCTTCTGAAAGATATCCCTGAGGCAGCCAGTGAAAGCGAAGAAGCGACCATGTGATCGAGTTGACCTCCAGCTCTTCGGCTTCGTCCTCGCCTTCAGCGTCTTCCTCGTCAGACGAGTCGTCATCATTCGCACGACCACTGCCGACCGGATACAGCGTAGCGTCATAAGGAACCATATAGAAGTGTCCCATGCAGTAGTACATGGACACTGTCCTATACTCCTCTACATCTGGAGGTAGCTGTTCGATCTCCGCGGTGCGTTCGCCGTTGAAATAGAAGTATCGATTCGTGCTTTGTCCGAGTCTAATCTGACTACCATGTAGCGCTCTAGGCGGCTGCCAGCGACCGTGCGCATCGCGAATAGATCGAAGGTTGTCATTCTGTCGTATACGGTTCGCTTGAAAGATGAATACGGGCGTCTGTACGGTCAGCGGAGGCATCCAAACCGGGCTGGTGACCTACTGTCTCAGCGGCAGCCATAGTTCACTATCGCGGATACGACTATCCTTACGATCAAGGGCTGAGATCGGTGGTGAGCCATGCTTTGCGCGACGTAATTTGAGCAACTCATGCTCAGAGCCCCATGGTTGCCACGACTGGCTCGCGTAACCCGAGTGTGTGTGCAGCTGAAAGCATGATCTGTGGGCTGGGCTCAACCGTCAAACAACGATCATTGCGTTTACGGCGGCTCTGTTGTGTCGAGCACTTCGTCATAAGCAATGATCGTATGCAGCAGGACCCAAAGGCAGCGAGCCTTGCCTAGCAGAGTGGAGTGTATGCATGCCGTAGATTGATCGCATGCAACTGTCTGCATGATGTGGGCGCCCCTCGCTCTTGCTTTGCTAATCGCTGAGATCCGCAGGCTGGGTGCTATGTTGTCGCTTGCGGCGCGAGAGGCGAAACTGGTTCATCTCTCTGAAGTGCCGCAGGTCGACTTGAGGGAGGAGAGAGCGTTGAAGTTGGTGAGGCAACGGTCTCGCCTTGATGAGCGGGGCGACGGCGCTCTGGAGACGCTGTGGGTATCACAAAATGGCTAGCGCCGAATGGGTTCCGATTGACACTGTTGGTGGAGATACGTCACGGAGACGTGGCCGAGTACCAGATTTTATCTTTGCTCATTTCAGCTGCACATCAATTCAGTCAGAGCAGCAAGTACCCTTAGAATACTTGCTGTCAATAATTAGTTCTTCGTGAGTGTCCAGCTGCTAAGAGCGCCTTGTGAGGGGTCCATGTTCCTCTTTGAGTTCCTTTGCATAAGCGGGAACTCAAAATAGGCCCGACTGAGACGTAGCAGAACAATGCGACCTGTGCGACAACAGTGTCTTCGAGTGCAAGACGAACCTATGTCTTGCATACATCATCGAACAAGAGGTGTTGGATGTGCGATGCGGTGGGATTCCTCTTTACTCCTAATCGTTAGCCTTGGACTGAAGATCGGGACGAAAGCACAGGTGTGGTCTCTCGTACCTAAATGGAACTCTTCAGTGTTATCCACCGGTCACAAGCCCAAAGTTCTGGTCAATGTCAGTCTGGAGGCGCCCTTTGACGTAGCTTTGTGACAGGGGAAGGAGGTGTTGTTAAAGTCGCTGCAGACTGCCTGGCACGATAGTCTGGTAGCTTCTTAGAAGGAGCTCGTTGGACTCCTGGCCTCGGTGGACTACAGCTGTCGACGCTATTGAAGAGCTGGCCATAGATGGGGGAAGGATCTTTAATGACGACTACCAGTCAAGTGTCGAGAGCTTACGAAGGAGGTCCGGCGCCAACTCAAGGACCACGAAGGAATGTAGAGCCGGCTCACCGGCAGATGAGCCAAAGCGAAACTTGCGATTCGATCGTAGTATAAAGCGAGTTGCCCCGCATCGCGACGTGGTCTTCGAGTCAGCTCGCGTGTGATAGCATCTAGCGACACACCCATTGCGCACGAACCTGCCGAAAGGACACGCAGCCAACTCCGCCTGCACCTACGCACTTGCGAGACAGAAGTCGTTCGTCGTCATGTAGCCGAAGCTCGCTATCAGGAGTCCTCAATGCTGTTGAGGTCTGGAGTCGTGTGGTACTGCACGAGTCCAACATGGTGGCCATTTTCTCCCTCAGGTATGCTTCTGTAGATAAAAGCTAGGCGAGCACGAAAGACCTCTAGGCTGCTGATGCTCTTAACATAGGCACAGGATATGACGACACGATAGTCATCTTCTCGCCTCGAACATATAATAGAACATATAATACCGAAGTGGTGTGTACAGAAAAGGCAAGAGTAATGGGCAGTCTGAAGGGACAAGGAACACCATTCGATCCTATCGGCAGCGGTCCTTCGCCAATCAGTAGCAAGAACCTACGATAAGATATCTTGGAACGTGCATGTAAACGAGGTATTTTGATCGGACATGCCCCCAAGCGATGGGCGGCTGTCTCTAGCGGCTGTTGTAAGATCGACCGGAGTGGGTCACTGCATGGCGTCGGCAGCGCTCTAGCAAGGCTCGCTCCGACCGGTAGACCTTCCGCCCTAGCGTCGCCGCGAGGATAGGTCTCTCCAAGCGTTGGACCTCCTGCACGGTGTCTGCAGTCATGGGATATGGCCGTTCGGCACTGAGAGTCTCGAGGAGCTCAGAAGCCGATCGCCAATGCCTTTGACAAACTTGCCATACCACCTAGTGGCTAGCAGCAGCATAGCCCATACGATAGCGTCTAGTCTGAGATGCGTCAGCTCAGTCCTCCGCAGGCACTGCGATGGAGATTGGTTCATCATCAAGCCCCTCCCAGCAGAGTGGTATCGTGTTCTAATCGCTAGCTGCGATAGTCCAGCCTCGGTATGGGTCGCTGCGCAGGTGAGTGGGGGCAGTCCAGTACGCACCGTAGATCTTCGTACGACGAAATTGTTGTCGGCGCAGAAAGCTCTTTCGATGATTGAGTGGGAGTTTTGGATTGAGGCTCAAGCGGGATCCTGAAGGATTCAATTTCATGCAAGGTCCCGAGCCGTGCATCAAAAATCCATCATCTCTCGAGTATCATGTCAAGCATGAATGCCACCCCAAAGTTCTGGGCACACTGCGTTGTTTGCCTTCTCTTGTCGAGCCAGATGTGTAGGGTGAAGACAAACAAGGCAACGGACGTCGCGTCAGGTCACGTGTAATCAGTCGTCAGTATTGTCGCCGCCCAACAAGTCCTCAAGCCTTTGCCCAAAGCGAGTATCAGTAGGGTTGCATGATGAAAAAATGTCCATATTTCATGCAAAACACAATTCTTTACCCGACTTGATTGCGGGAGCGAACGACCCTGCACTACACGTGATGTATGGCTGCCCCTGCTGACATAATACGATGCGTTGGACCCATGAGAAATTTTGGCGGCATTGAAATGGTAGAAATGAAAGCGACAGACCTGAAATTTCAACACCCAACATGACTGAACAAAAGCCTCTGCACACTATCGTGCTCGATACTGGACCGATCATCAAGGGTGATCCAAGCATTTCCTCGCTGCGTGCGCAGTCAGAACAACTCGTAACACTACCATCAGTGATCCAAGAAATCAAGGATGAAGCGACAAGAACCCGCGTCCAGACAACGCTTCTGCCGTTTCTGGTGCTGAGGTCGCCGAAGGAAAGCAGTGTGAAAGTTATCTCGGACTTTGCCCAAAGGACTGGTGATCTTTCTGTGCTTAGCAGAGTAGATGTCCACCTGCTTGCACTGGCGTACGATCTTGAATGTGAACGTAATGGTGGAGACTGGAGACTGCGTAAAACACCGGGAGAGAAACGCATAAATGGTCCTAGCCCAAGTGCGAAACCGGCGCCGGAGTCTGCAGCAGAGCCAGCAGAGCAGGACGCCAGCGTCCAAGCATCCCGCCAAATGAATGTACAGCAAGGTGCACAGGAAACGTCTGCAGAGAACACAGTCACTGACCAGGCGGTCGCTCGATCAGAAGACCCTCAGACGCTGGAAGACTCGGGCAAGGATGGCTCGCCGAGTGTCGCGATTCCTGCAACAGCTTCGGAGGATGCGGCATCAGATCCTTCCACAGATCATCGCAACGCCCAAGCTGTCTCGAGCTCAGAACCGGATGACGTATCAGCGACAGTGCAGGCATTGCAGCTTTCAGATGCCTCTCAAGACGATAACACGAGCGATTCGGATTCTGAAGGTTGGATCACCCCATCGAATCTGAAAAAGAAGCGGGAGGAGGATTCGACAGGCAACACGAACGCGACACTGGAGCCCAAAGTGCTCCAAGTGGTTCGTCTCATCAGTCTCACGTTTCGAGCCACAGAAGCTAATACAACCTCAAGGCACTCCTCACATCTGATTACGCAATGCAAAATGTAGCCCTGCAGATGAATCTCAACCTCCTCTCGCCCTCTCTGCAACGTGTGCGGCAATTAAAGACTTTCGTATTACGATGTCATGGTGAGTCAATACCTCAGGCTGATAATCACCGATCGGACTGTACTGATTGCATGCGTCAGCTTGCTTCAACGTAGTCAAAGACACCTCGAAGCAGTTCTGTCCTCGCTGCGGCAAGCCAACTTTGACACGCGTCTCATGCAGCACCGATCAGAACGGCAACTTCAAGCTCCATCTCAAGAAGAACATGCAGTGGAACACTCGAGGCGACCGATACAGCATACCGAAGCCCGTTGCTGGTGCTGCGAACGGACGCATTAAGGGCGGTGGTAAGGGTGGATGGGGCAACGATCTCATTCTCGCTGAAGATCAGAAGGAGTATGTGAAGGCGGTCACAGAGCAGAAGCGCCAGAAGCAGAGGGACTTCATGGATGAGGACTATTTGCCTGGTATCCTATCCGGCAATCGAGTCGGAGGTGGTGGGCGGATTAAAGTCGGTGCTGGAAAGAACGTCAACTCCAAGAAGCGAAGATAGCACGCAGAGAAGGTTCGATGGTAGCGGTGGCTGCATGTCTACCGATGGAAGGCATGCCGGTATCGCATGATTACTACGAAATTATGATCATAAACCATGATGAGAAATCATGCGCATAGCGGAAGAGGTTGCGAGCATGTACCACGTACTTCGTGCGTAAGCTTAGAAACTCAGTCTAGGAGACGCTTCAGGAGCGTACTTCGCACACTTTCATGGGATTTTAGAACGATCGATGCAATTTAAAAAAGTGCTAGTTGATCTCAAGAAGTCTTCAGGCTCTGACCAAGGCCTTCAGATTGGCATATAGGTATTTTGCTACAGCATCGTCAGATGAGACCTACATGTCTTCATGGTCGTCCAGAGCACCGCTGGTTCATGGTGGTTATGTGCTCTACTAGACGGGTATCACTAAAAGAGCACAAAATTGGCTACAGCCACGTACAAGAACTAAATCCGTCGTTGTATCCTCGTGAAGTTATCCGCTCCAGGACGAAAGGAGTCACCTTGGAACTGTTTCGCTTTCCCATGAGAGATGTGCTTCACTTCTGCGACGTCAGGCTCTTTCTTCGGCTGTTTGTTCTTATTCAGGTTGATCTCCTTCTTGCGTCTTATGGCAGCCATGCGTTGCTGTTCCTGGAAAGCCTTGTTCTCCTTCTTGGCCGCATAGGTGGCACGGATATCCTTGTAGTTGTCTTCCTCGTTCTCAGATTCATCTGAGCTGTCGTCTGAGCTGTCCGGACCAGATGACGACTCATCTTCTTTCTTCGCCTGTGGTGGCGGCTGATACTTCTTCAACTGTCCTGCTTGTAAGTAATGCCCTTCCCACTGAACATGCTTCCAGTCATATCGAGGATATCGTGATCGTCTGGCTCACCTGTCCAAATACCATCCTCCCGGGCACAAAGCCATGGTCATTATCATCCTGCTCTTCTCCACTCTCCGCAGACTCGTCACCCGCTGAGTCTAGGTCTGCAAATCCTGCTTGTATGATGTTCAAGGGCGCATTCTGCAGTTGTGGCTCTTTCACATTGAGCACCCAATGTGTTTCTCCAGCCTCAGCAGCAATCTTCGCCATGACTGCGCTTCTCTGCAGATTCTCTTCCGCTTGAGCCGCTTGCAGCCGCTGTTGGTCTGAGAGCGCTGGTGTCGAAGGAGATCCTGTGCCATTGGACAGTCGCATACGCTTCGCTGGTCTTCCATCGGGTGTTGGCGGCGCTGAGGTCTGGTTGTCGGCTGCCGCTGCACGTTGCATGAACTGTTCGTTGTTAGCACTGTTTAAGAAGGAAGAGGTCAAAATATTTACCTTCATGCCCAGCAGTCGCGTGGACGCGGTTCCTTTTTGCACCGACATAATTGCGATCGTGTCTCCCATACGCAAAACCTAAACGTGAAGGGATCGAAGAGCATGAAAAGTTCGGCGATGCAAGACGACGGCGACTTTCTGGTGGAGCCTTTGATGCAAGGTTGCAGCCTCAGGCAGAAATTAGGCCAGAAAGCCGCTCTCTCCAGACCTCACATCCGGAGCTACTACGACAATCACGCACCCATTGACACCGCAACAATGCTTCCCACATTCAGAACACGCGGCTCCCTGCTGCTGCGTCGCGCAGCCGTGCGCTCATACAGCGCAGGCGTTGATCATCCGCCGGCGAACGACCCAAAGACGCCCGCGACCACGCAGAATGTGTCTGCGACAAACGCAACACCAACCAGCCCGATGGGCTCGCACGACTCGCCGCTCGTAGAGACAGTCGAGGAGGCGGAGAAGATGAGGACCATGCAGGCGCCAAACAGGACGGGTATCTGGAGCAGGAGCCAGAGACCGAGGGAACAGGCAATGGTGGGGCCTAGATTTGAGCAGACTATCATGGCTGATCAGGTATGCTGCAACACCTCTAGTGCTGGAGATGCGATGATCTGCATGTGTTTTTGGTACATGCTATACTCATTGAACATCTGCATCCGACCCAGGTCCTCAATCTCTGAGCAATGACAGCTAACACATTTGTCAGCCTCGACCGATGGCCGCCATCGAGCTCATTCACAAGCAGCCCGTTCGCTGGCGACACGAGCGTATAGTCTCCTGTGACGGCGGAGGAGGTCCGCTCGGTCACCCAAGAATCTTCATCAACCTCGACAAGCCACAGATCAACTGGTGCACATACTGCGGTGTGCCATTCGTATGTCCACACGTCTACTTTGAGTCTGGCAAGGCACTAACAAGAGACAGGCGAATGAGCATCACAGAGCGCACATTGAGGCATTGCCGAACCCAAGCTATCCCCTTGGCCCAACTGGCGATGCGGCGGAGGTCCAGGAGAGTCAGCGCATTACGGACGAGCCTCTTGGTCAGCGATAAGCGCAGCCAAGCTTGTACACAATATACCATACCAAACCATGCACATAGCTAGAATCAATGAAGGGGACACTAAGGCGTCAGTCTTTGACATCCGACCTTACTACTTTGGTTTCAATCTACGACAACCTGCCTTTGTTCGTCTTGCTGGATTTTATCAACTAATTCTCACGCGCTAGAAATCCCTTCGAGTGTACAGCGATATGTTCCGAAGATATCTGGTCGCAGTTATAAGAGTTGAATCAATATGTTTCAGTCTCTTTGGTCAATTAGCATTCGATGAATGCTTTGTTCCCATATGATCATATTATTAATATCCAGGCCATTTGCTAGCCTTATATCAGATATCTGCTAGAGCTCCCAGGATCAAGCTCTGCACAAGGAACTCGCTATCAGCAACCTTGACGTCGTTCTGCGCCATTGCAGGCGCATCAACACTCTCCCGCTTCCTCTTCTTCTTGTTTGTCTCCTGCTTCTTGCCTCCCAGCAACGCATCCTTCGCCTTGCCCTTATCTCCATCAATCAAAGCCAAGTCATAGCAGACATTAGTATCTTGCATCGCCTTTCGAGCTTCATTTAAATTTGGAACACATCTGACAGTAGTAGCACCAGCCGCAGACGCAAGGAAGCTGTACGCCTTGCGCTTGTCGGCAGAGTTCATGATGAGCAGGACTGAGGATCCACTAAAGGGCACACTTCGCTGGTCCACGACTTGCTTGAGGTGTGCTTGATCGCTCTCAGGGGCATAGGAGGGAAGGACTCGCGAACGGATTGCGCCGCCCAAGTACTCGCTCTCTCCAGCTGGCAAGAGGTATGTATCGAAAGGCAGTGTCGCAGACTGCGCCATGCAATCAGAGATCCAGCGATGATGCAAGCATGGGATGCCTAGTGCCAGTGCTTGAAGATACTTCTTCGTGCGGCAGTGGCGGTCAGCTATGACAGCAGAGAAGCCAAGGTTCTTCGCAATCGGTAGGAGACGCAGGCTCTCCTCGTTTGACACAACACTTGGTGTTGATTTGCCCGGTGACTTTCGTGGTGATGGCGGTTGCGTGGCGCTGGTGTCGAAAAGTTCTTCAAACCCACTCTCAAGGACGCTACCACCATTTGCTGCGATGTCCTTGGCAATCGCGTCTCGAGTTCGTTTTGCCTGATCGCCGTTCTCCACGAAGGTTATGGCGAAAGCCATGTTTGAGAACAGACCTGAGCTAAATTCTTGCTTCGGCACAGCACCAGTGACGCTGGCACCAAATTGCTGCCGCCTCGATCGACTGCCAGGAGTAGTCGGCTCAGAAGTTCCAGCCAGCGCGGGTGTGGAGAAACGTTCCGGCTCCCGGGTAGGTGGCACGAACTTCCGATCAGCAAATGTTGGGAGCATGTTGCCGGTGACATAGATCTGCTCGATTGGCACAATCACTGGTTCCTGTGTGGCTGCAACGCCCTCAGCGTTTCGTGGCGCGAGCTTGAGTGCTTTGTGGTCCAGTGCATCGGTGAACGAAGACTCTGCCTGCTCCTCAAAGCCTTGCACAAGATACGTGCCTTTCCGCATGCCTGCAACATCTACCTTTACGCAGTCGTTGACTTTGAGCTCGAGACAGCGGGTCTTTGCGATTTCAACCACAGCCACAGTTCCGTCACAGAACCGTACCTTGCATTTTTCGGGGTCGAAGAAAAGAGTCTCCATGTAGATGGCAGGATACCAATAAGCGAGGTTCCCTTTGAATAGGGCAAGTACCTTGTGTGCCGAAGGTGTGGGCTCAGAAGTTGCGGAAGTCGCGGCTGGCAGATACTGCCTGACTCCACTCGATGTTGGAGGCAGTGGAGATTCAATGAGACGATTGTCATCAACCGACTCCGTTCGTGGGGTTGGCAGCTCTGTTCCTTCATCAACAGTTTCCAGCTGGACATTGTCATCATGAAGGCTCTCGCTGGCGTCGATCGGACGCTTGACAGGCTCGCGCTTGATACTCAGACTTTTCTTACGAGACTGTTTGGTCGCCTTTGGCGGGGCAACCCTTCGTTTTGCGACCAGGCGCCGGGCTTCCAATGCGGCTTTAGCACCTTCAGCTTCTCGTTCCATTGTCGAGTCCGAAGTCTCTTGCATGGTTGGCTCAACGTCTGCGATCGGGGCGCTCTGTGCAGGCTCCATTTCTGAACTGGTTTCTGCTGGAGCTGGTTGCACCACCTCTTCTGCTGCGAACGCTACCTTTGCGCCTTTACGTGCCTTAGGCAGATTGACATTCGCTGAGGTTTCACGCAGCACGTTTGATCTGTCCTTGTATGTGCGCATCCGCTTCCTTCGAGGAGAGTCTGAAGTCTTTTCGATAATGTCGAGATATGCATGGTCGGTGCCTGTGAACATATTGTCCATCACGGCATTCAGGTCCTGAGACCCGAAGCTAGCTCCTGATCGGCGAGGAGAGA
The DNA here is from genome assembly GCA_000611715.1 of Scolecobasidium constrictum UM 578. NCBI lineage: Eukaryota > Fungi > Ascomycota > Dothideomycetes > Venturiales > Sympoventuriaceae > Scolecobasidium > Scolecobasidium constrictum. Next base: position 186,335 of record AZYM01000135.1, read on the forward strand.
CAGTATGGGTGATATCCTGCAGTCGTTTGATCGGGCTGACTTGTGATTCTGACTGGCTTTGAGCCTCTGGCCGAACACGAGAATGCGATGGTGTTTGATGCGTTTCGGCGGTGTTAAAGACTTCAGTTCCCGTGCTGATGGCTATGACGCGTACGCGTGAATCTTCACCGGTATCGACCTCCGGCGGCACTAAAGATGTACTTCGCGCGCCAGCCATTAGTTTGAGCGCAGCTTCGTCCACATCGGGATCCGGTGTCGACGGGCGATCCAAACGAGCATTCGCGACAGGATGTTCCTCGACAAAATCGATCTCTTCTCCTTCTTCTTCATGGTCCGGAGCATCAACATCCATGGCGCCGTCGTCCACATCCTCGTCAACGTGACCTTCAACACCAGCTTCCTTGTCTGCTTCGCCCAGGCCTGCATCAATCATCTCTTCATCTTCGTGTCCTTCCAGAACCTCGACATCAGAATCACCATTGTACTCGTTGTCGTGCTCCGAAAACTCAATCGGCGGACTGCTGGGTATTATGTCGATGAGCATGGTTTGAGGCAGTTCGTCGGGTGCGGTCACTTCCTCCGCCTGCTCTGCTTGCTGGCGAATATGCTGACTGGTCACTAAGCGCGCTTCGCTTGTCAACTCAGTGTACTGCGATTGCTGAATGCGATGAGCTGACACAGCCGAGGATTCCATCTTTCGACCATTCAACTCTATATGCGAGGCGTTGGCTTGACGATCTCCTTGCGAGTCCTGCACAGCGACAGTCATTTGTGTATGTGTAGGGGCATCAGCCGAATGCTGGGAGCTCGATGGCGATGGAACTTGCGACATGCCAGATTGTGACTGCTTGACAGGCTTTGAGGACGTCATCGGGACCTGCACGCCACCAGGACCCAGATCATCCATGTCCTCTTCCCGTACAGTATCAGGCAGATCCACTTGCTCGGCTGGATCTGAAACGGGATCAGGGGATAGTGGTCGAGGTCTCGACAGCCTCGTCGCAGGTGTACGAATGAATCGATCGCTAGAGAGATGATCCACCGATTTGCTCCGCGAAGCCTTGGGCGAGTCGTACAGCGTCTTCGACGTGCTTAGCTCGATGTTGCTGATAGCTGCCTTCCTTGACTTCTCTTCAATGGTCCGCCGAGTCTGACTCGGTAAGCTGTCGAAGGTGAAGTCATCCTCGTCAAGCGTGTCATTGCGCTGTAACGTCTGCGCATGCGCCTCTCTTCGCGCTCGACTTTCTTGCGACTCATCCATTCTCCTGTATTGATTCAACGGGCCACTCGGCAAGCCGTCACTCGTCGAAGGCCGAACTGGTGACGACATTGAATAATCTCGTGTACTCAGTTGACCAACAAACATGCTTGGAGAAGGCCTGTTGAACGGACTGTCGGAATGCGGTGCTCCTGGCGCAGGAGATGAGCCGGGTTGAGTATGCTTGAACAGCTGGGACATATTGCCCAGGTTGGGAAGTCCAGCCTGCGCACCGAACATATTTCTGACAATTGTCGCATTGCCTTTGGTGGATGACGTACGTATATCGGGGGTCGTGGTGTCGTGAGAGCGCTTCCGCTTAGTTCCAGGATTGAGGGGCGTTCTGGGAGGAAGTGCTGGCTGTTTGAAAAGAGCAGCAGTCTGGGCCTGGACTCGCGATAGAGCATTCGGGCTGAGCTCATCTGTGCGATTGAGGCTGGAGACATCGTCGAAATCTTCAAGATCTTGTCCATCATTCTCGTCATCATCGTCTGTGAGATCCATCTTTTGCTGATCTTGAGCGACCACTTCGCTGTCGTCAATCACAAGCCTCTCTCCTTCTGCGACCGATGCCAGTCCGCCTAGACCAATTCGACTACTGCCGAAGTCACTGTGCTCTTTAAACGTCTGCGTGTCCATGGGCTGCGTGTCGCCGGCGCCATCATGCTCAAATCCAAAGAATGAGTGGTGCATACTGCGCGACGGAAGGGGCTCATCTTTGGCCGATGGGTGAATGGGCGACGACTTGATCGACCTCAGACTGGAGGGTGCATAAGTTCTCGAATTGGCCGCGCGCGTCGGCGTTTGCGTGTTCAGCGTGAAATCATTGGGCGCGGCACTCATTGAGTCGTCATGTTGTGCAGAAAACTGGTCTGGCGGACAGGTCACAATTTGTGGCTTCTGTCCCGCGTCTTGCTGCGCCGAAGGGTTAGCCTGGATTTGAGTGGCGAAGGTCAGCAGGCAGAAGAAACGCCGAGAGCTCATTGCCGTCGAAGGCAGCAATACAACAACTTACGTAGAGAGTGCGCTTGATTCGCCGTATATCCTGGGTGCTCAACGAGTGGCCACCTGCTGGCGACGCCATGGTTGAAGGACAATCGAGATGTGTGTGCCCGCGCTTGAAGTTGGAGCCCGAGTTTGCCGCGTCAATTTTCGCGCTAAAATAGTACAGACGCGCGAGCACCTGACTTGGAGCCAGCCTTTGAGAAATGCTTCAAATCCAAGAAGTGTCGGGGAGAAGGAGAACTATTGTAAAAATGCTTGATGACAAGTTGTTACAGCATCGTGTGTTTGCTTACGAGCGAAGGTAGAAGAGATCTGAGAATAGTGACACGTTCAAAATGGCCGATCATCAGTGACTGCTCTCATCCAGCGGGTTCTTCAGGATCGTGGAGCGCATAAGACGCCAGTATTGATGAGCTGCGTTGAAGGCGCTGCTGAACGGAGCGCCAGATCACAGAGGGAAGCATCGGATGTTCCCCTCTGTCCATGTGATTTTACAGAACGCAATCCACCCGAGTCGCTTTTGACCTTCTCACTCAGGTCCGCCAGACCAATGTGTCGATGCATTTGCAGTTCGCAGCTGATATAGCATTATGCTGTCAGACGCGAGACCGTGTCAACGCCACTGTCGCCGGCTTGAATGAACAACCAAGCCCTGACTCAGATCCTCCCTCGATAAGCACTCCCGAACTCCATGCTATGCAATACTCAAAACTTGCTCAGTTCTTCGCAGCGACCTTATCTGTCCGAATTGTCAGCTCGAGATGGTCTACTGAACGCACGCTATTCCATACCTTTCTGCTGCGTGAGCAGAAGACCATATCGCTTCTTCAGCGTCACTCGATGTCTGCACAGCATGAGCTAATCCCTCATTAACATTCAAAGAAGAGATTGACGAACCTTGAATACTTGTCATCTGGGGAGAATCGCGCTGGGTGCGCCGATTTCGTGACTTCGCTGTCGACGACTTTCTTCAGGGTGTAGATGCGCTTCCCTTCAGCGTCGAGAGTGTACATAAGATGCATATTTTCGGATCTAGGGGTTTCACTCCTCTTAGCAATGGTATCGTCGTGCTTGTCGAAGGGCCTGCCTGTCCAGGTGAATCGTGTATACGGAGTATGTCGACATGCAGTGCAGAAAAGTTTTGACCCCGGAGTTCAGGCGCACGGGTCGGCGCTAGAGTAGCACGTGATCATACATAGGGCTGAGTAGCAACCTTGGACTCTACTCGATCCACTACATCAGCGCACGATTGCTCTGCGACCAACCTATTTTTTTCTTTAGTTCGCTTGCTCATACCCTTCCTGCTTCCTTTATCCTTCGATCGTGTGCTTCCGACGACCCGCGTCTCGAACGACGATTCACCAGAACCACAAGGATGAAATCACTATCACAGTCGCTACTGCTCGTCCTGGCACTTGCGCTTTCAGTGTCTGCGCAATTCCAGTTTTTCGAGCAGTTCTTTGGTGGAGAGCAACAGCAGCACCAGTCGCAGGACGTCGCTAGTGACTCTTCATGGTTTCAGCAGAACTACGCGAAAGGTATGCCTTCCACTAGACATAAGATGTCCACATGCTGACCTAATGTCAGCGCCTTGCTCGAAGTACCTCTGCCGAGATAGCCTAGCTTGTGTAGCCTTCCCGTAAGCAGTGTCAGGATATTGCTGGGACAATGCTAAACTTCAGAACAGACACCACTGCCCCTGCTTATTCCCCGATTCAGAAGACAAGCAAGAGCTGGGAGATGGCATTGCTGTCTGCGCCAGCAAAGGTGGCTACAAGAAGGATGAGACTTTGAAGAAGATTGAGTTGGCGAGGAAGGGCTTGCTATAAATCACGAAGACGAGCATAGACAAGGAGCAAGAGCATGTACAGTACGGCATAAAGATACCCAAGCATTACATTATTTCTATGGACGAGCCCAATTGGCAGAATCACAGTTGACACCCTACAAGTCGAACGCTCTTTCATGGTCGGGTCGCTCCATCAACGTCGAGCGAATGGCGATTGTGGACCTTTACGGGCGCTCTGAGGAGTGAGGTCTTGCGCACGCCAGTATTGCTTGACGCTAGCCTGGTGCTCGATGCCCTCCTCCGAATTAACATTGGGTTGATCATAGAAGACGACCTCACGCTCGAAGACGGCCTTCTTCAAGAAGGTGACAGGCCCCTTGAACTCCACCCGCAGGTCGTTGAATTGCACCTTCTCATTGAAGACAGTCTCCTTCTCGAATTTGGCCCATGGAGTTGGCTTGTGGGCAGGCCAGGGTCGAGAAGGGCGCCATCGACCAGTCCGGTCATAGGACATGCGCTCCTGTGCTGCGAAGACGATGGGCTTAGTGAAGATGGTATTCTTGAATGTTGGCGCACCTACGATCGTGTCGATGTCTTTCTCTCGCACGACTACCGCCTCGCCGTCGAAGATGTAGCCCTTGTTGCGACCTCGGACTCGCTCGTACTCCTCGTACAGGCCTGGTAGGAGCTTTTCTGGGTCGTTTGGAACTACTGTGTAGCCTCGTGGCTGCTCACGGCGGTACTCTTGGTCCTCCTTCGCCTTCTCGAGAAGCTCGGCGTCGGAGAAGAACCATTCCTTCCGCCGCTCTGGTTCAGGGATGTTGTTGACTTCGAAGAAGTGCTCTTGGATAGCCTCCCATGCATTGTCGAGATCATTGAGCTTGCTGCGGTAGTGCGTCTTCAAGTATTGGTTATCCACATGGTCCGGGTGATATTGCTCCGCGAGCTTGTAGTACCATATGCACGCGTTGTTGAGGGAGCCGAAGCAGGGCACGACGCCCAGCGTCTGGTAGTGTCGATCGAGTGCCATTGTGCGGATCGTTCGATGTCGTTGTGGGGCAGGTCATCTCTAGCCAGCTCGCGCACGAGATTTATATGGCGGACCGGCGCACTGTGACTGAACTATTTCGCGCGATCAACCACTCATTCCACAGTCACGCTGGACTGCAGACAAGGTCAATCTAACACCTCATGAGTGAATTGCGTGACGGCAAAAGCCAGTGGATCACGGTTGTCTTGTGCCTTGGGCATGATGGTAGCGCGTCTGCCCCTTGCGGAAGGGCCGTTCTGTACGGAAACAAAGATCATGTCTGCGTCGTGACTCGAAAACAGTTTTGGCAAGATGCCTGTAGTAATTATGAGCGCCGCGTGCAGACATGCGAGCATAACGAGGGAGGTTTTGAGATCCTACGATGCTTCAGGGTAAGAAAGGTCAACATTTGTGAGGAGGATCGCCAGAGAAGGACGCGATGTGGTCTACAGTTCAATCGAAATCTCTAGGATTTGGCGGGATCCTTTGTTGTCGGGAGTCGTGACTGAGAAGCCACCAGACTCAAAATCATTGACATGTCTCGGTCGAGGCTGGTACATCACGGATACGAGGTAGTTCAGACGCAGCAGGTCTTCGCAAACTCCAATCTCACTCCCTTCACGCGATTGACTACAATCGCATGGAGATCCTCTAGCTCTAGATCGGCATGCGTCTCTCGCTCTGGGGATGTGACGCGTCGAGAGGCGCAGCAACAGAAAATGGCCTCATTCCTGATAATGCAAAACTGTTGGGAACATATTCCTACGCTGTATGTAGTCGAAGCTGGTGTAGCTCGTTTTCATGTCAGCCGAGGGCGACCGTAGAGCATTTTGATGTCTGCCATAGTATCTCGACCTGACTCGAAAGCTCGCTGTAGGTGCTTGCTAATGAACCATGCTCTTTCACGTGCTCTTGCAGCGGCCGGCATCTTGTACTTATGGTGGCGGGGATGGGACTGTGACGGCGAACATGGCCAGCAGTGAATAGTGCTGTAAATCATTAAGTGCATCGCATTGCTGTCCTACCATGTGAAGCATTCGAGATCGCCCCTCCTCGTGCTTTGATCGCCAGTATACAATGTCCTCTGTTCCAAATGGAGATGCTGAGGTGTTGTAACGAAGACAGGCGCCGCTCGTGGGGATCGCAGAGTCTCAGTAAAGACCCCTGTCCAAGTTTTCCGTGATAGGCATGGCGATAGGGTCGCTTCAGGCGCAACCCATGCGTCCGATCCAGCCACTACAATCTCAACAGTCTCTGATCCAATCCGTGAAGGGCGGTGTATTGTGGAGAAAGAGAAGGGGTGACCGAGCAGTGCTTAAGGAAGGCGGCCCTGCATATATACACCCGACCAAAAAGTTGAGTCAACTCCACCAGACTCAACTTCAATGGCTCGCACGCGCGCTTCGTACGCGACCAATGGCGACGAAAAAGCTCCGACGAATAGTGCAGGGGAGCAAAAAACCGACCCCACGAGATGGAGACTTTTGAACGAGAATGGCAGACAGACGTGGGTCTATCTGAAGACCGAGGCTGAGGCCAAAGAATGGCCACAAACAACTGCAGACAAGTGGTACTTGGGACTCGACACGGTGCGCTGCGCTTCAAATTGACTGTATGAACTCCATGTTGATTTTCTCGCCTAGGAACAACCTGCGCTACCACCTGCGACGACCGCGAAAGAGGCCGCTACCAATGGCTTCACCTTCTTCTCCAAACTTCAACTTGAGCCGGGCAACTGGGGCTGCGAGTATGGCGGTCCTATGTTCCTGCTCCCAGGCTTCATCATCGTATACTATGTCACCGAGACGCCGATACCAGAAGAGCAGAAGATTGAGATGACAAACTACATGTTTGCAAGGCAGGCAAAAGATGGCGGCTGGGGCTTACACATCGAGGGAGAGAGCAGTGTCTTTGGCACGTCATTGAACTATCTGTCCCTCCGAATTCTCGGTGTAGATGCAGAAGAGCCGCGCATGGTCAAGGCTCGGAAGTTGCTACACTCGTACGGCGGCGCAGTCAATGGACCACACTGGCTGAAGTTCTGGCTTGCTGTACTTGGTGTTGTACCATGGACACTAGTCAATCCAGTCCCTCCAGAACTTTGGTATGGAAGATCTCACTCAGCTCCGAGACAAGAGGCATGAAAGCTAACTTCACCAGGCTTCTCCCTGACTGGACTCCAATCTCACCATGGAGATGGTGGATCCACATTCGCATGGTCTACCTCGCAATGTCGTTCATCGCATCGAAGAAGTGGTCCTACAAGCTCACAGATCTCACCAAAGCGCTACGCAACGAGCTATTTGTGACGCCATACGATCAAATCAACTTCGCCAGCCACCGCAACAGCATTCATGTCCGCGACAATTACCATCCAAAGTCTTTTATTCTAAACACAATCAACACAATCATCGTCAATGTCTGGGATCCATACTTGCGGACGAAGCGATTGCAGAAATGGGCAGAAGACTACACCTGGAAATTGATCCAAATTGAGGATCAGAACACAGACTATTCGTGTCTCGCGCCAGTCAATGCCCCCATGCAGACACTGGCGTGCTATATCATGGAGGGTCCGGATGCCTACTCAGTCAAGAGACACTTCGAGAGATTTGAAGACTTCAAGTGGATGAAGAGCGAGGGAATGCTAGTGAATGGCACGAACGGCGTTCAGAACTGGGATACTGCCTTTGGCATTCAAGCAGCATATGAAGCCGGTCTTGCGCAGGACGATCGCTTCCGACCCACACTCATCAAAGCTCTGCAGTACCTTGAGCAGCATCAGACGCTCGAGAATCGTCAGGATATCGCTGACATCGGCACCAACTGGCGCAATTGCTACCGCCACCCCACGACGGGAGCTTGGGGCTTCAGCAATCGTGACCAAGGCTACTCGGTGTCTGACTGCATCTCAGAAGCCGTGAAGTCGATCGTGACTCTGCAGGCAATCCCATCGTATCCAAAGCTTCTATCCGATGAGCGGCTATACCTTTCGGTGGACAATATCCTCTCATACCAGAACCCAGACACTTATGGTTGCTCATCCTACGAGCTGCGAAGAGGTTCAGAATGGCTTGAGTGCTTGAACGCAGCCGAAGTGTTTGGTAGAATCATGGTCGAATACGACTACCCGGAGTGCACAACTGCCTGTGTGATCGCCCTGGCAACGTTCAGAAAATCATACCCGAACTATCGTGCGAAGGACATCCAGACGTTCATCGACCGCGCTCTCATCTACATTCGCAAGGCTCAACGACCGGATGGTTCATGGTACGGTGCCTGGGGTATCTGCTTCACCTACGCAGGAATGTTTGCCTTGGAATCACTAGCACTTGTCGGCGAGACGTACGAGACCAGCGAGCGTGTGCAGCGCGCCTGCAAGTTCTTCATCGATCATCAGATGCCGGACGGCGGCTGGGGTGAGACTTACAAGAGCTGCGAGACAGGTGTGTGGCATCAGCATGAGAAGACGCAGGTAGTACAAACTGCTTGGGTGATCATCGCGCTGCTTCATGCTGAGTACCCTGATGTGGAACCGATCAAGAAGGCGTGCAAGCTCCTTATGGAGAGGCAGCAGCCTAATGGCGAGTGGCTGCAGGAAGCCATTGAGGGTGTTTTCAACAAGAGCTGGTGAGTAACTCCAACATTTTTGCAGAATCTAATGCTAATCAAACCCATAGCATGATTTCATACCCGAACTACAAGTTCGAGTTCCCGATCAAGGCATTGGGCATGTTCGCCCAGCGATATGGCGACATGAAAATTCTATGATCGATGCAACAAAGAAGCACGTATGTGCTGAGCCATTATTTGCATCTGTGATGAGCGTTCAGTATGCGAGCTTAGCAAAAGGCATAGTTACGCCATAATGAGAGCATTTCAGTCATGTGTTGTGCTTGGTTTTATACACAGGTGCTGAGCTTGGTGCTTGATGTTTCCTAATTTACAACCAGGTGCCGAGATTAACGTGCACAGCCTTCTTCTGCGAGTACGCTTCCAGACCAGCTTCGCCGAGTTCGCGACCGATGCCGCTCTGCTTGACGCCACCAAATGGCACGCGGAAGTCGCTGTCGTTCGAGCTATTAATCCAGACCATGCCAGCCTCAATCCTTCGTGCAGCACGGTGTGCCTTAACGATATCCTTAGTGAAGAGAGCTGCTCCGAGACCGTACGTGCTATCATTTGCGCGCTTGATGGCCTCGTCTTCAGTCTTGAAGGAGGAAATGACAGCGAACGGACCGAATACCTCCTCGCGGTAGATGCGCATATCGTCCTTCACGTCGGTGAACACCGTGGGAGCGATGAAGAAGCCCTTGCCGTCACCGACATTCTTGTATGCCTCGCCGCCGATTGCTAAAGTGGCACCCTCTGATTTGCCAGACTCGATGTAAGACAAAACACGTTCGTATTGTGCCTTTGTGACTTGTGGACCTTGGAATGTCTCATCCTCGAACGGGTTGCCGACTTTGCTGGTCTTCTTGATTTCCTCCTTAAATGCCTCAATGAACTTATCGATTACGTTTTCTTGCACCAAGATCCGGCTGGTGGCGGTGCAGACCTGGCCTTGATTATACATGATACCCGTATGGCTCCATTTGACAGCCTGCTCGATATCTGCGTCGTCGAAGACCAGAAGAGGCGATTTGCCGCCGGTCTCGAGCGTGATGTTCTTCATGTTGATGGATGCCATCTTCATGATCTCCTTGCCAGTTGCCGTTGAGCCAGTGAAGGCGACCTTGTCAATACCCATGTGTGAAGCGATTGCTGCGCCTGCGACGCGTCCATGACCGTTAATGATGTTGATGACTCCTGGTGGGAAACCGGCTTCCTTGACGAGATTCGCCAGGTAGAGAATTGAGAGCGGTGTCTGTTCGGCAGCCTTCAGGACAACGGTGTTACCACAAGCCAGAGCTGGGCCGAGCTTCCACGCTGCCATTGCGAGTGGGAAGTTCCATCTGCTCACATTAGCCGATTTCGCAACGAGATCATAGGAAGGCATACGGGATGATCTGTCCGCAGACACCAATTGGCTCCCGGATGGTATATGCAAGCTTTGCGGGTGATGTTTCGATGACCTGACCATGCACCTTATCTGCCCACCCACCGTAGTACTTGATGGTATTGATAACTTCTGAAAGATCATCGCCGAGGGAGACCGAGTAAGGCTTGCCTATATAGCATGAGTTTTAAAGAACATTCATGAATGAGAACTATGCATTGCTTACCATTATCCCATGTCTCAATCGTGGCCAAAGTCTCCTTGTGCTCAGCAATGAGACGTGAGAACTTAAACAAGTAATCGCCGCGCTCCGTGCCAGAGATATCTCGCCATGAAGGGTCTTCAAAAGCTGCTCTTGCCGCAGCAACGGCCTTGTCAACATCATCTGCGGAAGCAGCATACACTGACGTGATCTCGCTTTCATCACTGCAGATACTCAGTCACCCGAGACCCCACGGACTCCGAAGCTATGCTCACCTTGGGTTTATACTCATGATCTTCTCGCCGTCGCTCGACTTCACCCACTCATTGTTGATGAAAAGTCCGATTGGCTGCGTGTACTTCTTGCCATTCGGCGCCGTCAGCTCGACAGTCAAGTCCGACATATTCGCAAATCCCCCGTTGAAGCTCCGATGTTGCCAGTTGAAGACGCGTTGTCTGCTTGCTTGAAGTATGAGCGAAGTCTTTGCAAATGATGATGTTCTAGGAGCGAAGGCCTTGCAAAAGGGAAGTAAGAAAGTAGACATCAAAAACCAAAGATAAGGCCGAAGCTCTTAAGCCTTATAAATGAAATAGCGAACGATGCTATCAACTCCCGCGTTGCTTGCAGCTTGCTTGCCCCGCTGTGACCCAGGATCGGGAAGAAATGCCTGTTTTGGAATGGCTTCATAATCGCGAGCATGGTGAGGGTCGAGTTTGAACTCCAGAATTTGGCAAACATACTTGAAATGGCTAGGTTTATCGCTTTCAGACATACAAAGTTCTCAAGTGCTCACGGAGTCTTCGTAATAACCGGATTCCACATGCTCCGTTGTGCGGTGCCCACGGAAGGTCAGTCATGACATCTTATTCTCTATCGAAGGTGCCATGCCGTGTGATTCACACACACTTTCAGGAAAATGCAGAGCTCAACGCAGCTGATTGCTGAGCAGTGGCGTACTTGAGGGTTGACGCAGCGCAGAAGAGGTGGTTTCGTACATTGTAGACAGTGAGAGAAGCTGTTTCGATCGGAGACTGCTGGCGTGACACCTCTTTGGATGCGATTTGGGCATGATTTTCAGGCATCGAGACTGGCGGGGCCTAGTAGATGAGTCTGTGAATCTAGACACGCATTAATGTTGGGAGACCTCACTCTTCGAGACGATTGAGACTGCCGTGCCAGGACAAACTTTGATGGTCTGCTCTCTGACAGATGCTATAGGTGTAAAATTATACAGCATGAACCAGCCCTTCTAGCTAAACGAGGCGACACCTACTAGCGAAGCCCGATATGGTCAGCGACATCCTCGGCCATCTGAGTTCCGAGACTCGTAACGCTGCAGCCTGTATGAACCCTCCACTTCAACCTCAGCATGTTCGAACAGAAGACCCCCAAGCGCCTTGACTCCCCACCAATCCGTCTCTGAAGAACCTTCTAGCCTGTTGATTACGGTTTTGGTAGCCTCGAGTGTGCCGCCAGGTATGGACTCGATCGTCCTGCGATGGTGCATGTGACCGTCGTTAAGGAGGGGAGAAAGATCACGAGCGATTCTCTAGTACTCGCTTGCAGGAACGTTGATAGTACAACATCTGAATAGTGCAATTCGACAGTTCGGCACTGGCAGATTGCATCCAGACTTCGATTATCCTGGGAAGCTCTGGGGATACTGGTTTGCAGGCTACAAGGTAGTCAGCACATGTCATGGAACCGCACGAAAGATAACATACCGGACTGTTCAGCATCGTGTTGCGCTTGTTGCGACCCTTCTTTATGTGCGACTTCAGCTGGCTGGAGTCCAATGGCTTCAGCAGTTCGAAGCTGCAGAGCAGTTCTGCCGAGACAGACATGACCGCTCCCCAATTGTCAAATTCGCCACAGTACTGGGAGGTTTTAGCATAATGTCCGAGTGCAGAGGGGTCAGACTTACATTGGGCGCAGAGAACACCGTCACGAGAATCCTATCGTTGAAAAACTCATAGCCATCTTCGACCACCATGTGCGCGCGACATACAAGATCGAAGTCATGTCGCTGCAAGAACTCCATGATGACCTTCTTTCCAAAACAATAAGAAACGCCTCGCTCGTTGCTTTCCCAGTCATTCTCCATATCTGCAGGGTCGGACCACAGCAGATCATTGAGCAGACCATAGTCTGGCACATCAGTCGGTCGAGCGATATTGCGGATATCGTCCATGTGGCTCAGTGACGGAGATAGACCTCCGTGGACGCAGAAGATCTTGCCGGCAACGATTGCAGCGATTGGCAAGGTGTTGAAGGTGTCGATGAAACCCTTCCAGATCTTGATGTTGCATCGTCGCTTGCACTCGTCGTAGAAACCGTATACTCGCGTAACGTTCGCGCACTCATGGTTGCCTCGAAGCAAGAAGAAGTTCTCTGGGTACTTGAGCTTGTAGCACATCAAAAGCAAGATAGTCTCCAACGATTGCTTGCCCCTGTCGACGTAGTCTCCAAGGAAGAGGTAGTTGGATGATGGAGGAAAGCCACACATCTCAAACATTCGGATTAGATCCGTGTACTGTCCGTGAATGTCGCCAACAATTTTCACTGGTGGCGCAAGTTCCAACAATGCCGGTTGCGAAAGAAAGACCTCGCGAGCTGCTTGACACACAGCTTGGATCTCGGCGTTCTTCAGACACACAGTCTTCGTGACCTTGCCTGCATACGCAGCATCTAACAGCCTCTTGATCATGTCATCGAGATCAATTGATTTGATCGCCGACAGTTCCATATTATCTTGGCTTTCAGAAGCCGGTTCTGGCACGCGAGGAATCGGCTGGTCTTTCTTCTGCAGAATCGATTCCTTTGGCTTTGCGTTAGAGTCATGCAATGGTACGCCAGTCGGTGGTGCATCAGAAACATGATCCACTTCACCGCTCTTCTGCGCCTTCTCGATATCTTCATGGCCTTTGCCAATCGTTGCAGCCTGCGTTGGCGATGGCGGTGGCTGATCATCCGCGTCATCCTCAGCCGCTGCTTCTCTTGCTGCTGCTGTGTCAAGCTTTGGTTTCTGCTGCGAAGAGCTTGAGCCTCGATGCGATCTGGAGCCATTTGGCTTCGCTGTGCTTGTAGCAGATCTCACCGACGCGCTATCGGCTTTGTCATCGCCCGTTTCGAGCAACCCCGATGATCGAGGGCTATCTTTTGCGGGGTTGGGTATCTTGGATCGGATGGCTGAGCCAATCGACCTTCGTGAGTCCTTCGTGTCAGATCTGCTGAATGACGGGTACGACTTGAAGCCAGCATCCTTAGAAGACGAATCGTCTCCTCTCTTATCTTTGGATGGTTGGTTACCCATCCTGGATCAGTGTCTCGCTCGCTCGCTCAAGTCCAAGGAACGCGATAACAGCAAGCTTCCGTCGTATGAGTCAGATGAGGAGCAAGGATCGCGCAGCCACCTTAGATGATATTGAACAGCTTGTATGTATGACAGATGATGTTACAGCACTCTGTCCAGGGTTATGGAGGTCGATATAGGCGCTGAAGGAAGGAGAGGAAGCGGGACTCGGTGACGATTACAGTCCTCGTGGTGCGAGTGGCAACGCACAGAGGAGATGGAGGGAGCGAATGGATGCGAGGGTCGCGCTGCCGATGTCTTTGAGCCAGCTTTTAGTGAGATGAGTCGAGGCACAGCTCTGAAGGCTGGTGACGCTATGCGAAGACTTGAGGATCGGGCGACGACGACGGGAGGCGGAGCTGCGGGAGGCGCCGGCGCGATGGGTCGTTGCGATAACAGATAGAGAATTCGTTATCTGCAACAATAGATGAAGAAGGACAAGTCTGAGGATCTATCTGGTGGTCGCAGTGTCCTTGGCAAGCAAGTGGGGAAAGAAGCTTTCAAACTAATCGTGGTAATCGACACCGCGTCTGAAGCGTTTCCGGAAGGTTCGGTCAGTGTTGACACCGCGCCTGTGCTCTGCAAGGAGGCCGCACAAGATAATCACAGTCGTGCACTGAAGAATCCAGAACAGTGGTTTGTGAGAACAAAGCTTTGCGTGCGAGGTTGCGATATCTCTCTTGGTCGTTGTTCTTGGCGTCCGCCAATCAGTTGTTGCGAAGCAATGGATCCGGCAGCATGGACTGGGGATGTGGCTTGAATGAGAGATGGAAGTTTTGGGGGTCTATTTTATTAGTCTGTCACTTTCTACTTTCTGAGTCATCCTACGCTGCTGCCGGCGCGACATAGGTATTCATAGCAAAATTTAGAAAGATGCTGAAGTACGGCGAAGCTGGCGCGAGCAGGTTACGTAGCCTTGCGTACAGATCTCGCGTTTGAGGTCTGGCGGGAGATCCACCAAAGTCTGGATCAAAGGAGCCGCTTGCTTAGCGCAGCTGAGTCTGGCTTGTCGAGCACATGACACAAAGCCAAAACGGCGTAGGTACCACGCTCACAACTGCAACATCCTTCCTACAAGAGCTTTCATCTTTTCGCCTCAGCCATCGCGCTTTACTGGTTAGCAAGCAAGCGATGCTAGACCTCGTCGAAAGCAGAGATCCAAGGAGAGAGTGATGGCCCGACTCGTCCCGATTCCCTGATGATCTAGGTGTTAAATTCAGAGGGTTCCTGACCAGACTCGCAGCGAGCTATGGGAACAGGTTTTCGTCAACATGGCAAATGAAGAAGTGCTAAGCTTGATTAGGGACGTCCTGCTGGGTTGGCGACATTCGATGAATTCCACATTGCGATGAGCCCGAACCTTTGCTTGGCTTGGCTCTTCACGGTCAGATGCTTCGGTCGTGAATGTTTGTTGGATCTGGTCCAAGTGACAGACCGTTGCACAGGCTTTCCTTGCGAGATCCTGCTATCTAGCTAGGTGACTTGATTTTTGCAAGTCAAGGATTCTGCACATATTCGCACATCCAGTGAATCCATTGCACTCCAGAGAAAACGATGACCAGGATAGGATTAGAGACTTAAAGCACAATTCATACTTTCTACTCACCAAGAAGTCTGAACCTCAGAACTCTCAAGGTCGACACGACGCCCCGAACATCAACACTTCCATCATATCAGCAATGACACGCATCACTTATCAGTGGTCGCCGAACCGCAGCAAGCTTGTCAAATTCCAGCTCATCTATCACGATGGACAGAGCCTTGTGCAAGGACCGACGACCGACTTGCTCATCTACACGACAGATCAGGCAGATGCGGTCACTTGCCGAGTATTGAAGGCATTCGAGATGCCAGCAGCTACGCACGCACTGATGCACTTTACAGCGCCGAAGGTTGCAGGGAAGCGGATCGTGCCTAACTTCTATGGCATTCACGATTACACATCGGTCTATGTACATGTGAGGATGGTCGAGCGGCCAGGTCTGGATGCGATTTGTGCTGGGGTGAAGCGCATGGGCCTCGGAATCGAAGATGATGTTACGCACGATCTCAAGCGATTGTGTATTGGCGATGTTGTGAAGAAGAGAAGCGGTGAAGATATGCAGGTAGCCGTGGATGCGGAAGACGTGGAGATGGTATGATGGCGAGGAAGTCCACATACTTCATTTTCACGAGTATCATCGCCCATCGCATCCTCGTGAGCATGAGGGATCGAAACGACTCGCCTCGAGGACTGAGAACCACTGCGGGATCATGAAAAGCATCAAAGGTGATGAGAAAGGAGTAATGCGGGGTGGGGACTAACGGATGTTAGCATTGTGGCTAACCGCTCCTCGAGCTATCGACTTACAGATCTCATTGATCCTGCAGGCACTCCTTCTGTGCTACCGTGGGACTTAGCCACTTGCCTGGCCTTGTTCCTTCGCGGTGACACGGCTCTCTGAACATTAGCGTTGAACTGGAACATCTTCCTTCATCTTCTGGCATTGGTCTCCAGTAGTGGATAAAGCTGCGTGGTTGCCTGGCAACTGTAAGTGATCTAATCGCAGCCTTAAACCTGGACTAAACACAAAAGCCTTCTTTTCAGCGACCTCTCTGCCTTCGACAACACAACAACGACCCGCAGAAGGCGCGACTACAAATCATCGAAAAAATGCCGGGGTTTCCAAAGCCGGCCCCGCCGCCACCGACTGATATCTCTTTCACACTGGGTTGGACGGTCGACATCTCCGCCATCGAAGGTGGAACCCAAAAGATCATCTATCGCGACTGTGCTCTTTCCACACTCGTGCGAGCTTCACAGCTCTTTGAGGACCTCGCACGTGAAAAGTGCCTGACGCCACTCGGTTATGGCGAGGAGACGCGCATCAATTATATCCTTCCGCGGGGCATTGCTGGTGCAGCCTTCAAGCGCATTCTCGAATGGATCCACGCGATCAACGAGATCACAGCTCACGGCGAAATCGAGGACCCGCAAATTACCACATTTGACGATGATGGCTTGACACAATACTTGCGGCTTTTCCAAGCTGCGAACCTGCTCAAGCTGAAATACCCGCTTCACAACCAAAAGCGCCTTCCGGATATGATCAAAGCCAACATCAAGAAAGGCTTTGACACGAAGAACAACACGTTCCAGAACATCACGATTACCGACCGCGAGATAGGACTCATCTGGGATGTTGGTGAAGGCGACCGCAACAATTCGATCATCAAGCTATTGCTGGCACTGTTCGTGGACGCGTATGATCTACGCCGTGAGAACCCACGCAAGTACAAGGACAACATCATCGCACGATTCGATGCGCTTGTGGACAAGAACGCTGACTTTCGGTCCGCCGTTATCGATGTGAAGACGAAGAAGGAAGTGCGCCTTCGCGAGGAAGAGAGGGAGCGTAAAGGCCTGCCAAAGGGTGCAACGCCACAGAAGCGCAGCGGTCAGAAAGGTCATGGACGTGGCAGAAACTGGAGTAACGGTGGTGGTAAGAAGAACAGCCCGAAGGGAGGAAACGGCACGGATCCTGAGCAGTGGCGGGGGCAGGAGCTGAGTGACGCGCAGGCTAGAGCTCTGATGCGTAGACCAGAAGAGTTCCAGATCGCGTACAGCAATGCTGGTACAAAGTATGCGAGTGGATATTATGGTTGAGGAGTGGAAACTTCCAGCAAGTTCAACGGACTCAGCACGGCCATCACGGCCGGATCGCTGGAACAGGTACTGTAGGCAATGCAGCCGTGACTCTGGAGTTCATGCGAGCAAAAAAATGTGCGAAAAAAGCAATTATGCTTAGTATGGAGCACGAGCTCGTGAAATTGATGCATGCTCCAATCTGAGAAGTTTTCAATAGCTAGAGATGGGATCTTGTGTTCATTCTTCTATTAGTCTTCGTCTAAATTCGTGGCCAAAGTGATGGAATCTTGCTGGGAGGTCATTCCACAACAAAGACTATCCTTCTCTATCCTTTGATTTGTTCCTGCGAAGAATCAAATGAAGTTGTTCGGGTCACCTCCGAATCTAGCCGCTAAACCCAATTGGACTCATGAGTACAGAATCTCGCTGATGGAAAATTCCTGGCCTAGCATCGGACATCAACACATCAGGTCTATCTACAGATGTCACTTGACAATTGCAGGAGGCCATTTGACGATCCAAGATGACGACAATTCGTCCATCTCCGTTTTTTGTGCGCGATGAGGTGGCTCGGAAAGACTCCTTGGCAATCATTTCATTGAAGCGTGACCAACAGATGCCAGCCTTTCTTCAAGACCCCGACCAGACTTCAGGCGATGCGATTGCGAACACGCGATTCGGCTCGTACCCGCACAGCACACTGCTTGAAAAGCCATGGGGCTCTCAAATCATCGCAGTAAACGTCAATGCCATCGATCCAAAGAAAGGCAGAAAACGAAAACGAGAGCCAGAGAAGGATGGACCGTCAGAAGATCAGAACGGAACTTCGCCTACTACATATGAGATGGCATCACGTGGCTTTGCGCATTTGCTGCCTCCAACGCCAGAACTTTGGACCGTGTCATTGCCGCACAGAACTCAGGTAGTCTACACACCGGACTATAGTTTCGTTCTCCAGAAGTTAGGCGCCCGACCCGGTGATACGATTATAGAGGCAGGAGCCGGTAGCGGCAGCTTCACACATGCTTCGGCAAGAGCCGTCTTCAATGGCAATCCTCCTGGCGGCGATCACAATCTGACGAATGGTCATGCGACGAAAAGTCGGCAGAGACGAGGCAGAGTATGCAGTTTCGAATATCACGAACCGAGAGCAGAGCAACTCAAGCAGGAGATCAGAGATCACAATCTCGATGGCGTAGTCACCATCACCCATAGAGACGTGTACGAAAATGGCTTCTTACTCGAGGATGGCGTGTCGCCCAAGGCCGATGTGATCTTCCTCGATCTACCGGAGCCACGTAGAGCTCTTGAGCATCTTGCCCGTTCTCCGCAAGACGGTTCAGCTTCAGCGCTCAATCCCAGTAGTCCAGCGAGACTATGCACGTTCTCGCCTTGCATTGAGCAGGTTCAGCAGACTGTGGAGGCAATGCAACGACTCGGCTGGGTCGAGATCAGCACGTTCGAAGTGCAGCACAAGCGGATAGATGTCCGCAGAGACATGGTCAGCTTAAACTACGAAGGATTGCGGGGTGTCAATGCTTCCGCAGCCAACGTTGAAGAAGCGGTGGCGAAATTGAAGGAACTTGATGCGAAGGTCACACAGTTCCACGAGAACTCGAAGCCGGAACAGAGCGGTGGAGGCAAGGCGGGGAAGAAAGTCAAGAAGGGAGCTAATGCAACCTTAGAGACAAAGAAGGAACGGCTTGATCGAATCAAGGAGGAAGACAAGGACAGAAAAGTTTGGCGGGAAGGACGATTGGTGCACAAGACTGAGCCTGATTTGAAGACTCATACCAGCTATCTCACATTTGCAGTGCTGCCACAGTCATGGTCAATCGAGAATGAGCAGGCCATGGTGAAGAAGTGGAGCAGTGCTAAAGCCGCATGATCTTGCAGAAGCGTTCGACTATTCGGCCCTTTGAGCAGCCTCGTGCTCTGCATGGCGAAAGTCAAATGCACAGATACGAAGAGCAATGATGATGTTACATGCAAGTCATAGTGCATGATCGCACCACAACTGCAGCATAGCTGCAAAAGTTCGACATGCGCTCGGAATCTCCTACTAATCAGGATTTATTGTTTCCGTGGTA
Source organism: Scolecobasidium constrictum UM 578 (assembly GCA_000611715.1). NCBI lineage: Eukaryota > Fungi > Ascomycota > Dothideomycetes > Venturiales > Sympoventuriaceae > Scolecobasidium > Scolecobasidium constrictum. The sequence continues at coordinate 205,688 of AZYM01000135.1, forward strand.
TGCGATCATCACGAGATCTTTTTGTTTTCTGAAAGCTCTTCGGTCATGTCATGAATTTGACATCTTTCTGCCTCAATTTACGTCCCTGCGTAGGATTGGGCCACGTAGTCCTGTGCATGATTCTTAAGACGTGGATGATCTGGAATATGCACCTAATCCAGAATCCTTCTAGAGCCAAGAGGGAGTGCCCCGGAAGGGACTGCATTTGAGGTGCCTGGCAGAGTAGTATTAATTTGACAGAACAGACTCGATGACCACAGCGTAAGTTCGTTCGCCGACGCATAGTTTTCGCATCTGCAATTGCAACCGCGCGTTCTGTATGGATGCTCTCTATATTCTGCGCTTTCCGCACAAGCTTCCATAGGGTAGCGTGCGTTTTGAGGTCTGCGAAGGATGAAATGCGTGCATTTCTTCTCCGATGGCTTAGCAGCGCTTAGCCCACTTTGATGAGGGACAGGATATGGCTTTGGGCAGTCCGAATGTGCGTTTCCAAGTTGGACGCTACGGGCTTGGGCTACGGTGGTATATGTGGCTTTCATCGTCCGATGCCCTTTAACTATCTTCTCGTGCTCCCGCGGTTCGTCTTGAGCCATGCATTCCTTTGCTGCCGCAATTGATTGCGGGCCATAACATCAGACGTGTATCCACTGTGTGTATTCTACTGACGAGGACGTTCATAGTCATGGGTGTCTCGCTGGGAGATTTGATGTAGATATTCCGGTGAAAGCATGGGACTTAGCCGCAAGCCACCAATAACGGACCGGCTCGAACCCCGGGCGTAGTTCTCCATGAAGGCAGAGGTAAGCGCTGATGGGCTGTCCTTCATCGATCATGAAGTATGTTCATTGAGCAATCGTCGACATCGCATGATCTGACATAGATATGTAGTTGCTACGCTTCCCGCGTGCTTCCTGCACGACTCGGAGTATTGCCATCGCTAGTCTGAGATCTCGTTCCATATCAGAGCATCTTCAGATCTCCCATGGCTGGATCTCGACCACGGGTAACTCTAATTTCTGACCATGACTCAGTCCAAGGTTTTCTGCTGCTTTGCTGCAGTCGGGCAATGCCGGGTCTTTCCCTTGTATGCTGGTACTCAGCAATACACTGCAATAGCTTCCCAGCGTTTGCACAAGTACAAATATCCTGAGCGCGGGTCCGAGCCTTCGGTACGAACAAGTGGTTATCGGAAAATGCCAGACGAGCCTCCTAGTAAGCGATCATACGAAGGGCAGTCCTACTTTGATGCATCGTGATCGGTCAACCGCTTGGCTCAACCTCTTCTCGTTGACCGGACGGTCACAGTGCACCGCAGGGCTAATCTGAGGCCGCGAAATATGAACAGTGACGTGTTTGGCCAGATGTTCAGATTATGTTTGTATACTCGGAGTGTCTGCAGGAAAGAGCGGTGAAAGAGCATACATTGCCCGCTGAACCTCTTGGATTCTCCGGCTTAGTAGTATGCAGCAAGCGGGTCTTCAACCCATAAGGATGCTATGTCCGTAAACAGCTTTCAAGTGTCAGGAGTGATCACGACTTGATTTGTCTTTGCACATGGCATAGTGACCGAGGCCATGAGGCGGCTTAGGCAGTCAATCGTGCTCATCCCGCGTGGGGGTCTCGATGGCAGATGAATGAGCGACACTGGGAAGCCGGCACACAATTGTATGAACCAGGAACGCGGTCCTTGTCCTTGTACAAAACAAGATGGTTTCCTAGGTTCACCGTCCAGATGTTGCGCTGTGCCGATATCGTGACTTGATTAGCGCCCGACAAAGTGCACCTGATTAGCATAGGACGAAATCATATCCGATCAATGGATTGGGATAACGCACACTGCTCTTCTTTCTTGTATTGTCTTCAGCACGTCAGCAAGCGAATATGGAAATGAATGGTGGCACAATTTTACGAGCGCAGGTGAGTTTAATAAAAATATGAGGTCGCAGTGTTCTATTCTCAAAACTGGGGTATCGATATGGTGTCCATCACCATTATATGCACATTATCCCAAACGGTCGGACCAAAGTCGCAGACCGTATGCCAACAGTCCTCATGGCCACCTTGTGCAGCTGAGACTGATCATCCAAACCCAAAAGCTTGCGAGCACATATAGCATCGCTCAGAAATAGATGCGGGAGAATGGGGGGTCGACTTGACATCCCACATGCAGATAACCAGGAAGAGAAAATATTGATACATAATACAAGAGGTATTGCAGCCCAGCCAGCGGGGTCGTGTTGAGATGAAACACGTCGCGTCGCTGAAATGTCGATGATGTCGTAATGCGACCGCGGGTGGTCTGCATGATAATCCCGTGCATGGTGCATATCGGAATCTCTTTCGCATGCAGATGTCAAAACTGCAGCTAGTGGTGTTGCGGGTGAAGATGCTCGTCTTGCTGAGCTCGATTCAATAGTCGATCGCAAATATGAGCTGTAATCGCCGGGTCGTGTCAGAGCCAGCTGGCCTCCCGTGGTCCTTGCATCGCATCGGTTGTGTGTGTTGAAGGTTGACGAAGAGGTCGCGTTTGAGCTATGCGTTGAAGAGCCGAGCAGCCTATTGCTTAGGCACCGGAGGCAAAGGTTTGTTCGGTGGTGCTATGCTCTGTCAGTCTATGCTGGCAACATTCCAAGGCTACATGAGACACTTACGACCTGGGAGAGGTGGTAACGAGGTTGCTACTGAAGGCATCGTGGTGCGTGTGGGGAGTTGACTTGCTATGTGGAAGCAAGATGTATTTATTGATCAGGCTGAGAGCTGAATGTCTTGAGCTTGCGCAGAGGCAGAAAGTGGATTAAGTACTCGAGGTCGGTAGAGTTCGTGGTCTCAAAATTCAGCTCAATCCAACTCAGCTTTGAAACAGGTTTGCTGGCGGAATGGAGCGGACGAAGCATCGTTCATATATAGTCCTAGTCCTTCAGACAGTCATCAAGGAGACTCGACCGGTGCAGGGATGACGCCTGCTAGCTGCTAAGTTGCTTGCAGGGATTCATCAACTTTGGAAGGCTGACTATGGACGCACCTGCACGTTGAAGGGTTAATAATGTGCTTTTGCGTGTTTCCGAACATTCGACCGTACGGAATTTCGTCACCGCTTTTCTTGCGTGCCACTGTCTGTTTCATGGCAACAGGCCAGGCGGACGGTCACGTTGATCTTTGCACGGAGGACTTTCGGTGACCTCCTGTGCCCAATTGGACGAGCCACAGACACGGTTCCCGTCCATCATCACAGATCATGTGCACTTCTTGGGCCGCTGCTGCCCATGCTGCACGGCCGTGGGCGCTCAATAGCATGTCTCGTCACCGCGATTGTCGTTGAGATTGTCATCAAACGCGTAATATTGACTCAATCATGGCTCCACAGACGGAGTCAGGATCTGCTTGTCGTGGCCTCACGCGGGTGCACACCGTTTCTCAACTAATCAGCGCAAAGCGCAACGGAGCCTCATGCCCCTGCGTGGTGAAATAATATGGCCGCCTCGGTACGCAGACACGAGACTCGAGAGTAAACCATTCTTAGCATGCGGCGTTTGTGCCTATGCCAAACATGGCAGTTGTAACATGAATCTGTCGCGGCCTCCGTGTGTGACAGATTTCATTTCCAGCTGATGAAGCTGAGCTCAGCCCCATCGCAGGCGTTGTGGAGGCGTCTTCTCCCGCTGTTCTTTTGCTTCCATGCATGGGGTGGCGCTGTCGTGAAATTGCTCGGCAATACTGACACCGCATCGGCACAAATCCGGCTTCCTTTTTGCCCAAGAAATCCGGAGTCGGGCAGACCGCAGCGCCATGAGCAGAATTGAGGACTAGGTAGATTGCATAACTGCGAGTTGCGATGGAGCATACGGTACTTTCTTGTAACAAACAAGTCGCCTTGTACAACGAAAAAGCAATGTCAAGCAATCCTGATTCCTCAAGATGACTCCGGCGTCCATGGAACGACATGACCTTCTAGAACACGAGTCGCAGCATCCACCTGGAGATTGAGAGTCGCTTGGGCGCTGACACAGGCATTGTAAGCCATCATCTCCGTGTCTGTAAACACGACTGGTCCTGGGGCCATCGATCAGGATAAGAAACGGCCACGTGCGAACTAAAACTGATATCGCTTAGCTTCAGGTGTGGCATGTTACGATGTACCCGCCGTCTCGAATCCTGATTCCTTTGACATCATTTCGCGCGCGTTGCTCCTGGACTAGCAACCAAAGTTTCGTTTGGTGCGTCCCATGACCTGGACCAAGCGCGAATCCGTCGCCACCGCAGCTCACCGCTCCCGAGAGTTCGGGTAAACCTGAGACCGCGTTCTCACAAGGAGAATTTTCCAATCTGAAACATGCAAGACACAGTGTTGCGTAGCTTTGCCTCATCATCGACAGATTTGCTCGCCCGACCAAGAGGGTCAGAATTGCCGAGATGCAGCTAGACACGTTGAAGTGATCTCTTCGTACGATAGAAGCTGAGGGCACAATCACATTGCGCATTTGCGAGCCAGAGGCGCGCGTTCCTGCTGTTGACATAGCCTTTGAGTTTGCGATTTCCTTCTATACGGCTGACTTTGACAACCAAGATCAACAGGGACACGGCTGACTTGTTTGTTAATCAAGGCCCATTTTGGGCAGTTATGGGTCGAAAATTCTCGACAAATCGCGAGCTGCAGACCTGAAACACTCCCTCTTCATACTTGATCTGGCTTGCCACGTTTTCTTACCCCATGGTTCACGGAACGAAACCCACTCATGCCTGAGCTCATAGACAGTGAGCAATCTTAAGTTATGGCTGCGAAACTCCCCTTTTTCCGTTTCCAGTTCTTTTCTGGGTAATGGTGTAGCGAGCAGTCGCTTTGTTCTAAAACCATCGGACATGATCTCCGCTCGACACCGCGAGCGCTGCCTGCAGCGTTCCGCGGCTTACATATGATCGACCTTGAGTTACCTGCCAAATACCCTTACAAATTCAGAACTCTCCAACACGCTTGCGCACTTCGTGGGGGTTATTATAGGTTTTGCGTTGGCCGGCTACAGGTTTTGGAAGATGTTCTTCGGGTCTTCGGCAGTACAGGGCACTTTCGAAACGCGCTCACGACGGCCTTGCTGTCCCGAGTCATGACCCCGGAATGAGTTCCAGGACGAAGCCAGCTGGGTGGACCCAACCACGCGGGAAGCCTGTCGAACACTCGTTCACATCACGGAAGAGCCGTTCTCGTCGCGGGGTCTTCTCCCTCGTGGTGCCCTGGTCAAATTCATCGACCTCGAGCTGCCTTATGTCACCCAGAGTTTCAATCTGTTGACTGTGAAGAAGTTGAAATGTGTAGAGGAAGAGCTCTCTATTCCAAGATGACACCTCATCTAGCCGTGCGTCATCAATCCACGCATTCGGATACGAACAATTTGCGAAGCATCGTGATCACACGCGCACTGCCGCCTAGGGTTGTAGTCCTGGCGCTGACACGATTGTTGAGTCTATTCCTGACCCCTGTGCCATATAGTTGCCTGTATTAAGCACGGCACACGGGCGCTACACATGCACAACGGTACCTCTTCCGCAGTTCTGCTAAGCGCTGAAAGCGCTCACTCCTTGACGTGGATCGCTCGGTAGGTCGGCAGTGAGGATCTTTTGAATCCTGCGAAACGACCTGGATATGCTTGTAAGCATTCCCGTGCGCTCGTGGCTTCAGTTGGCAGCACGTCCACATGCCTGGCGATATCTCGGATACTGCCTGCTCCTTATGGCATTCAGGGAGCCATACCGACCCCAGCAACAGGACCCCAAAAATGAGCACGCCTTGCTGCACGACACGAATGACTTGCATGATCGCCTCCGCCCGTCCGTCCATCAACCCATCGGACCATCTATTGATGATTGCCTCGGGGAAGAGCGTAATTTTGTACGCTTCCCCGCATCATGAAGCATCTCATTCACCACTCCTTTCCATGCTGCACATGATATGTACAAGATACGCATGTTGTTGAGGGAACAAGGTGTCATGTCCTCATTGCGCGTAAAATCAGCATGCACTCGAAAGAGAGCCTGCATGACCCTGCTCAATCTGCTAGGATTGTTGATGGATGTTAAGATGGATATCTAGAAATTGTACAGCAGCTAGGCAAAGAATGTGTAGTATTGTTGAACATTGGCTTTCTTGGAGATAGTCCGCGAATTACCCATGCATTACTTTGATTCTGGCTTTGATTGAGAACGGACCGGGACGAGGCGCGGACTACTTCGTGCCCTAGGAACATGTTCGTAACTTATACGGGCTACTCCCAAGCTCGATCATTTTCTCACCTGATGCCAGGCCACATTCGTCTCCGTCTACCAACCTGAATTGCTTGGACGCAAGGCTATCCCAGCACTTGTCTCGGAGTGTCCATCGTGAACTTGTGATCTCTGGTTGCGTTCCTAGCCGTTGTGCTTCAAGAAGCTCATGGGTCCCAAACTTTTGCAGCCGGACCTTGTTCCTGGATCGTCTTTTGTGATCGCTTAAGTTCGCTAACCCACATGCTGATCTTGACCATTTTGAGAAGATTGCAGATTGTAATTTCTGTTCGAGGCCATTGAGTTTGCCCGTGTCAGGTTTAGCTTGCAGAAATTGAAGAGACACACATTCTTAGTCTGACCATCATGGACATTGGACAGGCTACAAGTGGAGTCGATCGATCAGAAACACCACTCGCAGCGGAATCGCGACCAGCTTTGCCATCTCGCTTAAGATGCCAGGACAAAGGTGTTCTTGTTCCATCCATACCTCCTCGTGAGCACCCTGCCTCGCCACGACGCTTGATCAGGATACATGCTCTTGCTGGGATGAGGCTCATGCATGTAGATGCTGTGCTTGAAACCGAAGTCCTTTGGTGGTGTGAACAGCCAGGCACTTCCCCCTAGTTTCTGCAGACCAAATCCCACACATGCCATTGCGCGCAGGAAGTCTTTCCACGGCACATCTTTCAGCTGCTCGTTGGTCCATAAGGCGCGAATTGTGGTGTAGTGGGGATCTTTGAGGGCTATTTGCTGCGATTGCTCCACCTCGCCGAACACGGCTGGTGTCTTTTTGGTTTCGACCGGTGCTGCAGCGACGCCAGGGACACCTCGAGTTTTTGGCTTGTCCTTCACAGCATGGTGCTGTGACAAGTCTTTCTTTGAGACAGTGTCACGCACTCCATGCGATGCCCATGAAGACAAGGCAGGTACGGTTATGGATGCCGGTGCTCTCTTGGGAACGTTGGCAGATATGTCTTGGAGAACGACCTCGCTGCGCATCTCCACAGGCTTCGTCCTCGGTATCTCGCCCAGATCAAATCCAAGACATTTGTGCAAATTGTACTTGACCCGAGCCTTGTCACTCATATGCATCTCAACGTGACGCGTGAAGCTTTCCCAGACGGCATCGAGATGCTCCTCTCCTTTGACCATCAGCTTGACGTTCTCACAGCTCGCGCCGAGCCCTTCTGGGTATTTTGCACGCGTAAAGCTTCTAAAGTACTTGACTGCATCCTGATCATGGCTGAACTTATCGTTCTGAGCTTGCAGGATGGCGGTCTGGACGGTATGAAGAACCCCCGGTTTGCGCGTGAGCTCCTCACGCATCTCAGCTTTATATTGCTTCTCCTCTTCGCTGTCAGCAACATGTTCTTTCAGCTCGAGGAAGTGGGCCTTGATTATGCCTCCCAAGAAATGCTCGTCATAGCTACGAAGCTGGCGGTCGATCTCTGCGATCATGACAAGGTTGGAGAGGACTCTGGCATGATATGCGCCAAAGCGACTGGTCGGATCGGTGTCTGCTAGGCGGCGCAGCTCGGTGTCGAGGAAGTCTGCGATTGTATGCAATCCGAGGCAGGTGTCAAGCGCTTCGTGCCAATCTTGCGTCTTGCCGCCTTTGCCGTCGTCTATCTCGTCCGGACAGAGCTGATACAGGAGATAATCGACCTTTTGCTTTGCAGAGAGGTGAGTCTTTGCATTAGTCGCGTTCATGTAGTGAAACATCCGGAATTCCTCGAAGTCATTTCGTCTCTCGGGCTTGATCTTGCGCACGCATTCTTGCCAAGCAGTCTTGATTATGGAAGCAAGCTGATAGTGATCGCTGACCATCTTCTTCTTTGACTTGATCGGCAGGCCTTCATCGATGGAGCGCTGGATATGGTCGAAGTGCTTCTTGGTCTTTATGAGTAAGTCCTGCATGGCCTTCCACAATACATGATCGTAATACGCATCGAACTGCACGTCTTGGACGAGTTTGTTGAAGTCGTCGCCTGCATGGGGTAAAGAGCTGGAGCGCGAATGTCCGCGACCCTTGTTTCTTGTTCGCGGCTGGCCTTTCGAGCGCGGCGTCGTGATTTGCGTTGGCTTTGAGACCTTCGGTGCTGCTCGAGAATCATTGCTAACGTAAAGAGCCAACGATTCAGCGAAATAGAGTGGACTCCGTCTTGACTCAAGAATGTGATCCTCAGCGTAGGCACGCTTGCTGTCCACGAAGTCGATAAGCAAGTCAAAATCAGGTCGCTGAGGTGCTTGGTACGGAGCTCTGCTCAATAGAGAGGACCACAACTCCTCTTCATGTTTGTCCTGCGACAGTCGACGCGATGAAGACGGTGTCAGGGATGTTGGCGACTGAGACATTGAGCTCATGAACCTTCGTTTCTGCAGTAGCTCGCAGCAGCCACACAGAAAACTGTAGGTATCCTTCTGACTGCGCATGCAAATAAGACCAGGCTGTGTTGTCCAGTACGAGTTCTCGATCCTGCATCGGTTCTCTTCGTCCTCGACATATTCCACCAAGCTCTGTCGAAGCGTCGGGCGTGGCACAACCTTGCCATACGTCTCAAGCGGGTCGGCAGTGTCCATCAGCGTCCGCTGAATTTCGGCGTCCCCAAGGATCTCGTAAGACTCAAGCTCGACAAACATGAGCAACGCAGGATGGCCAACAAGGCCAAATTGCGTAGTCTGCTTGGACACGATGCCCAGTTTGGCAGCCTCGTAATCTTGTCTTGCAAACGTCCATGGACCATTGAAGGCTCGGGATGTCAAAAAATCTATCAAATTATGGTCCTTGATGAGATCTTCCAGATTTATGAATGGACAGAGAAATGCTTTTTTCGATTCGCAGCTACCGCGCGACCATGCGGCTGTGAAGTCAGGACTACTGAGGTCAGTACACCCGAGATAAAGAGCACCCTGGAAGACTCACCGGCGATGGACAGGTATGTCTGACCAAACCGCAGAAAGGAGTTCTCGCCGCTCGCGTGGCGTCATTGCCCTCCATACCTTCGAGGTCGCGTCGACGTTGCCGCACATTTGCTCCTTCAAGGTCTTGTAGAGTTCAATGACGGCAGCTGACAATTCTTTGGCCGTGTCCAGAATCTCGTTGTGATCATCATCTGTGGGAAGCAGCAGCTTCGCGAGTGCTGGCATCCATATCTGCCGATAGTGAGACGCGCCGCTTCTTGGACAGTCTCCCTCGAATGCGAGATTATTGGTCGTATCAGGCCATGGCATCCGTTCCAGCTTCCACGCACCGCACGCGTTCGTGATCCATTGCTTCAAGTCGTCAGTGGAGATTGGTCGAGAGACCCTCTTCTTTGCGTCAGAAAGACGATCCATTTCTACAAGAGAGGCAGTCTTCTGGCGCCACAGCTTCTTGCAACTTTGGAGGCTTTTTGTAGACGTGAGGTTAGCAGCGGGAGCTGGAGGCTCGTGCACTAGGCTGGAAATTGTGGAGACGCAAGACATTGCGGGCAGCGACGGCTAAACGCAGCAGCGCGATAATTGCGACACGGCTATTTGCAGAACTTATGTTTAGATACTCAACAATTGATTTGGTTCTGTGAAATGTGTATCCGTCCTGGCGAAGCAATGTCGTGATGCGCCCCGCTTGCAGCACCGTGATGGACAATGATCTCAATGATCTTACTCAAGCTAGTTCAGCATCCTGATATCGCAAAGGTGTCTACCGCATGACCGAACTGGAAGTATATCCATGGCCAATCGACATGGTGCCTGTCAGTGGACGTTCTCATACTCTGTAAGCCGTTACGAAGCCGGCTGGGGCCAAATCTAGTCGTGGTCATATGATAATGTACGTTCTAGTTGCCTTAAGGCTGAACACCAAGCAAAGAGGTGAGCGGGTTTGGATCGGTCATATCAGATGGCGGTTCGAGCATGTTGAGTGAAGTTGAACGTGTTGTGAGATCTTGCCCCTTTGAAAGCTCGAGGTCCTTGGAGGAGAGGAGACCCAAAGAGGAACTCTGATTGAAATTTGCCTGAGGCTCCCAAGGCCACAAAACGCGCATCCACGCGACGCGTGCTGTCCCACTTCCAACGATTCCTCTCAAGACGCTGAGGTTGCAAACTCTATCAGCCACTCCTGAATACCTAAAGATGGACAGAGAATCAGTTTACGCTCTGAGCATTGGTCTCAGTCAAGGCACACAAGCGGATGAGCCTGATAGCCGTGTCAATATTGAACAGCGTCTTGTGGAGTTCATCCTGGAATTCCAGATTGACAATGCATTCATATACAGGTGCGAGATGCTACTCCGAAATCGATGCAGGACTGTCTACTGACATGATTACATAGAGACCAGATTCGCGAAAATGTGCTTGTCAAGCAGTACTATTGCGACATCGATATTGCGCACCTCATCTCATACGACGAAGAGCTCGCACACAAGTTGAACACAGAGCCGGCGGATATGATACCGATTGTATGCTTGCGACGAAAAGCCTCAAGCTATGGCAATTGACATCAATATAGTTCGAGTCAGCATTGAAGCGATGCACCCAGCGAATCGTCTACCCCTCGCAGAAAGATATTCAGCTGCCAGAACACCAGCTGCTCCTCCACTCGACAGCCTCACAGATCTCGATACGTGATCTGACGGCAGACAATGTCTCACACCTGGTCCGCATACCCGGTATTGTCATCGGCGCATCCACTCTTTCCTCGAAAGCAACGACACTAGCCGTCGAGTGCCGCAATTGTCACTATACCGCACATATACCAGTAATCGGAGGTCTGTCGGGTCTCAGCCTGCCTCGCACTTGTGGCCGTCAGCGTGAGGCAGGTGATCAATCCGATCGATGTCCGCTCGATCCTTACTTTGTTGTGCACGAGAAGTGTCAATTCATCGACCAGCAAATTCTCAAACTCCAAGAAGCACCAGATCAAGTGCCTGTCGGAGAGTTGCCACGACACATTGTCATCACATCAGATCGCTATTTGACCAACCGGGTCGTACCAGGCTCAAGATGCACAGTCATGGGAGTGTTCTCGATCTACCAGTCGAAAGGTGCGAAAGGCAACACTGCAGTTGCGATTCGAAATCCATATCTCCGAGCAGTAGGGATCCACGCAGACGTCGATCACACCATGAAAGGACACGCCATATTCACGGAAGAGGAAGAGCAGGAATTTTTGGAGATGAGCAGATTGCCAAATCTCTACGAGACATTTGCGAATTGCGTCGCGCCGTCCATATACGGCAACCAGGACATCAAGAAGGCAATTGCATGTCTTCTGATGGGCGGTTCCAAGAAGGTACTACCTGACGGCATGAAGCTAAGAGGTGATATCAACGTGCTTCTGCTTGGTGATCCCGGTACAGCAAAGTCTCAGCTCCTCAAGTTCGTCGAGAAAGCCGCGCCGATCGCTGTGTATACGTCGGGTAAAGGCTCATCCGCAGCTGGTCTCACAGCTTCAGTGCAACGTGATGCATCGACTCGGGAGTTCTATCTAGAAGGGGGTGCCATGGTACTTGCCGACGGCGGTGTTGTGTGTATCGACGAGTTCGACAAGATGAGAGACGAGGATCGTGTCGCCATCCACGAGGCCATGGAACAGCAGACCATCTCTATCGCAAAGGCTGGCATCACCACGATTCTAAACTCGAGAACGTCAGTGCTGGCAGCAGCTAACCCCATCTTCGGTCGATATGATGATCTTAAGACACCAGGCGAGAATATCGACTTCCAGACTACAATCCTGTCACGTTTTGACATGATATTCATCGTACGAGATGATCATGACAGAGGGCGCGACGAAAGGATAGCCAAACACGTCATGGGTCTAGCGATGGGCAACAAGGGCACAGAAGAGCAAGTTCAAGCCGAAATTCCAGTCGAGAAGATGAAGCGCTACATCAGCTACTGCCGACAGTGAGTCGTCCAACAGCGAACCCTGGCCATTGCTAACGTGAAGCAGAAAATGCGCACCACGACTGTCCGCCGAAGCGGCAGAGAAGCTGTCATCTCATTTTGTCTCTATCCGTCGACAAGTCCACGCAGCAGAGATGACTGCAAACCAGCGAAGCTCTATTCCGATTACAGTCCGTCAGCTCGAAGCCATTGTTCGTATCACAGAGTCACTCGCCAAACTCACTTTGTCACCTGTTGCCACTGAAGAGCATGTGGACGAAGCAATTCGACTGTTCCTTGCCAGTACCATGGACGCAGTCACTCAAGGCGAAGGCCAAGGCAGCAAGGAGCTCATGGATGAAGTGAACAAAGTTGAGGACGAGCTGAGGCGAAGACTGGCTATTGGTTGGAGCACGAGCTTAGCAACATTGAAGCGAGAATTCGTTGACAGCAGGGGCTACTCGGAGCAGGCGCTGAACAGAGCACTGGTTGTGTTGCAGCGGAGAGAGACAATTCAGCTTCGACATGGTGGGGCGCAGGTCTACAGATCAGGTGTTTGATTTTGTATTGGGTCACGGGCTTAGATACCTCTGGCGCTGGGGTCTGACCTTTTCGTATTGTTTTATGATTCGCATGTAGCGGTGTGCTAATTGTTGATGGTGTAGATGAGTCTATGAGAGCAATGCAAGACAAACTTGATCGAATTGATATCACTTCTGGCATGGCTCCTGCACCATCGCTAACATATCTAGCACAAATCACTTGTGCTTCCCAATGAGTATGAGCCGGTCACAGTCTTCCCTTCTTGTCCAGGTATGATGCATTTGATATTGAGACCATCGGTGACTGCTACAAGACTGCGCGGCGAACTTGTGATTCCATGGCTAGCAGCGGATTGGCTTCAGCGTGTCACCGACTGTTCTCATATTGTCTCCCTTTGGCGCTATAAAAATAACCTTCTAAAAGCGCTTTTGCCAATCATTCCTGCACAGCAATCGAAGTAGCAAGCAACATGTTCCGCTACTTTTCAACACCAATTTCGTGGACTCTTCGACAGTTCATCCAAGCACAACCCGCCGCTACCAACAACTCCGGCGGCTGTCTCGCTTCCAGTACGCCAATTGGACACTTGGCACCTACGATGGGCCCAAATCGGTGATGAACAATCCTCCGCTGTTCAGCAAGAAGGGAGATCCTATCAATCTGTTGATGCCGGAGTCAAAGAAGGCGCTGAGGGAGTGGGAGCAGGATCAGGCTCTGAAGGCGGCCTTTCGAAAGGTGCAGCAGGAGAAGAAGCCAGAGGCTCAGGTCGAGGCGATAGAGACACAGACGAGAGCGGCGGAAGTTGACTATGCAGGCAAGGAGAGCAGCGAAGAGGATGTGAGCGTGGACGGGCAGGATACCTAAGAGAAGGACTGCGGGTACGGCGAAGACGCAGAGTGCCATCAATACCATCCATTTTGCATAAAGAGGCGTTTTGTCATTGCGTCGGCGTTAGGAAAGGGATTTCGCGCTGGATCACGGGATGAACTAACAGGAGACTGGCATCATTGTTCACTTGTACTGGGTACTGCATGGGGCGCGCCGGAGCCAGCATGAGGATCAGATCTGCGTTGTCATAGCACATCAGCTTCTTCATATGAGCTAGCCAATGCGAATACTCACCAGATTACGCGGACAGCTTAGTCTTCTTCTTGATGAGAATCTCGATTCCCACAGACGATGTCTCCGAGCGCAATTCTCCTCTCTTCTCTACGGTGTAGCAGTCGGTACCGTAGGCACAGAGATCCATTCTTCTCCCACTTCAAAATCACACAGTACCTTGTGAAGGAAGTTGCGAACCTTTTCTCACTGCTCGGGACTTCGCAGTCAGGCATTTATCCGTTGGCGAGGCGGGTGATGCAATCGCAATGATGGCATGTAGTCCTATGACAGCAATCTCGACGACCACAATCGATTGCCTCGGCTTGATCACTAGTCGGGTGCATATATCTGGAACTTTCAGTGTCCACCCGCATCGCAAAGCATTAGTTGTAATTACCTGAATGAGCAGCTCGTATAATCGTATCAAGGAGCCGAAAGGCACGCTAGACATGAAGAATACGACCTTTAAGAGTCAACCACAGGATCTAAATATCTCAGCTCCGTGTCTTCCCATTCCATCCTCACCGCCCACGCCAAAGTCGAATTGACTGCTTGTTATCAATTGTTCGATTAGTCGAGCCTTTCCACATCTGACGAAGCACAATGGCACGATTCCCATACCCCGACTACGAAAACCCAGCTTTCAAGGCCGTGGGAAAATCCACAATCAATATCCTCAAACTGCTTTCTTACAGCAGAAGCACAGTCGATGCCTGGGGCAAGATCGGCAACGCCCATTTCACAAGCCTTGAGCTGCCCAAGAAGCTCCGCGAGCTCGTCATCCTTTTTTCAACTGCCAAATTCAACTCAGCTTATGAATTCAGGCACCATATACCTATGTCTAGCAAGTTCGGAGTGACCGATACACAACGAGCTGAGCTTGTCAAAGCGGCTCAGAAGTCGGACCGGAACACCAAGCATTTTGGGATGGCCTTTGGGCAAAGCGACAATACGGCCGTGTTCGATGATAGAGAGAAGCTTTTGCTGGAGTTCTTGGAGGTCGTGATCGATGATGGCGAGGTCGAGGAAGAGCTTTGGGGCAGAGTGGTCGACAAGTTGTCCAAAAGAGAGATCGTGGAGATCTTGAGCATGCATGTAAGTTGATCCACCCCTTGGTGGCCTTTGAATCACCCTGAAGCACTCGCGCCCTTGTCTTTATGCACGCCGGTGAAGGTCTGGACATCATGAGAGCAATGGTCTCGTCTTTCTGATCCTGTCCATGGTAAATGATGAAGGGGCGCCAATTTCTCCCGAATCCAAGTCGCCTTGCAAGCTGAATGCTACGATATGATCCCGTCTAACGACTAGCGACATAGGGCTTTTACTACACCTTCTCTAGGTTGACAACGGTACTGCAGGTTGATTTCGACGGTACGGACGCGCCACCAGCCAAGCTGTAAGCTGTGATCTGTGTCAAGGGCATTTGAGCATCCAGTGTCAGACCTTAAAACTAGGCCGTGTTATACAATCAGCCTTCTCTTACAGTGTCGGTCAGGTAAGCGCCAGTGGAGCCTTTCATGACTTGTACTCACAAGGGCTGCATGCCTTAGAGTCGCAACATCCATGCCTATCTCAAGCCTCACTGTGATGCTTTATCGTCCAGAACGTCAGCTTTCTGTTACTGTGGAAACATAACTGGGGAAAGACAGCAAGCGAATGCATCGCACATCCGTATCATCGAATAATCCGAAGGGTGAGACCTGATCGATGCAATCGTGCTAAGAAGTGTCATCCGAAGACCATCCCTAGATCCAAGCGAAGTCGTCTTCGCTCAATACATGACTTCGCCAATAGCATGCTAACGTTTCGAGAGAAATGGATGGTTACTTAAAATGGGAATCTACTGCAAAGATCTGTTCGTTGTTGATGAGGAGTGGTTTGTATGTCCCGGGAATGACTCCGCTTTTCCTGAGTGAGCACCGCCCAATCCACACAAGCTCAACACCACACAAGACCGTCTCATCACATCAACAACGATCATCTAGGGTTGCAAAAGATCCTCGGAACTGCTTATAGGCTGTACTGGACGCTCAGCCTTGCCGATACCAAGATGGAATTGACCAATCCCGAGCAGGTCAGCTCCAGCGATTCGACGCGAAGCTCCAACTCGGCCTCGGCTGCCGGATCATGGTTGTGTTTCTCCGCATGATTTAGCTTCACCATTCTGCCCCGGATTTCGCATTCGCGATTGCGCTGTATCGTCTGAGGTCGCTATCGTCAAGTGCTCTGCTCATATAGTGTCAGTCTCTTTTCGTATACACTGTTGTTGACCGCACGCGCAATCTATATACGCATCCGCAACCATGTCGTCCCCACCACCTCTCGCGGGCGTGCGAGTCCTCGAGCTCGCAGGTCTTGCTCCAGGTCCATTCGCCGGTATGGCGCTCGCAGACTACGGCGCTTCAGTCATCCGTATTGACCGTGCCACGAAGTTCTCCCACAGCAGCGAGGAGGAGACACCGACCGGCGACTCGCTCACCAGACACAAGAGCTCGATTGCTGTGGATATGAAGTCGCCAGCAGGTATCGATCTGATCAAGTCGCTCCTCCCACACGTCGACGTCGTGATAGACCCATTCAGACCCGGTGTGCTTGAGAAGCTCGGTCTGGGACCAAAGGAGGTTATGCTGCAGATCAACCCACGAATCATCGTCGCAAGAATGACTGGCTTCAGAAGAGATGGAAAGTACAAGGACATGGCAGGCCACGATATCAACTACATTGCCGTCTCAGGTGTGCTGAGCTTGTTCGGCCGTGCACACGAGAAGCCATACCCACCAGGCAATGTCGTCGGTGATTTCGCTGGTGGAGGTGCCATGTGCTTCCTGGGTATTCTCCTTGCTCTGATCAACAGAGGACGGACTGGCAGAGGGCAAGTCGTCGAGGCCAACATGGTGGACGGCAGCACATATCTGGCAACTATGCCACGATTGGGCATTAAGAGACCGATCTGGAGTGGAAAGAGGGGCACGAACACGCTCGATGGCGGCTGCCCATACTATGACACATACGAAACAAAGGACGGAAAGTATATGGCAGTGTAAGTTGTGTCTTTTGAAAGTGCTTGTCCAAGAAACTGACAGAACGAAATAGCGGCGCTCTTGAGCCACAATTCTTCGCAGCGCTCATCAAGGGGCTCGGCCTGAGCAAGTCAGATATTGGTGTGCGAGAAGACCCAAGGCAATGGCCAAAACTCAAGGAGCTGTTCACCAAGACCTTCAAGTCAAAGACACGCGCCGACTGGGAAGCCATCTTTGACGGCACCGATGCTTGCTGCACGCCTGTCTTGACCCAGCCAGAGCTCGAGCAGCTCGGCTTCGACCAGCGACCACCTGTTACTCTGTCCGACAGCCCAGGTTATGCGCTCGATGATAGGGCCGCTGCCGAGAAGGACCCATCTGTGAAGGCTGCAATGGGTCAAGGCCCTGGTGTCGAGGGCAAGGGCTGGGAGGACGATGGTATCCCAGCGGGCAAGGGCGGCGAGGAGGTTCTTGGCCAGTGGTTGGGCTGGAAGAGAGGGAAGGAGTTTGATGTTGTCAAGGGCGGCCTCGTCAAGAAGGACGTGAGCAAGCTATAGTCAGATCATTGTCAAGAATAAATGAAAGTTCTTTATGGCGGAAGCATTGGTGTTATCGTTGCGTCGTGCGGCGACCCCGTGAAACCCTGGGCCGCAGAATTCTTTTCATTGCTGCTCGGGCTGCGCGAGACTACCAACCACCATTGAGATCCAACCCATCGAGCATTCTCCTTCACCTCTTTGCTTCCTTTGGACTCGCTCCAGCAGCAGTAGCTCCCGTGCCAGCAGCATTGCCTTTGACCGGCGCTGCACTGGCCTTCTGGCCTCTGCCAAAGAGTCTGCCTAATCGTCCAGTGATCGGCAGCACAAACCACCGAGCAAACCACGGCGTTCCCCAGACGCTCAGAACCAGTCTCAAAGGCAGCAATGCCTTCGTAATCGCCCAGGCAGCTCCAACCTCAACCAGCACGCGTGTCGCGCCCTCGCCATACCGCCAACTCACGTCCCTCTTGCCTCCCTCATCGCCGAGCCATCCTTTCCGCCTGAAGTACCGACCGAACTTCTCGATACCTTCTTTGACCCAGGCGCCCTCGGTGATATAGGGCGGAAGATAGTTGAAGTAGTGGAATGCGCCGAACAGTGAGAGCAGCGGCACGATGGCTGTCAGCTCATGGAGGATGAGGAACGATGTGATGTGCGATATAGGCGCTGTTGCCAATGGCGTCGTGAAGCGATGCAAGAAGCGCGGTACTAATAGGCAGGTCAATGAATTGAACGCTCCGTCAATGCGACTCCAGTGTATGCTCACGTCGCTTGTTGATGCGCTCTATGCGACTTTGAGGAGTCTTTGCCTCGGTGGAAGCATATCTCCTGATGCCTCTCTGGAGATGCAATGAACTTAATGTCCGTCTGGAGAATAATTGCCGCCCCGGTCGGAGCATGATTGTTGCAGCTTACATGCTGGAGAAATTGGAGAATGAGAAAGAGCTTGGGTGTTGCGTCAAGACGTACGACGGGATCAGCGCCTGCCTTGTTTGGGATGGTCGAGGACACCCAAATCCAACGTCGTTCCATCTCAACTGCGACATCAACACGACACGAACAATCCGAACAGCCAGATCGCATCATTGACATTGCTGCTGAAACGATACAGCAAGTTTGCTTAGTCTCTTTCGTAGTCATTCAGTATATTCATCGTTTCCAGGTACTCTTCGCTGCTTGAAAGAGTACACTTCGGATCAGATCACTTGCGCTGTCAACCGCGTCGGCATTCATCGAAGTCTAGTATAGCAATTCCATTAGATGGAATCTGCGATACGAAAGCTCGTGGGATCATTGAGCATCCTACCGCTGTAGTGATCTGTTGCTCACGAAGTGACTTGATGAATGCCAGTTTGTTGAAACTCTCATGGACAGTGATTGTGGGATTTGAAGCAGTGCGAAAGCCAGACGGAATGGGAGAGGACACAGACAGTCTTGAAATGCTTGACAATAGCTTGGAAAGAGCTTGGATATGTGGGATGAAAAGTGTAAGAGCTGCTACGGATATCGGATGCCTTGAGCATGCTGTTGCGCTTCCGTCCGGCCTGGATATAAGTTGCAGCCTTGACAGGATTGTGCTGTATACGAAAGGCGTTACTAGAAGGATACATGGCGACAGGCTTTCAGGATCCGCTCGTCGTCTTGTTGTCGGCGTGAGTGCCATAGGAATACATGGCGCCTGTGTTGTCATGAAGTCAAGCGACTCTGCTGGCGTGTCACTTTTCCAGCAGTGACATTGGTCTTGCTTGTGCAACTGCGTGGACACCAAAGTTGTCTCCAGGAATGTCGGATGCCCCTTGTTGGATGTGTGCATATGTCCTCCTTTTCTACCACCGAGGTGTACAGGGTCATGGGAGTTGCGGAGCGCCTTTGCTTGAGCTGTCGAGATGTGGATGTTCGTCCTGGAGAGACAGTCGGTGGCATGAGGAATACTAGGTGACCAGACTCATGGAGCTTTGGCTACCGTGGCTTACCTCAGCGGCTCGTTGCCATGCCGGAATAAAATACTGGGGAACATTCGCAACTGTGTGCGGAAGCGGGAGCTAAGCGCGCGCCACCCACAGAGACCTGTTCAATATGGATGCAGCACGATACCACTGCGGGCGAGCTATCCATCTGCGGTTGCACACATTGAGAGGGCGCGTTTGTATCAGCCTTTGGACAGTCCTCCCCCGGATAGCAAGCCTGCCAACAGACCAGGAGAGCTTGACTGCTTGCTCGAATGGCGCTTGTGTTGTTATGGTCGAGCACGTGAGAGCGGAAACGCGTGCAGGGGTCATGGTGCGGCATCAAATTGCGAAATTTTCTGACGCGCTATCTTCGCACCCACATTCATCTCCACCACCACTACACTCTTTTCTTTTTGCGAGTCTTCGCACTGTGCTGGCTGCGACTGTTACGTACATTTCTTTGAGCTGTATATTTCTCAAAGGCACATCTTAACTTCGATCTCGCGGCACCCTCGAAGAGCCTCTCGCCAGACATTATCTGCGTCTGCGTCCATCCTTTTGGAGAAGCCAGCCATGGCTCATATTGCATCACCACAGCAACGCCTTCTGACCGACGATGAGGCGAAGCTTTGGCAATGTAAGACGTTCGAACAGCCCAACCCAAACCTCATCGTCGAGAATCGACCGACAGCGCGACTCTTACATAACCAGTCTGTATGGCTGGACGCTCAGAAGCTTGTAAAGAAAGGAGCGCAATACGACCTTGATCGTTATCTGCGATGCCCTACGAAGAGGCTTGGGAGATATCAGGGTGAGATCAAAGAGCTGTCATCTCAGGTCGAGGATCATTGGGGGATGCTGAGGAAGCTCTTGAGCGGCGATGACTTCAACACCCTCTTCGCCGCATTCTCTGCAATGAACAGTGGTGAGCGGACCAAGTTGCTCAAATCAGTGCTGCAAAACATGCCCGAGCAGCATCAGCCAGAAATGGAGGCGTTCCTCCGCAATGATGACGCGGGAG
Source organism: Scolecobasidium constrictum UM 578 (assembly GCA_000611715.1). Classification (NCBI taxonomy): domain Eukaryota; kingdom Fungi; phylum Ascomycota; class Dothideomycetes; order Venturiales; family Sympoventuriaceae; genus Scolecobasidium; species Scolecobasidium constrictum. The sequence goes on from AZYM01000135.1 coordinate 225,984, forward strand.
GATACAAATTGTCTGGTGCATTCGCAAACACTCCGCAAGAGAAGATTCGGTGGTCTTACATGGTGCCTGCCATCAATGCGGAAGATTTGATTTTGGACTCGACCACGGGCACGGTACTTACGGACTTCATCAAGGTGCGTGGCAGCGAGCCACCCTCCAAGTTCCGCTTTAAAGACCTCGGTGGTGCACACCTGGCAATCGGTAACAACGCCATTCGGAAGGCCGATATTAATGGACATTTCTTTGATGTCGGAGTCGTGTTCAACGAGTAAGCTCTTCAAGAAGTCTATTTAAGAATTCACTGACGCAATATAGCCTCCCGTCTCCTGATGGCTACGCCGTCGTAAACAAGCGAGCAGTCCTAGCTAGTGTACTGCTGCAGAAGAAGGTCGCATTGGGCATCACGGAGCCGGTTCAACCCAATGAAATTTGGGCCCTCCAGCCATCTTTTCTCGTGCTCGAGATACAATTGACTATCCTGTCCTTTCTTGTCTCATGTAGCAAGGCTATCCTGTCGTTCGCTTCCAGCAAGCGGGGTCGCAAGGCAATGCGGAAAGTGCAGGAGACGGCAGAGGAGACCAGCATCCAGCGCAAAAACGAGGCTACGTACATCTCGCTATTTGCGATGTATCTCTATGAGACCGCCAGCAACCCCCGTCTCCAAGACTTGCAGCGACTCGCCGAGCTGAAGAAAGATGATGCTATTCAACATCTCAATCTGCTCATCGAGGATCCTTTGTACCTTTGGGAGCAAATCAGCCTGCATGCCACTCATCATAAGGATTCTCCTGATCGAAACCTACTCTCCTCTTTGGCTGGCCCGAAGAATCCCGCTGTTGCCCGGGCGGTGCGGACCACTCGACTTGATCAGGTCATTTCGACGATCTTCTTCGAAGCACACAAGGACCACGAACTGTGGCACTCTTTGTGCGAGACACTTTTCGAGGCTTCAAAGCACCTGGATGCTCATCTTCAAACTTATAGGGCATGGGACTGCCTAGACACAAAGTCGGTTCCGCCAGCTGACTTTGAATGGCTTGCAGGACCATTTGGGTCATTCGAGACATTCGAGACATTCAGGAGACCCTCGCTTCAAGGCTTGAGAAGTATCTTGGACTTCAAGAGCCACAGCTCTTCCTCGATCCGTCCGCGCATGAGAGACTCAAACTTGAGAAACCACAGCTGATGGCGAAGCGTTGGTTGTACCTGCTCAACAACTCCACGCTCATCAATCACATTGGATTGGACAAGGTCGTCGATCTGATTGACTGTAGACTGACTTCTCTTCTTGACGATGGCGACAGCACATTCACCTCTTGGCACCTCTCAGTCATATCCCATCTCAAAGTGATCGGCGCAATCGAGCGCTTTTCCTTCGACATTGATGAAGTTCTCCTTGGTGGGAGGCTTGGAAGAGAGTTTCAGAGGAGAGAGAACTGGCCTCAGAAGAAATGGCGGGAGAGCGTTGGGAGGAGAACACCCACTGCGAAGGCAATGGGTAATCCTGGTCTGCACAATCGTCCGGGTTGCTCGTCCACTTGCTGGCCGTTGGAGCAGCTGCACACTGGACTTGACAAAGTCTGGGAGAAAGCTAAGAAGCAAGCCACGGAGAACGAGAAGAGATATGAAAAGGCGCAAGGACAGAAAAAGTCGCTGGCTTCCGTCTCAGGTACTGATCGACTGATCTTCGCTCGTGAGGCTCTGGAGTTCTTCAAGTCCGAGCCTCACTATCCTGTTCCTCCAAGGGATGAAGAAGATGTGAAGGCTTGTCAAGAGGCAGAGCGTCATCTCGATTCTATTCTTTAGAGTCTACGCAATTTCTGGAATGAGAACGGTGGCAACCAAGCGATGTGGTCTAGCATAGCCCCAGACGAAGCATGGAGTCGATTCAAGACGATCGTCAACGTGCAGCGCACGACTTTGGCCGACATGCAACCACTGTCTCAGCCAACAACACCCATAGAGGAGGAGAAGATTGACCACTTTCAAGAGGTTTTTCTTCCTGTTCCATCGGCGGCCTCGGCTCAAGAATTTGCTCGTCGCCCAGCGCCGTCCTCAGGCAATGGCAAGTCTAAGACTCGTCCCGAAGTCGAGGCACAGCCAGCCAAGCAGCAAGACAATAATGCAGAGCCAATGGGTGCAGAGCCTGCATTCGGTTACGTTGGCGTGACCCACGAAGTCCAAGATCCCTATCGTCGCACAATTCAGTCCATCTTCGATAGCTCCCTAGGCATACCTACCTGGAAAGACTTCAAGAAGGCCATGGTCGAACTTGGCTTTAGTGCCTCACCGCTAGGAGGTTCGGCCTGGGAGTTCGGCCCAGGTCCAGCTTTGCAGACTGAATTCCAGGACACCTATTCCAAGTCTATCGTGTTGCACGCGCCTCATCTGCAACGGAGATTGAGCCTCACATCGGACGTCGGTACGCCCGTCGCCTCCGCCATCGCTATGGCTGGGGCCGTGAGACCTTGGTCGAACCAGGTACACTTGCTGCACGTGCTGCAGCAGCTGCTGCTGCTATTGTGCCTGCTCGGCAAGATGCTGATGTTCTTGGTGCTGGTGCTGATGATGGGGTCCAACAAGAAGATGTGGAAGAGGAACATGGTATTGGTGAATAGGAAGACGAAGACGAAGATCTTTGAGAGCAAATACACGTAACACCCCCTTCTTGACGGGATTAAGAGGTTGGGAAAGAACGGTCGCGCGCACTGGAGATGTGAATATTGTGTACTTCCATAGCATGGCGCGTTCGGGGCCATCATTGGCTTCACATGACTTGTACTTGATTTTGTCGCGTTCACAAGTCTGTTGCATCGCGCTCGCTCGCACATGTCGGTATGAGTTGCGAAGGCGTATGGATTGCTTTATGGGTCTTCACTTGTATTCATGGGTCATTGCCTCCGCAGCACACGTGCTGCGTTGAGTTGCGTTGGAGTATGCGTTGCTTTTACCAAAACGGACTTTCCACAAGCGACTGGGCCTGTCAGTCATCACATTATACACGATGAGCTTTTTACAGGAATCAAAAGTGCTTTGTGCTTCAGAAATCCTTTGCCTACAACCAGACTTCTTCTGTCCACCTGCATTCAGCAACATAATGTGCAAGCCATGGATGACGAGACGGCTGAAAGACACGATGACTGGAATGGGGGCAATTCGGTAGCTCGTTTCCAAAGACGCAGCAATGATGATACTGCTCAATGGAGACACATCATGATCATTGTTGTGCTGTCGATGCGGAAGACTGCTGAACATGCGCTACGACCCCATCGCTCAACTATGCGGCATCGCGTCTTCTCTGCAGACCACTTTGCATTGGTAGCAGCCATTGGCAACAGTAGCGTCAAGTTGCTCACGGTTCCTGCTCGCTTATGGGCATTTCAAGCGTAGCGATAAGCTTGGTCAGCAGCACGAAACATCCAATTGACTTGATGTCCATCGAGCAGCTATCGAGCACCATCGAAAGATGTTAGTGCAGTGGAGTGAAGAATGAGCACAAGACAACACCATCTCAAGCAGCAAGTGTTCATTGTCAACTATTCCGAATGAAGAGTGTATCCCCAATCCCCGCCTTCGCCATCGCTAATGGAGAGAATCCTGTCTTTTGATGCCGACGACAACGACAACCATACCCCTTCCATCCATCCAGCCAGCCAGTCTACCATCCATCCAATATGTGTGCTAAGGTACATTCTGTTTGCCATAAAAGATACTCCATCGCCGGGGCCATGATGCTGCCAGGAAGGTGCCACCCAGGCACTACCGTGGTATATCGCGCCTTCCCATCCATGCTGCTTGCTTGCTGCTTCCACCTTCCGCCGACTACCATACATGTTTGAGGAAGAACTGAAGGAAATATGAAATCTTTCTTTCAAGCAATTTGTTTACAAGTCAAAGGAAAGAGAAAGGAAACCAGGAGCAATGGGGATACAAATATTCGCATCTGCTGCTGCCGGAATGCCGCAGCAAGGTCTGTCTGTAAGCTGCTCGAGCAGCGGCAAGAGTCGCTCCTTCCCCCTACTCCAGCAAATGTGGAAAGAAAGTGTGAGAGACTGGGCTCCCACACGCTGGGCCGGAAACCCCGCCCCTCCCCCTTCTTCCTTCCCATTCCCATGCTCCTGTACAAAATGGTTGTGCATGATCAACTTTTGATTGGCCTTCTAATGTGTGTGTTGTGTGATGAGTTTCCTGTAAACCCATCCCCCGAATCACCTCCCGAAAATATGTCCCCACCCCATCCCCGACACCATGCAAGGCCGCAGAAATGATTAAGAATATCAAATGAAAAGAGCAAATCGCAAGTCGCAAATCTGTCGCTGTCGTCGTCGTCAACGTCAGTCAGGCAAGAGCAACCGGTGCTACCGTCGTCTCCTTCCTAATCCGGGTCAACTCGACTGGTATGGTAAGTGATTGGACCAGGAGGACCCGGATTAGTTAGGAGACTTGGTAGCACCAGTGCCTGCCTGACGTCGGTTATCGTTCAGAGACATGTTGCCGAGTTCACTTCCAAGGAAGTGGAATGGGTCCTGGGGCTGGTCGTATCCACCAGCGCCGGCCCCTCCATTATAACTAGCACCTGAAGTAGGGGCGCCAGTTCCGGAGGGACCAGCGCCGGTGAATGCAGACTCAGCCCGAGCGTCGAAGCCAGAGGCGTGCATGCCACCGTTGGCAGCGTAGCCACCCATTGGCGGGAACGGCGAAGGAGCGCCCATCGCAGATGGCATGCCGTAGCCACTTGGAGGACCCGCGAAGCCCGGAGTGGGGAAAGCACCAGGAGCACCAAAGCCACCAGGCCCAAATGGAGCACCGCCGGGCTGACCACCCATCGGTGGTTGACCCATGCCGAAAGATGGATCGTTCATCGCGTTGAAATTAGTTGAGTCGGCGACGATCGATGCCTGGGATCGAGGAGCACCACAGCGCAAGCAATTGACGTTCTTGGCGAAGTTATGGTAATTGCAGGTTTCAACACCGCAACGCCAATCACCAGGTCGGAATGGTGCAGACGCACCGAGAGTCGACTGCGAGCGACCGCCAACGCCGTGGCCGTGGGGTCCGTGGTGCATCATCTGTGGTCCGCCGTAGCCGTAGCCGTAGCCCATCGCATCGTGTGGTGGCATTGCTTGAGACAGAGGGTAGCTGCAGCGGAAGCAGGCAGTACGACGCTGAAAGTTGCTGAAGCCGCAGGACGGGCAGGTCCAATCGCCTGGTCGAGGTCGGTTCTTGGAAGGTGGGAACGGCGTCAGAATCTCGGCTGCACGGTCAAGCACACGCGAGGACGAAGGTGAGACCTCGATAGCCTTCTCGTTCAGTGCGCGTCCGTTCATGCACAAGCTCTCGGCTGCCTGAAGTGATACTGTTAGCATGAAGCTCGAAAGTGAAGTTATGTTTGTGAAAGATTCTTACCTCTTCGTGTGATGAGAACACAGCGAAGCCAGTCCCAGTGGGCTTGTGCTGATCAGGCGTACGAAGCGTCCAGAAGGCAATTGGTCGTCCACCGTATTGTGTGAACCAGCTCTCGAGCTCGGACTGCGTGGTGTCGTGAGGAAGGCCGCTCATGTGCAAGACTTTGCTGCGCTCACTGAGGAATGCACGCACGTCAGCACGAGCATCCATTGGTCTCGTCAAGACGTCTGGATGGTCAGAGAATGGCTGCGACTTTCTGATGAGGCCTCGCAGAACTCTGGCAAGTGTGATGGCTTCTTCAAGGGCGCGGCGTGGGTTGGCCGGTGCAAGTGCTTGAAGGTGGAAGGGAAGGTTGTGCTTGATTGGTGCAGAGGACTGTACAGGCTCAACTTCAAGTGCTGCACAGATATTGGCAAGCGAGCTAGAGCCGAACGGAAGAGATTCTGGGTGATGAGACTGCCAATGCTGGTACTCTGTTCGGAGGTCGAAGGTACGCGAGTGTTGGAGGTAGGGCGGCAGGACGACCGACTTGTCGCGGGCCTCGCGTGGAAGCTGAACTCTGAGATCCCAGGCATCCAGGGTCACAAACGCAAATTCCAGGTTGTTGCCTGTCAAGTGCTCTTGTGCGAACTGGTCAAACCGGTTGATGGCTTCGCGGAAGGTGCCGGCATGCTTGACGTGCTCCCAGGTTAGCGTAGTCAGGCTCGCTGCGAAGTCATTAGTTCGAGTTGTGCGGTGAAGCTATAGCGAGACAGCGACTCACTGCAAAGCGGCGTGATTGGCGTGTTGACCGGCTTGACGAGGATTTGCTCGCGGTGCAGCTGTCATTGGTGTCAGTCATGAGCTCGCCTCTTCCCCTATGCTCGCCGTGAAGCTGGCTACCGTCTCACCTCTTCGCTTGTCTTTGCGTCAAGAAGCAGCCATCCAATCTCAATGACTTCTGCCGAGTCCTTTGTCACGTATACGCCGTGCTCGTCACATGTGGTAGCGATGTGGATTACGACGTAGCGGTCCAGGTTGTTTGGAGCCTGGGGCGTCTGATTCGAGGCCATTGTTTGTACAGGGTGAGTCGGACGGGTATCTAAGCGAGCGACGGGTTGATGGAGGAGAGGTGATGAGAGTCAGATGGTGCTCAAACAGACGTCTCGGAGGTCAAACGGGGATAGCAGCACGAACGAGGGTAGCTGAGCTGCAGTCGTCGGGTACTCGAGTAGGGCTCGGAGGTGAGTATACTGCTTCGCCGGCAGCGCTAAGTATACAGAAGGAGCAGTGAAAGCTTCGCTGGTGCAAAGCTCGCTCAAGAATTGAAAGCTGGTGAGAAGAATGGGATGGATTGAAGGGAGTGAGTGAGTTGTGGATTGATGGTGCTCGGGTTTCTTAGGGTCACCGAATCGGTCTAGCTTCACTTGCTGCTTGCTGGCGCGGCGTCCGGATGGTTTGACAACTATGCGGGGACCTTGCAAGACACGATCATGGCCGTGGCGTGTGCGAGAGCCTGGTGAAGTTGGATTGACTGTGATCTATGCTGGTCGTACAGAATGCCATGTGGTCTATCGTGAGTTGCCTCGTGACTACACTCTCTCCATTGCTCTTTCCTGCTCGCCCGCGTTGAGCTTCCACCACGGATTTTGCACATGGCCGGCGTTTCATCAATCCGATTGTGAGCACGGCTTTTGCACAGCCTCGCCGCGTGGGCTCCATCAGCACCAATCTGGCATGATATCTGCCAAATAGGCATTCTGCCATGACTCTGCCGTTGTACTACCACCACTGTCTTGACCTGTCGTTCTCCTTTTCTGAGAGACACACAACGAGAACAGCCGGCAAAAGCAACGTCCAGGAGTCAATGGCATTATTGCAAGCCCTGGCATGGAAGTGTATGGTGTTCCGGCTTGGTGGGTAAGGCTGACAGCTTGACTTCTGGCCACGGGAACACCGGCGCGCAGGAAACACTTACAGTGGGAATACCTATAGCCAGTAGGCACGTATCTGGTATTGCTGCACCGACATGGGACAGTATTCGAGACTGGAGTATTAAGACATGTCCTCAGACACTTGATAGGTAAGCAAGAGATGATATCTTCTCTACTCCCGCTGAGTGGGAGGCAGCCTTGTCTGGTGCCCCTGGATAGTGGAAGGAGTTCTTGATATTAACGCCTTAAGGGAATTTTATGTACTTCGAAACAGATCTGCCCATCGGAGTGTACAATGAAGGGCATGATCAGACTCTTGCAACATAAGAATACCGCGGATTGATTGGAATATCGACATATTCGCGGCATCGTGAATTTCAGTACCATTTAATTCTTCCGAGGCCGATTGTTGCTGCATCGAGTAAGCAGGCCAAGAGAAGTGCCGCTCCAAAAGGCTGACAGTTCCCCGCAATAGTGCTTCAGACGCGTGCATGAGATTGAGATGGACTTTCATGAGAATGTTTGCACTTGATCGAGAACTGTTTGCTCTGTGAGATAACTGTACGACTCTGCTACTGAGAAGAGGATCACAAGATGAGGAATCCAGTCATCCTCTGCCGACAGTCAAAGCCAAATGAATTCCAGCAATTTCCACGCTGACTGTCACGTAACTTCCCCTGATTCTTTCCGCGTGCAGACGCGTCGACCCTGATCTTCAGCAAGATTCCCAGTTGTCTCGCGCACGCCGTCGCTCTTGATCCCAGAGAGTTATTACAGGTCCACATAATTCTGTCAATCGATCTTGCTCGGACGCGGCAGTCGTCACTGCGCGCGTGTGCGATTGTTTGAAACAGCGGGCCTATGAAGGAGAAAGGGAAGGAGCGAGCGTACCTTACGGAACTGATCCCTGCAGTTACTACTACTGGGTAGCCCTGGGCACGTCGCATGGAGAAGCCCAAGAAGAAGTATGTATTGGTTGCACATCACATCTTGCACACTCTCCTTTCTCGCTGCGAGTGCTTGTCTACCAACAATTCGAATCGCGCCATTGAGTACACCCCGAGCGCACGACTGACATTGCAATCGCACCAGGCGTGGTGGCATCATGGGCCTGCTCAAGCACTTCCGATCGCGCAGCAACCTCAAGAAGAGCGGCGACGGCCACCAGTACAACGAAAAGAACAATGTCTACTATCCAGGTGTACCGCAGGTACCGAGTCAGTATGCGGTCACTCCAGGTCACGATTTCACTGCGCGACTGCCAGAAAAGGTGGTGACGAGGATACTCGAGTTGGTGTGTCCGCACGTAATGGACAAGAGCTATACTCCATGCGAAGACGCCGACATACCAGATGAGGCATGCCCACTATGCGACCTGCGCGATCTCTCACACTGCGCGCAGACACGGAGAGGGTGGTATCGGGCAGCGACACAATTGCTGTATGTGGTGATTTGGCCCCCACCCAACAGCCAACTGCTGACAAGGCATAGTTACACGAGCGTTCGAATCGACGCGGTCCACTATTGCGCACTCGAAGACATCCTCACAGAAAGGCGACGGCGGAAGTCGCGACATCATGAAGAAGATGTCCCACAAGCACGGCTACGGCTGCTCGCAGACACATTGCGCGGCAACGACTGGCTGGCCGGCAAAGTGCAGTACCTCAAGATCCCATACATGACCCGAGAGACCGCTCGACCAGAACTCACGCGATGCATATCTGCGCTCCCTAACTTACGGTACGTCGACTTGCCAGAAGGCTTCTACAATGGCGAGTCGAGCAGTCAAGGTCTGCGGCAGGAATTGCTCATGCGCTGCCCGGACATTCGCAAGATGAGGTACAATGACGGCGCGGAGACGTTCTTCAACTTCTTGAGCCAGAAGCACTGGCTGCATATCGAGACACTAGAGTTGCAACGGCTGAAGATCGAGCCTACCACCTTCCGTCAAGTCATCTCGACTCTGCCCACGCTGAATGAACTGCGAGTCATCAGTGTATCTGCATTTACGGATGCCATCTTCCAGGAGAGCAATGTAGTGCGCAACTTTCCACCTCTAGGCAAGTTGTATCTCGAAGGCGTTCGCGGTGTCACTGCAGCTGGACTGGTGCAATACCTCGACCGACCAGAGACGAGAGAATATCTCACCGAATTGACGCTGAAGAAGACCGGTGTCTCTATCCCAGAGCTGTCACAAGTTCTATGGGCAGCCAGCAACCTCAAGACCTTGATCGTCACCGCAACAATCAAGCACTCTCTCCCACTCGACCCTCTCCCTCCACTCCAAAGCATCAGTCTCCAAGTCATGCACTACGACATCGCACCCACCGAAGAATACATCAACTCCGACCTCGTCAAGCCCTCAGACTCCTACTACAACTACCTCGTCTCCTCACTTGTCTCCAACTCTCTCCCCGCCCTCCGCGAGCTCTATGTCCGCGACCCTGGTCTCCCCGACGCGTTGCTCCTCGCACCGCCAGCACCCAGCTTCGCAGGCTCACGCTCGCAGCCGAGAGGATTCTCACAACCTTTGGATATCTACACCAAGGGCCTCGCTGATACGGAATGGTCTTTCCAGCCCGTGGCGCCGGAAGAAGAGATGTTCGAGTCCTTCGCCGCGCTCTCACCTTCACGCAGCAATGGCGGCGGTGGTCGCCCCATAAGCACATACTCCACCAAAGCCGGCAACCAAGGCTGGAGTGGCGAAGCGAGACGATCTGTGGTCGTCGGAAATGGCGTAGGTGGCTTCCTAGCTGTACCTTCGGAAGAGGTACCGAGACCGAGTAGTTCGGGCGGAGCGGGAGGACAGCAAGGGTGGGGTGTGCGGCCCATCAGCTATGCTAGACCAGGTAGTAGCCACAGACCGGGAAGTAGTCATGCGATTGCGAATGCGATGAAGGATGAGCCGCAGCACCATCGGATGAGCTTCTTCGGCGGGAGAGGTCACAGAAGGAATGACAGCTCGGCTTCGAAGCATGATCTTTGGCGGTGAGCTGAGCCATTCTCTGTGGAGTAAGGGTGGGATGGGAAGGCGTTCGTGTGGGCTATCGCTCGTGGGCAAGTATGGGACGGTATGATTTGATGGATGCATGCATATTTATGGTTATGGGTATAACGACTCTGAAGACAAGATGTCGCGTGTAAGATGAGTTACAGAGGAGATACCCAAAGGTTTCTACAATTCAGACCAAAGTTGAGTTTTAGCTCTCAGTACTTCGTGCCGGGTGTTCAACCAGACGTGGATGAGCGAGGAGATTAATACCATAAGCATTTATCGAGTGCATGCTGCTGAGAATTCGATTGTATTTCTTGCATTGCAAATTGGTACAGATGTTCATTCGCTAAATATGCTGATACAAGATGCTTGAAAACATCCAGAAGCCTTCCAGTATCCAACTATAATTCAGTCCAGTCATTTGCATGTATAGGCCATCTCGAGCTCTTCGTTAGGCCTCAGCGTGCAGACTACAAGGGATCTCTTTGAGCCTCGTGACTTTTTCGAAGGTCGATCCGCTCCAGGCCATCGACCGAGCACACGTCCTTGAACTGTGCCATCTTCCGTATCAGCATCTCCTTCTTCGTATCAGGTTCTTGGAAGCGAGGGCTTCTGGCGCCACACCCTATCATTGTCGTTAGTCGTGCAGCCACGCGATGTACTTGACTCCGAGACTCACCAATGTTGGGTGTGAGCCCATCCCACACCTCATCCGGATCCATCTCAAACAGCGGCTGCCCATTCACCTCCGAGATAGCGCTATCCCGCTCATCCTGATGATGAAACAGCTCCGGATTCGCCGTCCAGCACTTCCAGCCCATGTCCCGACACGCCTCTAGCAGCCTCACATCAAAGCTCCACGTGCCGTGCCCCTCCTCCTCGCGACTCAGCTCCTCCATCATGCGCTCAGCGCTCTTCCTGTTCAGCGCGTACGCGAAGGAGCACAGTGGCTGCTTGGACCGGTGGATCATCCGCTGCTTGGATCGGATGCCCGCATCCATGAGCCAGCGCTGCGTGTCCGGGTGCAGGTACTCCATGCTAGGCACCGTGTCGTCGTGGAATATATTGTGAGGCAGATCTGGCATGAACTTCAGATCGAAGTAGTCTCCACAATGTCCCAGGTACAGAACCTCCCACTGCGTCATATCGCCCCAATAGCTCTGCTCGCGATTGTGCTCGCGCACAGCGCTGTAGTGGTCGTTTGGATTCGCGGGGCTCGCAGAGAGGAGCTTCCGCACCTGCGCCGCGACGAGCGGGACCTGGTGGTTGCGGATGTGGATGTCCCAGTCGACGTCGTCTTCTATGATGAGCGCGGTGGAGAGGCCTGAGTCTAAGAACCATTTCACGGCGTTGAGGTGGCCGAGCCAGGCTAGGGCAGAGCCCTTGGTTATGATGCTGTATTTCTCATCTTTCATGTATTCGACGTCGCGGTCGGTCCAGCGTGGTTGGTCGGGGATCGTGATTTCGAGGTCGGTTACGCGTGCTCCGTCGAGGAGACCTTTTCTTCTCTTTGAGCCATTCTTTGATACTGCGACTATGGCGCCGAACTGGTAATCAGGTCAGCATGACATAAGTCAGACATGATGTATTGTGTACATACCCCAAGTGTCTCGTTTGCGGGGCTATGAGGATCAAAAGGATCTATGTCCTTCTCCGGCGGTGCTGTCTTCGCCGGCCGTCGATTCTGGCCTCCTTGTGTTCCCCTCTGATACACGTCCTCCAGCGTCTTCGCAGAATTGCTATGCAAGGCGTGGATGTTGAAGTACAGAAAGCCAAACACCAGGAATGTCACTAGAGCGAGGACGTCCTTGCGCCTCCATTCCCTCGCGCGCATGCCCATGCCGCCCGCGTGCCCTTTTGTGAGGCTGAGAAGTGGGGTGCGGATTATTAGTTATGGCTGCTGAGAAGGGCGTAGCTCAGGAGGCTAGATCCGTAGTGGGCTGCATTGGCTCAGGTACGCGAGCGAACGGAGTGGGCTCTGGGATACGAGCGCAAGCGAAAGGCAATCCGGATGTCCAGACAATGGGTCAAAGGAGTGACGAGAGGTGGGTAGGACGATATATGTGCTTGAGAGGTTGGTGAGAGGTGTGATGAAGAAGATCTAGTCAGATGCGCTGGTTGCCTTTGGTTTCGAGCAAGCAGCGAATATTGCAGGGGACGCGCAACGTCGACCCCGAAGGCCGATCTTTGCCTTTGCGAAACATGTAACGGGCTCCTGCCACTTGCGGCTTCTTGCCAGATCTTTTTTGCAGCAGGCGCGGTCGGTCAATGAACGTTGTACCCGATGGGACTTGCGGCTGCGGGCGGACTTGAGCTTGTGACAAGCAGATGATCTCCCGGACGGCAACCTCATCCATTGATCACAAAAAGGTTCAATCTATCGCAGACTTGTCGAATTTGATCGCCAGCAGATGACCAGCGAGGTTTCTTAAGCCTTGCCTCTGGCGGGGATTTACGTATGATTGGGCGCACGCTAACATTAGCGATGGCGCCGATGATCCAAGCAAGATCGCGTGCGCTGGAGAAACCGTCCACAGCCACCCTATGGAACCCATAATTTGCGACGTGTAGTAGCGCGCAAGAAAGAGCGAATACAAGTGACACAGCAGGTCGTTGTCGTCGTACAGTCCCCGTCTCCTTCCTCCCCCCTTGCTTCCTTCTCGTGTTCCATGGTGGTGTCGTGCGACCAGCGCAAAATATGGCTGCGGACGTTCAAGTCGCGGCAGAGCCGGCAGTCGCTCCCACGAAGTCGCAGACGGGCGATGTCAAGCTCTCGAGGTATCGCAGCGTGCGCAAAGCCCAATTGAAGAGCCAGGAAGAGGACGTGCCGCCTATACCACTGCCTCCGCCGATCCCTGAGAGCACGCCGGTGCAAGAAAGCATGAAGAGGTCAATGTCCCGCTATAAGCGGGCGCAACCACCTGCACGACCCAAACACGATGCGAACCCGCCGGCAGTCGAATCGCTAGTACCTGTGTCCAAGGCGAGATCACCTGAGAATCGAAGTCCGCGTGAAGGACACTACAAGATCCATGCCAAAGCGTCACACCCGTACCCAGACTACCCGAGTGACGCAATGCAGAGAAAGCCCCGAGGACTTGTGAACATGAGCAACGATGATGATGACGTACCGCTAGGGACATTGATGGAACAGCAGGCACGCCGGAAAGAGAGGTCGGGCAAGAGCAACGAAGGGCAGCAGGTGTTGGCTACCGAGCAGGCGAGGTACGAGCGCATCAAGGCACAACAGCGAGCAGAGAGGGCAGAGCGGGATAAAGCACTTGAGGCCGAGAGGCGGAAGTTGGAGGCGGCAGAGGAAGAGATCCGGAGGCTGGAGAGGGAGACAGCAGAGGAAGAACAGCGGCTGCGTAGAGAAAGGGAGGAAGAGAAGGAACGGGTGGTGAGGGAGAAAATGGAGGCGAAGCAGCGGGCGAAGGAAGAACAGATGCGTGCCAAAGAGGAGCAACAGCGCGCGCGAGATGAAGAAAGGGCAGCACGGAAGAGACGACCCACGGAGACTACACTTCCATCATCTCAGAGGCCATCAGAGAGCAGGCACTCGTCTTCGCGGGATAGTGCGGCGTCGCCCGAGTCAACGAAACGCGTAGGTGGATTCTTCAGACGACGAAAGGACGAGGAAACACCGAGGACATCAACAACCACAGACGACCGTCGGCCAAAGACAAGTCACGCGTCACCGCCCAAATGGGAGCTGCCGACGATCAGACCTGGCGGAGGTGGTATTGTGCCTCTCAGCGATGCTCCAGTGTCAGGCACAACAGGCGCCGAACGACGCGTCCGCATCAGGTTCGGGAAGTCGGAGATCAATCTGCCGGCCGAGCCAACGACAACAGCACAAGAACTGATCAAGACCGCCTCAAGGATCATGTCCGAAGGTTTCAACCCTCGAGCTGCCGTCATCTACGAGTACTACAACACACAAGGCATTCGGCGACCTTTGCGAATGTACGAGGTCATCCGCACGACCATGAATTCGTGGGAGGACGATTATCAGAATTACCTGGTGATTGAAGAATCCGATCTGGACAGCGACCAGGAGCTGTACGAGGCGCACGCACCGCAGCAGCACCAACTCAAACAATTCGAGCAATGGCTCAAGTTCCAGAACAAGAAGGGCAAGTGGGAAGACCGATGGGTCACTCTCAAACTCGACGGCCAGATCACCGCCGCGAAGAACGAGAACGGCAAGGACCAGCACAATGTGTGCAACCTGTCCGACTTCGACGTTTACAGACCCATGCCCGAAGCCAAGCGCAAGAAGTCGTCGAAGAAAGTCGTCATGTCCATCAAGTCGCAGCAGAAGAGCGCCATGTTCATGGATATGTCTGACTTTGTGCATCACTTCTACACGGAGGACAGGAAGGTAGCAGATATTTTCTTCCGCGCCTGCCAGGATTGGAGAAGCTCGTGGCTTGTCAACAGGATGGGGCAGGGCAGGGAACACCAAGCTGCTGAAGCTCCTACAGCGGGACATAATCGGTCCAAGTCTGCAGAGTCGCATTTCATGCTGGGCACGTTCAATGATCTCGGGCTTGACTTTAGCAATTTTGCTAGGGAGCCGGAGCCCGTTGCGCCGGTCAAGAAGTCGTTCGAAGAGAATCGGCCACTTGGTGCCTTTGGTCTGACACTACCATCGGCGCAAGAGCACTCTAAGATGCTGACCACGAGACAACTATCTGTGAGGAGGGAGCGGCCGCGAGCACCGCCCACTGCGATGAGACAGCCCATCCCTAGCCGACCTGGTGGGCGGGAAGATGCCCTGCAAGCGTTAAATGCCAATGCAGCCCCACCACGACAAAGCTGGGACAGCAATCGCAGTGGTGAGGGCGCATTCAACCCAAATGGTCTATTGGGATCGCAATACGAGCAGAAGAGACACAACGTGAAGCCGTCACAGGACTACTCAGGAGGCGGAGGAGGAGGAGGACTGCGACGCAACGCCTCTGTTCGCTCAACACGCTCCCACGAGTCCGGCATGCTGGGCAGAAGAGACAGCGTACGCAGACCCGAACTGGATTTTGGCAAGCCCCTCGTCGACTTCACACCGCAGTACAAGGAGCCGCCCCAATTCCAGCGGCGGGGCAAGGGGTTCCGCCCCGAGCAGCCGAGCGCAGGTGGCCTCATCGATAGCGCCACAACACCGGATAACCCGCTCAACCTCCCCGGAGCGGACGACTGGCGCGTACGTCCCAAGACGAGCAACGCAGGCGGACTCGACAGATCGAAGAGCATCAATCGTTCGAGGAGCACGCGGCGCGGACTGCAGCATGGGCAGGAGGAAGGCGAGGCGTTCACGGGCGGCCTGCTGGCGCATAGCGGTAAAGCCGGATGGGGTGACGGAAATACGGGACATGGTGTTTTGAGTGGGAATCATGCGAGGGGCCCGATGCTGAATATGAATGAGCAGAGTATGTTTGGGAGTGGGACGCTGCTGAGGCAGATGGAGAAGGATAATATGGGGAACCCGTCTGCGAAGAATGAGCCTTGGAGGGTGAATTGATGCAATTTACCCCTCTCTTCTTCTCTGAGGACATGAATTGGCTACTGCATTGGATCAGGACGGAGGATGATGGCGTGTCTATTTGGATCTTTCTCATGATGCCTATGTTTTTGCACGGCCGCCGTAGCTGAGTAGCGAGTTTTGTCCGCACATACACTCTGTACAATTAGTTCCCTAGCCAGCTTCGATCTAATGTATTGTACCTGCATTAGCCCCGCCGATCCCTCGCTCTAGCTTCCTTACTCCTCAACCGCACCGGCGCCGAAGCATACACAACTGCGGAGCTGTACCTTAGCTGGATATGACGACGTCATGATGCCATACTCCATAACAGCCATGAACTACACCACGAATTTTGAGCACGTTTTGTGCGAGCCCATCTCGAACTCTTCACCTACAAGTGCTAAAAACAGCATCCAAAACTCAAGGCTACATACACAGCAAACTACTACTTTAAATCACAATGCCTCGTATGGTCGCACCTCCGCCCTCAGGCGAATTCAACATCCGCCTCCTCAGACCTTTCTCCGGCCCCGCAACGCACACGGTCGAGATTCTCGGCGAGCCGGACCGTGTCGCGACTGTCAAGATGAGCAATGCCTCTGGTGGCGGGAACTCGTTGGAGAAGACGGGGGAGATGCCTGCGTATGATGTTCCACCCTCTTTCTTTGTTGAGTCCTATGATTGATGGAGGCGGAGTGAGGTGAAGTGAATGATTGCTGATGCTGGGTGTATTTTCCAGGGACGACGTGAAGGAGCTCATGGAGATGGTGCAGCAGCTACGCGGGTTCCCCTCGAATGAGAGCAAGGATCTCTTCGGGTTCGATACGAGACTGGAGTTGCAGACGTTGGAGATTCAGTGGTAAGTTGTGTCCCATGGCCCGCTCCTCAGATGGAATCGCACGAGAACAGGGAGAGAAAGGAAATGCTGATGATTGAACGTATAGGACGAACGCCGAAGACGACCCCGCAGCCGCGGACGTGACCGTCGAGGACGAGACGAAGACGACGTTCAAGAACATTGCGGATAGCATTGATGCTGTGGGAAGGCAGTTTGCTAAACAGGACGCCGCGATCTAAACCTTCTCCAGTCTCCATGGTATTAGGAAGCCAGGAAGGAAGGACAAGACGTTGTTATTGGCATGTATGCACGCGTAGGAAGTTGAAAAGTGTTTGTACTACGATCAATCTTGTAAACGTTGTACTCGAAAGACAACAGGATATCAAAACATCAACACCAGCAAGCCTCACTCACGATCACGATATCGTATCCTCATCATCATCACTCAACAGGCTCTCCACCAGACTCTCATCCGCACTACCTCCCCTCGGCTCCTTCTTCACCCTCACGTTCCCAGGCGTTAAGTCATCCTCTTCATCTTCATCCTCCTCCTCATCATCATCCATAAACCGCGTCCCCTCCGCATCAGGCACCCCCGTAAACTTGGTCATGACCGTTTCATCCCCCTCCTCTCCCTCCCCGTCCTCCTCCTTCTCAGGCTCAGGCATCTCCGTCGTCTCCACCACAGCCTCGTCCTCAGCGGCGGTCTGGGCTTCAGGTTCGTCCTCATCATCCTTGCTGACGGAAGCAAGCAGTTTAGACAGACTATTCTGCAACTTGGTCAGGGTATTCCTCCCCGCTGCCTCGGTGATCAGTTTGCCCTCGAAGGCCTCGTTGACGAGGTCGAAGAGGGTTTGCAAGTTCTCGGCGGGCACAGTGGGGCTTATATGCAGTTTGCCCAGGAGGGAGATGTATGTTTTGCGTTCGTCTTCTGTATCCACCATCTCCATTAGTGTCCTGTTCGTGGGTTGTTTACGAACGAGGGATCGGGGAAAGGAAGGAAGAAACTCACTGCTCACGCCCGGCGTCAGAATCTTCTCCAGCAGCTCCTCCGCCAGCACAGCGTGCCCATCCGTTCCACCCTCCGTCTTACCAGACCCCTCAAGGCCACCCGCAACATTCTTGCGCGGATCCGTCCAATCAGCCAGCTGCGCCGCCACCAGCGTCGTCCCAACCATCTCCGCATCCTCATCCATATCCTCCGCTCTCTCCGCGATAGCGTGCAGCACCGGCACCGCGACCCTCGCCATCGCCTCCGCATTCCTGGTCTTGGAGTGGCAGAACACGGGCAGGAAGTAGGTGAGTGCCTGGCGTAGGCCCGGGTTGGACGCTGTGTCCGGATCGAAGTAGGCGAGCACCATTTGCTTGAGCAGGTCGGCGTCTGTGATTGTGCCGGCGAGTTGCAGTTTGGAGAGCGCGACGGTGGCGTGTGTGGAGACGGATTTGTGCGCTGAGCGGAGGGCGCGACTGTACATCTTCAGCACGGGTTTAAGCAGCGGATTCGCGTCTCCCTCCTCATCGCCGTCACCGCCAGCAGAAGGGATGGCAGGAGAGAGGAGAGACGGATGCGCGACCAGCACATCACTGATGATCTGGATAGCGATGTCCTGCAGCGCCTCGGAGCCCTTGTTGAAGCAGTGCAGGAACAGCGCCAGGTTCTCCTCGGCCAGGTTCTTGGACAGGAGGCAGCAGAGGCCCATGCACTTCAGCCCGGCCTCGCGGATGGGCGTCTCCTCGCTACGCACAGCAGGCACGACGAGGTTGTTCAGCATGGTCTTGAGGTGTGAGGAGCTCTCTAGCGAGGCCTGCACGTTTTGGAGGAGACACTGCGCTATGTGCAGGCACTTGAGATTGACCTGGATTTCGCGGAGGGCTTTTTCTTCGTCTTCTTCTTCGGTCTTTGCAGCAGCCTTCTTATTGGCTTTGGTTGGCGTAGTGTCACCACCACCACCACCACCGCTGACCTCGGAACGCGCAGAGTGGAAACTCTCATCCACATTGCTCGCTGCATCGTCGTCGTCGGAAATGGTATCGTGCACCTCGGCAATCGCCTCAAGCACAATACTCGCAAACTCCTCCTCGCTCCCACACACAGTCCTCAGAATCTCAATCACCAGCCTTGTGCACTCCTCCGGCAGCTCCGCCAGAGCAAGCGCCTCCCGCATAATCTGGAACATCTTCCTCCGCCCCATCTCGTCCGAGTAGTCCAGCGTCAGCGCAATGTGCAGGAGCTGCTCGATGCAGAATTCCTGCTGCACGGCGTCCTCCTCGTATTCTGGCTCTTCCGGGTTGAGCGCGACGGCGTTGACGGCCTCGACGAGCTTGTTGAGGTGCACCTGCAGGAGGAACGCGAACTTGGTGACTTCGGGCATTTTATCCTCCAGCATGGCCTGCACACGCGTCTCGGCGGACTTGCGGCAGAAATCCGTAAAGGTCCTCGCCACGAAGGCGCTCTCGGCGGTCAGCTCGTCGAAGAAGGGGTCGGCGAAGTCGACGTGTGCGGCGTAGTCGGGACGACCCTCCCAGAAATCGCGCATCGCTTCGTGGGCGATGCCGCCTTCGAGACCGGAATTGTTGACGTCGATGCGCTCGAGGAGTTCGAAGAGCGCGTCTGTATTTGGCTCGGAGAGTGCACGTGGGCCCTGCTGCTCGTCACCCTCGGTGCGCGGGTTGGCGCAGTCCTCGATCCAGCGCTCGTAGAAGAGGCGCGCGGTGGCTTTGCGCACGTTCTCGTCGCGGTCGCGCAGGCCCCATCGGAGCAGCTTCTCGCGCTGCACGAGGGAGAGGTGGCGAAAATCGCCGAGGGCGGGGAGGATGCGTGCGTAGAGAGCGCGTCTGGTTGCTGGGTCCGTATCGCGTGCGCGTTCCATCAGCCATGGGAGTGTCGTGGGCGTGAAGCTCAGGTTGAGGAGGAGGGCACGACGCACGTCGGCGCTGGGATCCATCTGCAGTGCTTCTAGGAGACGCTCGAGAACGCCACTCGCGGTGTCGTCGTCGCTATCTTCATCGTCCTCATTCTCTTCGTGATCGTCTGCAAATCTGCCAAGACCCAGCACTGCCTGCACGCGCACAATGCTCTCTTTGTCGCGTAGTCGCTTGATGAGGGCGTGCCTGATAAGGTGGTAGAGCTGATCGTCTATCGAGTCGAGGGTATTGACAATGTGTGCGACCAGCTGGGTGGCTCGATAGCGGACGAACTTGTCCTTTGCAGTGGTGACATTGAGCGCAATGGTCAGAACGTGTGTCGTCAGTCGACTCGTCGGCGTCTCGGGTATGCCATCCGTGGTATCGACATCTGGGCTTTGGAAAATGGCATTATCTACACCACCAAGTCAGCCATCCATCCCATCCACAGAGCATACACACGACAAATGAAAGGACTCACCCTTCTCACTCGCATGCTTCAAAAACAGGCCAATAAACTTGACCAGCCTGTCCCCCACAGGCTCACTCTTCTTCACCCCCAAAACGCGACAAACACACCGTCCAAACTCGTCACTAAACTCGGCCTCATCATACTCCTGATCCAGCTGGTGTTTCCTACTCGCACCCGCACCGCCGTTCGTCTCATAACAGCAAAACTCCTGCACCTTCCTTAGTGTGACCACGCTCTTCCGCTGCGTCGCGGCCCCGCGCTGCGCATCCGCAAACACGGACGCGACGTGCTCCCGCAGCGACGTCGCCTCGCCTTCGTCTGGGATCTGGACTGCGAGGGCCGAGGTGCGCGTCGAGCTGGCGCGTCCAGTGGATTTGAGCGTTTGCGTGGAGGATTTGCGGGATACTGTTGTTGATGCGGCAGTGGCATCTGAGGCACGCGCGCGCGCATTCGCACGTATCGATGTGCGGCCGGGCATCCTTATCGTCGTCGTCGTTGTGCTGTTGTGTTAGTGTTGACTGGATCCCGTCTGTACGAGTGTGCGGGCAATGTTTACTGTTTAGATCTCCCCCGTGAACCATAAGGCTTAACTCCGCCCGCATCACGGCGTTAGCCCTCCACCAATCAGATGCGTCTCCCAGAAAATGGCGACATCCGCGCTCTACTGTATTGCTCCGAACATCTCGAATTCTAGCAATTGAAGCTTCACCACGCTCCCCCTCGAAGCAGCATGTTCCGCACCGCAGTCCGGCGGTTCGCCGCCACCTCCTCCCGCACCGCCGGCTCCGTGCCCGAGCTCACGCTGCCCCAGATCGAAGAGGCGCACCGGTGGGGCATAGCCATCTCCTCCGCGCAGAAAGTCGCCCAGCGCGGTCTCGTCGATGGTATTCCACATACTTCACTCCTATCCAAGATCCAAGTACCGCTAGCTAACACCTCCTCCAACAGCAATCGGCAAAACCCCGCTGATCCGCCTCAACAAAATCTCCGACGCCACGGGCTGCGAAGTCCTAGGCAAAGCCGAGTTCCAAAACCCCGGCGGCTCCGTCAAAGACCGCGCCGCCCTGTACGTCGTCGAGAACGCCGAGCGCCTGGGCCAGCTGTCCCCGGGGGGCACCGTAGTGGAAGGCACAGCAGGCAACACGGGCATCGGGCTCGCGCACGTGTGCCGCTCCAAGGGCTACAAACTCGTCATCTACATGCCCAACACGCAGTCGCAGGGCAAGATCGATTTATTGCGCTTGCTGGGTGCGGAGGTGTACCCCGTGCCGGCGGTCGCGTTCGATAACCCGGAGAACTATAATCACCAGGCTAGGCGGCATGCCGAGGGGTTGCAGAACGCGGTGTGGACGAATCAGTTCGACAATATCGCGAACAGGCAGGCGCATATCGAGACGACGGGGCCGGAGATCTGGGCCCAGACGGGAGGGAAGGTGGATGCATTCACCTGCGCTACAGGCACGGGCGGTTCCCTCGCGGGCGTGACGCGCTACCTCAAGGACAAGTCCAACGGGCGCGTGAAATCTTTCCTCGCGGACCCGCCCGGCTCAGTCCTGCACTCTTACATCCAGTCCGGTGGCAAACTCGCCGAGCGCGCCGGCGGCTCCATTACAGAGGGCATCGGCCAGGGCCGCGTAACAGACAATCTGGCGCCCGATATCGATCTCGTGGACGACAGCCTGCACATCAGCGACGAGAAGACGATCGAGATGGTGTATCGGTGTCTGGACGAGGAGGGCCTGTATCTGGGGGCGAGCTCGTGCCTGAATGTGGTGGCGGCCAAGGAGGTTGCGGAGAAATTGGGCAAGGGACACACGGTTGTGACGCTGCTTTGTGATGGGGCGTATCGGTATGCGGATAGGTTGTTCTCGCGGAAGTGGTTGACGGAGAAGAAGCTGCTGGGGTCGATACCGAAGCATTTGGAGAAGTATATCGTTTTGGCATAGGGCGGTGTTCAGAATTCTGCCCCTTGTAGCGTTTCTAGTTGTTCATAGACGCACTGTACATAGTGTATGCATAAAAGGCGAGCGAAGCATTTGAGAAAGGATACTACAATGACACGAAGGGGCAAATGCGAAATCGCTGACAAGCAATGGTATTATGCACTCATCCACCTCAGCATCTTCGCAAAGGACTCACACGCTTCCCCACAAAGCCAACCGACAGACAATCTATCTATGTAACCGTCCCCCAAGGACGATGGCAAGGTACAACCTGAGCTCAGCCAACACCGCGCGAGTAATCAGCACACGCAAGACACAAGATCCTCTCATCGCTCTATCCAGACACTCCGTCAACCTGCCAAACGAGCTCAGCACAACTGTTTTGGAAGAAAAGAGTCTACTGGACTTGATTGACGATTTCGCTGGCCTTGGCCAAGGAGTCCACCA
This sequence comes from Scolecobasidium constrictum UM 578, assembly GCA_000611715.1. Lineage (NCBI taxonomy): Eukaryota > Fungi > Ascomycota > Dothideomycetes > Venturiales > Sympoventuriaceae > Scolecobasidium > Scolecobasidium constrictum. The sequence goes on from AZYM01000135.1 coordinate 248,426, forward strand.
TCTGCTGGCACTCCTTCCTCCGTCGGATCGTGTACTCGCTCTCCTTGAGCAGATCGTCAAGTTCCTCTTGTCGATACAACTGCTCGAGAAGCTCCTTCTGCATCTCCTCTTTTGTGTGTCTACTCATCTATTAGTACTCTGCTATCATTCTCCGCACGAGGAATGCAAACTCACCCAACCAGATTCAGCATCACAGCCTTGGGCACCATATCAATCATCGTCCTTCTCACAATATTAAAGTAACTCGTAATCAGCAGCTTAATCACCTCCACCTCCTGCGTCTCCTTCTCATTCAGCGTGCTGCTCGCCTTCAGCGTCGGGGGCGGCGGTTCCATCGCCGCCATCTTCTTCTTGTTCTTGCTCGCCCAGAAGCTGCCGAAAAACCCGCCGGACTCGTCCGCGCCGCCCAGTGAGGGGCTCGCCGCGCGCGGGGGCACCGCAGCCGCGGGGAGGGGTTTGCCTGTCTTGGGGTCGACTTGCACGGGTTTACTCGCGTTGTGGCGCTCGTGGATGATGGCCATGGCGCGCGAGCCATTGATGAAGTCGGGGTGGCCTGTGTTGATGTAGGTGGCTTCCATGGCGACGAGGTCGCGCACGAGCTTGTTCGTTGGCTCCATGGCTTTCTTGAAGAATTGCACGACGACCAGGTGGAACTTCTCCTTCAGCGCTGGGTACCGTCTGAACATGGGTTTGTTGAGGAGTTGGCCGAGGATACGCACTAGCTCGTCGTATACGAGCGAGACGCACTTGAGCGAGGGGTCCTCGAGGCGCTTAATCTGCTGCTTGACGATGATTTCGAAGGCGGCAGTGCCGACGAAGAGGGCGGGGCTGGAACCGGAGGAGTTATACAGGATCGTGCGGATGTCGACGTCTTTGACTACGTCGAAGGGATCCACTGCTTTGACGCCGTTGGAGTAGAGCTCGTGGTAGACGAAGCTGATGCGGGCACCCCCGGAGAGCTCGATACTGGAGAGCTCCTGGTTGCTGCCTTCGAGCAGGGACTTGTAGTCGTTGGAGAACTCGGTGATCATGTTGAGGATTATGTTGGCCGGGCTGCCGAGCATGGAGTCGCCCAGCGTGTCGAGCTCTGCTCTGTACTTTTGCAGCGAGGATGAGATGCGCGACTTGATGTCTGGTAGCGTTTGCTTGATGTGCATCATGAGGATCTAGTATGGATTAGTCTTGTCTCCAGGCGCCAGGTGGGACATACATACCAAGTTCAGCTTGCGCGCAAGGTACGGTGTGCCGCAGTACGACGCCTTATTCCTGTATGCCTTGTGATTCTCGAAGAATTGCCGCTCGTGTTCCAAAGCGTATGAGATGGCCTTCTTGTTCTCGATATCGCGCTGTCCACGGTTGACCACGGGCACGTATCCTAACCTTAGGGGGATAATGCGACCAGCCAGAATATCGACAACATCAGTTCCCTCGTCCATGAGATCAACCTTCGTCAGCACACCAATTGTCCGCTGTCCCTCCGGATCAACTTCTCTTGCAAGCTTCAAGCCATCAGAATTGGCCAAATCAGTGTTCGCTGCCGTCACCGCAAGTATAATAGCATTCGGCTTGCTAATCTGCTTAAGCACCATCTCCTTAATCTGCCTCTCAATATCCCTCGGCTGGTCGCCCACAGGCACCTTCGTCAGCCCGGGCAAATCCACCAGCGTAAGCGTCAGCACATTGGGCGAGTATATCCGCAAGTTGATCGGCGCAGGCGAGATGCCGGCATTGCGCCCCGTCTTCGCCTCCGTCTCCCGCACAATCTCCTCCCGGATCTTGTTGAAGTCGTGGAACTTCTGGCCAGGGATGTGCAGGAACTCGCCCCACTCGTCCACGTTCGACTCCTTGTCCGTGGTGCCTGCGATCTTCTTGTCGCCGTTGACCTCGCCGTTTGCGGTGGGCTTGGGCGCGGAGGCGGCGCGGTTGATGAGTTGCAGCACGAGCGGCCGTCTGGTGACGATGCCCGTTCCGCGAGGTAAGCTGTGGCGAGAGTCGTGAGTATAAAAGTGTATGGGCTCACACAAAGAGCTGCAGGGGAGGCTGAAGCTTACAAGTCTCTCCCAACGATATTCTCCAGCACCGACGACTTGCCCGAGGACTGCGAGCCCACGACCACGATCTGAGGCAGGTCTATCGGGTTCTGCACGCCCACCGTCGTGAAGACATCTTGCAGCTTGTTGACGAGCGTGATCAGCGTGGGATCGTTTACGTTGATGGCATTTCGATCAGGTTGCATGCCCGCCATGCTGGGCGCGGGTATCTTAGATTTCGTGTGGTGTGCGTCGTAGTGTTGGCGATCCAGTTGTAAAGATGCGCTGGTCGTTTGTAGGAGGGAGGAAAGTGTACGTGGTGTTGATGTTGTTGCGGCGGGTAGATTGGGCAGTGTGGAGGAGTGACGACGAACAACCCATGCCAGTTGTGGCTGCGTGGCGTGGATTTCAGGGTGCAGGAGCACCTGCGACAAGGCTGTGGGGTCACACTGACAGATCGTGGCAGCCGACCTCAATTGTGACACGACGTGAGAGAAGTACGTCAGATGTTTGCAATATGCGACTACTGTTTCTGAAAGGCTCTCGGTATTGCACTGAGTATCGTTCTGTTGACATTGACTATGGAACCCGCGACAGGGAGATAAATATACTCCGAGCACAAGGAGACATGAGCTAGGCTGCAGAATTTAGGACATTCATATTGGCAGCTTGCCATCTTCAGATCTAATGGCCGTATCCACAATAATGTAAATACAGCAAGTAGACCGACTTTGAGGTCGGCTGAAAGCTTATCGATGACCTCGCTCTCGAATGGAAGAAAGACGTGGTCGACCGGCCAGCCACGAAGCAGGAGCGCAATCCTCCAGTTCTCGATCCTCCTTCAACAGCAGACTCATCGAATCTCAATCCAGTCCATCTCTGTCATAAACTTGGACAGTAGACCAAGTCCCCATCTCGCGTCCTCGACGACAGATGAAGCCGTCCAAGAAAGCATGTCACCCTGATATGAAACGCATCGACTCATGAAGAAGCACCAAAATGCGCGATTAACGACGGGTGTTGTCCATCTTGGAACAGTCCCAGCATAACGCTGGGTGCATAAGAATCAACCTTGCCGTTCGAGAGACGGTGCTGCAAGCATTGTTGGTAGTGTTCCTGGGAGAAGAGAAAATTCATGTTTCTTCTGCGGTGAGAAATGGGCTGGGGAGATTGTGGTGTGCCTGAGGCTCTAAGGATGGAGGGGATTAAACGACACTCAACACCAAGGGATGGCGCATCACCAGTTTCGCATGTTCTGCGAGAGATGTTCGAAATTGAACGCATTGAATCATTGATTGTACATGTACTCGAATGAAAGAATCACAATGTGATGCACTATACTCCCGCCGCTCATGTTCCATCCCTCCGCCAGCCTCCAGAAACAATGACCTTCATCATACATTCATCTCGTCGCCTCATAAAGTCATGTTCTCATCTCACATTCCCATCTTCGCGTCATCCCAGCATCCATCCATCCATCGTACAATTTAGTTGAGACTCTAGGAAAGAAAACAATTTTTTTGGTGGCGTGCTTTCTGTTGCCGCCGGCGGTGATACATTCAACCCCTTCTTCGATTGGGGGGGATTGAAACAAGTGAATATAGTTGTTGGTGGGTAATGGATGCTTGTGTTGGGTTGTTGATAGTGTACTGGTGAGACAAGGCTGTCAAATGTCAGTATTGCTGAAACTCAAAAACAGATCTGGGGAGATCAGGACTTACCGTTCATGCATCAACGACATGAAGCCCTTCAGATCTGGAGATATCGCGCATCTCAAATAGCGATTCGGCTCGCGGCGTCAAGGATCTTGGTGACGGTCTTGATGTTCGCATCAACAGCGCGATACATCTCCATCCACTCCTTCGACTCCTGCGCCGTAGTTGGACGCGCCGTCGCGAGAGCCTTGGCCATCTTCGCGGTGTGCTGGAGGAGCTTGGCTTTCTGGACTTGGAGCTGCTTGTAGTCGTCGAACGCCTGCTCGATACGCTTGTCCTTGCCGAGGGCACGGAGAGCGCGGTTGAGAGCCCAACGAACGAAGCCATTGGGCAAAAGCAGGAGACCGTTGCTGCAGCCAGGACCCGAGCGAGTGAGTCCACAGAACAGGAAGTCGACGTGGCTGGGCAGCTTGAGATCTGCGACGACGCTGGCACGCTCCGCGAGGTGCTTGGTCCGTGTCTCGATGTTGGCCAGGGCTCGCTCGATCGCTGCTGCATTGCTCGTTCCGTTCGACTTGGGCTTGGTGGTGTTGGTGGTGGTGTGGGAAAGAACAGTAAAGGGGAGACTGACCAACTCCTCACGAACCTCGGCCTCCTTCTTCTCCTCTCCCTCCTCCATCTCGAGCTCACCAACCTTGGTAACAGTCGTCGTCTGCGTACGCGTGACCACCTTCCTAACCGTCATCGTCTTCTTGACAGTTTCGCGCAGATCCTCCATCTTCTGTGGCTGGTTAGTCTTCATCGCTCCCTCAAGCGGCTTCATCTCCCTTACCTTCGTCTCCTTGGCCTTCTCGACTTCGTTGGCTGCCTCTGATGCAGTGGTCACAAGCTGGTTCCCCATGGCATCCGCAGTCTTCTCCACCTTCGCCGTCATCATCGTCGTCTCGGCATCGCTCAGGTTGCCCGCCATGGTCCAGTCACCATACTGAAGACAAGCAGCGATGACATCGCCTGGGTGCACATGCGGAAGAGCACCGGCATTGTAGCGCTCGAGTAGCTCAGCACAGCGAGGCGAGTTGATGCGGCCCTCGTTGATGAATGCCTTGATGCGCATCATGGCGCTGTGTGTGGCGTTCTCTGCAGCGACTGGGACAACAAGCGCCGCTGCCATCGTGGCAAGGATTGTGGTGAACTTCATTGTGCTGGTCGTTGAACAAGGTGACTTGGTGAACGGTGCGACAAGGTTGCGAGATCTGGTACAATGATAAGGATAGAAGCGGTTGGGAAAGGAAGAGTTGTGTTGTGTGCGTGTGGTTGTGTGAGTTTCGAAAGAGTGACAGCGTGAGGTGAAGGAACGCAGGTTTGAGGGTGGTGATAGATCTGAGGACTTTATACCAAAAAGCCTGTGCGACCAAAGTTAGGCTGCCGGGGTCAATTACGTCGAGGAGTGGGTCATGTTGTGTTTGAAGTTGGGGTGGTGAGGAGGAAGTGAGCTTGTCCCAGATCTCAAGGCGGACTTATCCCCACCACAACAATAGCGAAATCACTATCAAAGGGCGGAGACGGGGACTTGCAAAGATTGTTCGAGGCATCACTTGGACAAAGCATATAATTTGTGAGATGGAAATCAGTAGAATTCTTCACATGCTTAATTTTCTGTCTGCCTGATCTCCACCACTTCGCGCTCATTGCAGCACAATGCGCTGGCATGAAGCTGTAAGCAGGCAGCGCACGAAGCGGCAAGCTCGTGAATGGGGTATCGTGTAATGTGTACAATTTGTGCTTCTCGTCATTGTGTAATGAAGCAGCCGAATATCTCTCTACGTGTCAATTCTCGCCAATGCAGTCATGATCTCATGCTCTAAGGCAACTCGTGAATCGTTGGAGGGATCTGTGGCCGTCCCATAATCTCATGCGCCTGTCCGTGGCCTTGCTCTCCACCGTGTGCAACACCGATGCCGTTCTCTCCACCGCTCGCCTGACCTCCCTGTGCGTCCTGTGTCGGAGTGCCACTCCATCGCTGCTGCTGAAGGCGTGGAGTGACCGCCCACTCAGAGTAGTCCTGCGATGGATGGCTGAACATAGAAGATGCCGATGTGCCCGTCGGAAGTGGTGGGCTCATTGGATTATTGTAATTCGGTTGCGCATTCGGATAAAGGGTGTTCGTAGTGTGATCGCGTGGGAACTCGTTGCCGGCAGAAGCCATGAAGGCAGTATCTTGAGGACGAATCGGGTAGCGGACTTCCCGACTGTCGATCTCAGAAGGCACTTTGGATGTCCGATCCTTCTCCATCGGCGTCATAAAACCTCCAGCCGATACATCTTTGCCCTCATGCTCAGCGCCGAAGTTGAATGGTGTGATTTTTGCCTGTTCGGCTTTGCGACTCTTTCGCTTGTGCCAGAGAAGGAGACCAACGACAATTAGAGCGACCACTGCGCAGGGGACACCTACAGCGATGCCTACCCTCGGACCTGCATTCTTGGCTTCAGGATCGGTCTCCACCGCAGTCGAGGCTGCTCCAGGTGGAGCAGTTGCAATGCCAGAGGCGCTCGCAGAGGTATGACTGTGATCATATGTCAGCAATGCTCCATGATTGTCGCTTCCAGATACGCGCTGTCCGACAATGATTGTGAGCACTTACAGCGTGGTAGATTGGGGTGCCCAAGCATTTCGTGAGGTCATCTGAGGCGCTCCTGCAATGAGCCCTCCTTGTGAAGCGGATGAAGATGCCGTGGAAGATGGCTCCAACGTGCTTGACTCCACTGCTCGCTCTCGGTACTCGAGAGTACCCGAGGCCTTGTTGCCAATGCCTTCCTGAATCATAGCAAAGATCTTGCCAAATCCAAAGTCGAAGGTCTCGCGTTGATCCTCTGCATCTTCGCAGCAGCTGTTCAGGCTCCGGCCTTTCCTGTCAGGCTCGTCGTGATTGCAGCACCAGTTACCCTCGCTGCACCTCTTCACAGCTTCATTGCCACCCTTCGCTGCGAGACAATTCTGAGGACAGGACGAATCCCATTCCTTCATTTTGCAAGTGTATCGTCCAAAGTAGTTGTCGTCGCGCGGATTGTAGCAGAGACCGTTGTCGATGCAGAAGAAGTTCTCTGGGCAGCAACCAGACTGGCCGTTGTTGCAAGGAAACGTCGTTGTGTCTAAGGTGCCATCTTGATAGTAGCATGATGATGCATTTCTAGCGAGGACCGAAAGTGGCGCAAAGAGCGCGACCACATGTACCCTCATGGCGAATGGTCTGCGCACTCCAGAACTGTGTTGGAGAAGGTTTTGATGTTCGCGGTGCGAGAAGGTGACGTCAAGTGGGCGAGGACGGCTGCACGGCGTAACCCCACGTGCGGTGATGAGGATGCAGAATGGCCTACCGGGACGGCTGGCAAGATAATTTCTGGTGCTTGGGCTGTCCTGGTCCGAAGATTCTCTGCAGAACGAACTTTTGCCGGTTTCTGTCCACGACCGCCACTCCAGAAGAGTGCAAAACAGGTCGCAGAATCGTCGCCGCAGTCGATATCGCCCAAGACGCTATGCGTCAGCCACTACGCAGAATGTTATGATGCCAAGGTTTGAAGGTGAGTCAAGAAGTCTTCTCATTTCTGCGAATGCTCTGCTGTTGTTCGATCGCTCAAAGATGTCACCACAGCCGACGGAAAGCGGCAGCAAACAACCAGGTTGGGAAGTCCACTCATACGCTCGCCTGCGCAGATATCCTGGTACCCCTTTGGTTAATGATTCTGGCCTGTCACTGAAGGCCTTTGTCCTGCATCGTGTTACAGATTCGTGGGTTTCGTCGTTACACCGTGATGCGCGTCGCGCCTTCCTTCGCTGCCATATACAGGGATATTTCCTCAGTCGACAATGCGCCATCACTATAAATCTCTATCATTCTCGCAATCTTTTCCATTCTCTTTCTACAGCCATCAAGCGATTCCGGACTCCTCGTATTTTGCGGGCGTGACCTCCACCTGGGTAGACAATTGGCGCCGGAAAGACATCTACAGCACATGGTCGCAATGATTGAAGAAACGATAGTGACCTGAGAGATCGCGCGAGCAGGTTGGCCAGCTTCTGTTCATTGTGATGATATAGTCAATGGATTATATGGCTTGGGTATACTCAGTCTTTGACCTCGATTGACATGCATATCATGCTGTCGTCTTGTGTAAGGACGCGTAGCGACTCGATGTCTGGGAAAACAGCGGAGCGCAAAGTACCTGAATCTAGCGCTCAACAGCACGGCGAGCGACGGTTCTTACATGAGCAGTACGGCGCAATACACAGCGAAATGTCGTCATAGTCATGGCCGCGGAAATGCGATTGCGCCCTGCGAAGACGAAGGATGCCATAAGCAAAAGGGACCAATTTCGAATTCCGTACGCCCAAACATTGACATCTGGTGTCATCGCCATTTCTGGGCAAAACGAAGAGAGCCATGACACCATGCCCCGAGCGTTTGTAATCCGAATTCCGAGAATACCATGACGCACGGATCACACCCCCGACCACGAGGAAATCTTTGATTTCTTCGCGAATCACGATCCAGCATGCAGTTACCTGTAGAGGCTTGAGACAGCCCCATCATTGGCCGAAGATGGCCGGCTGGAAATGGGTCGGACGTCTCAACCAGTCACAGGCCGCACAGATTTCTTAGCAGAGTTTTCCAGTGCATTACTCAATTCCGCTGGCCGTGTGCTAATGATTGGCTGCGCCCTGCGAGGACGGTTGTCATAGAATCCACTGGACGCGATGGCGATGGCACGCCCTGAATTAGAACGTGCCGATGGATTATTGACCAAGGGAAAAGTTTTTGACTCACGATGCCGTTAACTGCATCGTGGTTGCGGTTAACGGCAACGCGTGAGACAGGGACGCGCCCAACGTGTGTCATTGATCTGCCGATGTTATGCGAAAGGCGTTTTGTTTGTAAGTACATGTGAAGCTGGTGTGAGAGGTTTGCAGGAATATATAAGGATGGTATGCCCATGGGGATAAATGGACTATCATCAGCATCAGAACATCAACAGCAATTCACAGCTACTACTACTCGAGAGCTTCAATTGAACCTTCAATCGCCACTATCAACACCAACTCACACCAAACAATCACCACCACCCTAAACACCAACAACATCAACATGTCTGCCACCGAGATGCACCGCGACAGCACTGCCTCCACCCACAGCAACGCAGTCAAGACTGCCCTGAAGAAGGCCGCTGCCCGCGTCCAGGAGCACCACCGCTCCGTCAACGCCGCCTGGAGCGTCTACTACTCCTACCCATGCACTCCAACTGGCTCCGGCGCACCAACCCGCCGCCCATCCGCAGAGTCAGTCTCCAGCGTCGAGGAGGTCCCAGCCAAGACCCTGGCCGCATCTCCAGCCGTCGCTGCCCCATCATCTGAGGAGAAGCAGCAGCAGCCACGCAACATCGAGAAGCTGTGGAACAAGATCAAGGAGCACAACAGGAACGCAAACACCGCGTACGCTGCCTACTATGGCGTCAACTATTAAGCTGGATCGCTTTGGTTGATTAGGGGAGGATTTAGGTTTCCTTTTGGAATTTTGGATTTTTATGATGGATAAGCGATACTAGCGAGAGTGAGTCTTCCTGGGCATTGAGCCTGGTTGCAAGATACCCCAGAACAGCAGATACGCATTGAACAGCATTTGGGTCGGAGTTCAATTCCTGAACACGCTATCATGACATAGACATAATCAATAATAAGACCACACCAATTTGAAGACATAACTACACATCTTCTCTTCCATAACTTGAAATTCCAATAGCTGATTTCTCCGTGAGTCCGTTGTTGTCTTACAATTTGTGGCGGTTCTCATCCATTCCCTACAGTGTATTTCTCCTCAGCACTTTTCATTACGTCGAATTGGAATAAAAACATGGACCATTCCAGTTGATCATTCTTGTTACATTGTCTTGATCCTATCAAACGCCATACCTATGTACATCCACTCTATCACCAACATGCTCAATCAGCCCCCCAAAACACGCACCTACTCATCCACCACACTCGCAAATTTCTCCTGCATCTTCTGCATCAGCTCCTCATACTTCTTCGTGATCTTCTCCTCTCCCTCCCCAGGAACCTCAAACTTCATACTCCGCAGCTGACTCTGGATATCGCTCGTGCCCTCCCTGATCTTCGCCCAACTCTGTCCCTGACCCACAGCCTTCTGGCTCTCGTCGTGGAACGCCATCATGGCCTTCATCATCCACTCTGTCTTCCACAGCGGGCAGAACTGGTCGTAGTCTGAGTAGCCGTTCTGCTGGAGGAAATCCTCCTTGATCAGTGTGGCGACGTCGAGGGTGATCTTGTCTGGGTCGCCGAGTGCGGATTTGCCGACTAGCTGGACGACTTGATCGAGATCTTCGGAGGTGGTGAGGAGTTCCTTGACGCGGTCGCGGAGACGAGGGAAGTCTGGGTGATGCTCCGCGTAGTACTTGTCCAGTGCGTTCGTGTATTTGCTGTAACTCATGCCCGTGTTGACGGAGGGGAAGTGCTTTCGCTGCGCAAGCTTCTTATCCAAGCCCCAGAAGACCTGTACAATACCGAGGGTGGAGGATGTCACGGGATCTGAGAAGTCACCGCCTGGTGGGGAGACGGCACCGACGATGGAGACGGAACCCTTCCGGTCTGGGCTACCGAGCGCAGTGACGCGACCAGCTCGCTCGTAGAAGGAGGCGAGTTTAGCAGAGAGGTAGGCTGGGAAACCCTGATCTGCAGGCATTTCTCCGAGACGGCCGGAAAGTTCACGAAGAGCCTCTGCCCAGCGGGAAGACGAGTCTGCCATCATGGCAACCTCCTTTCCTTGATCGCGGAAGTACTCAGCCACAGCTACTTCACGTTAGCAGTTGTCTCTTGCTGCGATCGTTGGAGAGATCATTCTTCTTCATGCGTGGGGTGCGGCACACTCCAATGGGATCTTAGAGCACATTGTTCGAATACCAACGCTTCGCGTGCGCTTGATGTGTTCTGAGATCCCATTTGGACCAAGTGCATGCAGCTGTCGAGGGACTTACTAATGCCAGTGTAGATAGAGGCTTCTCGGGCAGCCACAGGCATGTTCGATGTATTCGCGATAAGTGTGGTTCGTTTCATGATCGGCTCGTCCTTGCCGTTGACTTTGATCGTAAGCTGTAGATGCGTTAGTCCTGGATCTTACAATGTCTCCAATGAAAACCATACCTCTGGGAAGTCCATCAACACTTCAGCCATCTCATTACCACGCTCACCACATCCAACGTAAACAATGATATCAGAGTTCGAGAACTTGGACAAGGACTGCGAAATGACAGTCTTGCCACAGCCAAAAGCGCCAGGAATGCAGACAGTACCACCCTGCACAGATGGGAAGAGGGCATCCAGCACACGCTGACCGACGATGAGTGGCTGGTCCGAGGAGAGCTTCTCGTTGACAGGACGCGGAACTCGGACCGGCCACTTGTGCATCATGCTGTACTCCGTCTTCTTGCCATCGAACTCCAGCTCAAGGATCTTCTCTTCGACAGTGTAGCTGCCCTTCTCCGCGAGTCTGGTGATCTTGCCCTTTGCGCGAGGCGGCAGCAGGATCTTGTGCTCGCTGAAGAGCGAGTTCTCGAACACGGTACCGAAGACATCACCACCGGTGATCTGGTCGCCGACCTTCAGCTTCGCGGGCTGGAAGTCCCACTTCTTCTCGCGGTCGAGGGCGGGTATCGAGATGCCGCGTGGGATGTAGATGCTGTCTGCGGCGGCGGCGATGGACTTGAGCGGGCGCTGGATGCCGTCGTAGATGGTCTCCATGAGACCTGGACCCAGCTCGACGGAGAGCGGCTGGCCAGATCGCACGACGGGATCGCCAACTGTGACGCCGGCGGTCTCTTCGTAGACCTGGATGGTCGCCTTGTCTTGGTCGAGGCGGATGATCTCACCGACGAGGTTGTCATGGCCGACAGAGACCTATAGCCATGAGTATATTATGATTCAATGCATGGAGTACTAGACACACCAACTCGTACATGGCAGCTCCGACCATGTCTTCTGCCACAATGACAGGACCGGAGATGGAGAACACCGTCCCCGTGTTCTCATTCTTCTCCGTCTTAGCAGGCGCCATCTTCGCTTCTTTGATCAACACTGGCTTCGGCGGCGGAGGAGGCAACACCCTAACAACAGGCGTCTGCTCAAGCGTCTTCTTCTTCGGCGTCGCAGGCGGAGTCGAGCTCGATCGTGCCGGGCGAGTTCGCGTTAACGTGGGCGACTCAGGCAGCGGGATCTGGGTGGGCAGCTCGTCGTCAACCTGCTGGTGGAGCGTGGGGAGAGCAGGTCCGGCCTCTAGGTTGTGGCGCTGGATCAGGTCGAGGAGGGAGGGCCGATGTTTGAGGCGAGGCCGTAGTCCTAGCATGCAATTCCTGTGCCAGGCGACAAGGTTGTGGAGTGTGTATCTAGCTTTAATGCGGTTGCGGTGACGATAAGGTTGGCTCAAGAGCTTGCACGCACTTGCAGCTTGGAGCTAGGGCCTGCTTGGCGTGCGTATGGGAATTGCGGGTCGCAAGGCTGGGGAATACGCAGTCCTCGAGTGTGAGTTTGATGCTCTAGAGCAGAATCGATGTAAACGCTGTTGTAGTTGAAGGAGATTCTCGACTCGATACAGTGGAAGAGGACTTGAAGACCCGAATGCATTTCGCGCTTTTTAAACTGCACCATAGCAATTCTTTGCTATACGATACATCATTTTTCCCACTTACGAGCACAACGAATTGGTGAACGGGCATTGCTCTGCATGAGTTCCTCCAAGCCCGTGGATCTCTTCGATAACTATCGATTCTGATATTTTCAGTCTGTGTATGCTTTCCTCATTCTTGTATGAACGGCTCAAAGCTGCTCATCACGAAGTGGATATTTACCCGATCGGGCTAGCATCTCGAGTAGTCCCAAATCGAAGCATCATCCGAGCAGCACGAGACACCATCCTCCTCTGCCTGCCATCTTGATCGTATTTCCAAGCTCAAATCATAGAGGTGAAGATAGGAGTACCGCAAGAGTTGTCTCCCATAGCATTGGCTCGTATACACGCTTCCGGGGCGCTGCTATAAGCCGCCGCCACTCCATCCATATTCCTCCGCAACCACATCAGACCATCCCACCATGGCTTCAGGACCGCCTCCTTCGCGGGGCGCAATGCCCTCGTCCTTTGACGATGACATGTGAGCATTGATCCCCTCACTAAAAGATTCTCTCGGTGCCCCAGGACTGACCACGTCAATCCAGCGACTTCCGGCAGGACAACCGCATGGCCAAACTCAAGCGCCTCCTCCTGCAAGACCCTCTCGTCCCCCTCGGCTGCGCCCTCACAGTCGCCGCCCTCCTCGGCGCCACCCGCGCCATGAAACGCAACGACCACGCCACAGCGAATAAGATGTTCCGCCGCCGAATTTACGCGCAGGGCTTCACCATCCTCGCCATCGTCGTCGGATCGAGTTACTTCAACAAGGACAAAGAAGCGAGGAAGAAGAATATTGAGGAGGAGAAGGAGAGGAGTCGGCGGGAGAAGAGGGAGAAGTGGTTGGCGGAGTTGGATTTTAGGGATGCGGAGGAGAGGGAGATGAGGGCGGAGAGGGATAAGCGGAGGAGAGCGAGGCAAGAGGAGAGGGATGGGGGTGGGGAGGGGTATGTGACTATGGCGAAGGAAGGGGACGGGAAGGTCACGGAGGCTGTGAAGGGGCTGATGTGGAATAAAGATGGCAGTGAGAAGCGAGATTGAGTACGTTCTTACTCGATTCAATGCTTGGAATTATACCGTGTACAGGATATCATGGCGTTGGCATGTATCTAATACGATCGCGCATCTCTGCTATATGCGCTGCATGAGGAGGTCCTGTCACATGTGAGATAACGTTTGAGGATTTGCGGAAGAATGCAAAATTGCTACGCAGCAGCCACAGCATGGAGGATGGCGCACACAGTAAGACCGAGGCAAAGGCATATACATACACACATGTCGCATCGGCATCGCTGAGACTGACCTGTATTGCTATTGTTGTAAGTAACGCTCAAGGATCATTTCCATCATCTCGTGGCAGCCCTGACCTATTTGTGAAGGTCTGCATTCGGAGGCATCTGCTCCTCAACAGTCGGCAATACATCGTGCCATCCGTCATACAGCTCGATTCTCGTTTCAGCCTCTTCCTTGTTGCGAGCAGGTGGCCACAGCCAGCCTTTTCCCTTGTAGATCGCCTCAACGCGACTTCTCACTGCCTCCTCATGTACGATTCCGGACAGCCCCATGGACTTCACGGCATCAAGCAAAGCGGCAATGCCTGTCAAATCGAGGTTCTGCCAAAGTCCTTCTGCATAAACAGCATCAAGAGTTGCCCAAAAGACCTCCTCCGTGGATTTAGTGTAGTCGACTTCGACCCTCTGTTCCGGAGGCACGATGGCGAGAATTGCAAACACTTTGTCGCGTGGATCTTGACATGCACCTGTGTACCGTTGTAAAGCACTGTGAAGCCAAATCACTTCGCTGCTTGACTCAAAAAGGTGCATTATTGAATTATGTTGCGTGTATCTGCCAACAGCCCAGCATTCGATAGCGTCGCGAATGGCTAGGACAAAGACTTGTTCCGCATCAGTACCGAGCTCAGCGCGAGGCGTGTAGCTGGAAGCGTCCGCTGCAATGACCTGTGTCCCACATTGAAGATGTAGACGGCGAGCGCACCGTATCTCTTGAGCGATCCACTGGCGTGTCCAGTATGGCCTACCCAGTAACTTTGCAAAGGCTTGGGACAGAGATCGATTGTCGCGAATTATCGCATGTCGTGCGTTGCCAAAAAGCATGTTCTGCTGCTGTCGTGAACGGCCAGACGCGGAATCCGAATGGTACGACTGCCGAACTCGTTCAAACTCCTTCAAGACACCGAAAGCGATGTCTGTCTGCGCATTTCTTGCGCCTAGCCAGATTCTGACATTGATTGCTCCGGAGTAGACCGAGTCCATGCCCCGAACGACGACATTCCTCTCCGCAACATTGCTCTGATCAATGCACACCTGATCGATCCAGAACCATATTGCGTGCTCTGAGAGACTGTGGCAAGCCGTGAGAAACAGAAAGAGGTTCTCGCGAACCGAAAATAAAGTGCCATTGATCAAGATCTGATACAGTGGCAGTTCTGAGCCCCAAGTGTATGACAGTGCCGTATACTCTGGTGTAGCGTCCTGCTGATCCAAGGACAGAGCGGAAGCGGGGACAGGATCTTTGAGAAAGTGTCTCAACTCTAGCTGCAGCAGCCCGCTGGTCGAGAGCTGCTGGCGAACTCGGCAGAGTCGTATTTCATCGGCGAGCAATGGGCGGTGTTGAAATTGCGACTTATAGGCTTGGTCGTTATGATGCGCTCTTGCTGAGAAGCAATGCGTGATGCGTGTCAACCTGCCTTTGACCCATCGCCTGAGATGACGTTGCTCCTGCCTCCGTCCTTTGCCTGCCTTCATCAAGCAAGTAGGAGGACCGGGTCAGGCTGTGGCTACAGCCTGATCATGTAGCTCAGAGCACGTCCAATCTATGGAAGACTCGTTTGTAATGTTAAGGAGCCTGTGGGCCGGCGGAGTGGGAAGGAAGATGAGATGGATCCGGCTGAGTAGATTTAAATGGGAGGAAGTGGGATGTGCTGGAGCAGTAGGCGGCACAGCCTTGTCTGTCCACATGAGGGCATGCGGGGCCCCAGCAGCACCACATGCGTAGTTGGCAACGCGTTGCTGACTTGACAGGTCTGTGAGGTACCCTGCATGCTATCTGAATGGACTCGGAAGCTGTCTCTGCGTATGCACAAACATGCTCAACATTGGCATGCGGCTTAGAGCAAGTTCGACCTTGTGCACATTGCTATCGAAGATGTGCACACTAGGTGACTTAGTCGCAAAAGTAGATTAGATAGTATCATTGAGCAAGTCTCACACGAATAAAAGGAAGTGATCTCGCGAACTCCGCTAGTCTGCCTGCGCCAACACCACAAGCAAGCGCACAAGCAGAAACCCCCAAGACAGGTACATTGACATATTGTGACATCAGAAAATATCGGTCGGCAGCATCCTCCTCCTCAAAGACTATCCGCAAAGTTCGCGAGCCGTTCATTCACATGCAGCAACGTCTCCCGAATCTGCAATCGCCAGGCTCGGATATCTGGCCAGCCACACCTATCACGCACAAGTTCAGCATACGATCACAACGATCTAGCACTGACAACCCTGCCCCTGTTGCGTATCCTTGGCCTCTGGTCTCAAATCCACACCCGGTCTATTGACACCCTGCCTCATGCTCCGCGGCCCCGCCTGGTCCAGCGGCAACTTCTTCGCTATCGCCGTGAACAGCTCCTTCACGTTCTCGGCGGTCTTGGCGCTGGTCTCGAAGAAGAGGAGACCGGCTTCGCGGGCGTACTGCTCGGCGTCTGAGGTGGGTATGGCACGTTTGTCCGGCTGTTCGTTGACGAGGTCGAGCTTGTTGCCGGCGAGGGCGATGATGATGTTTTCGTTGGCTTGGCGTTGGAGTTCTTTTACCCAGGCTTTGGCTTTGTCGAGGGAGGACTGTGGAGGGGTGAGGTGTGGTTAGCATGTGATCTAGTTTATTCGGTTATTGGGAGAAGTGAAGGCTAGGGACGTACTGCTTGTGTGATGTCGTAGACGACGACGGCGCAGTTGGCATTACGGTAGTACATTGGTGCTAGCGACTTGTATCGCTCCTGGCCGGCTGTGTCCCATATCTCGAACTTGACTGTCGTTGATTCGTCTAGGGTGATTGTCTGGGTGAGGAAAGCGGCGCCGATGGTGGATTCTCTGTAGTCGTCGAATTGATCCTGTTGAGAGTCGTGTCAACTATCTGCCCCAAATGCAAGAAAGACGTATGGGGAAGCGCATACCTTAACAAATCGCAGGACAAGTGAACTCTGCAAGCCACATGTTAGTCCGAACAGGCACCTTCCCAATGATAACAGCGATGCGGTACCTTTCCTACTGCCGACTCTCCTGCTCACATGTTAGTTCTGCCTCACATATGCTCCACACAATGCAAGCGCACCTAGCAATACAAGCTTGAACTGTGCGAAGCGCGATCCTGCGCCGCCGGGTCTGCCTGGCTGCATGCGAGCCTGCGCCATTGTTTGCGGGTATCCTTATCGGGAAGCGGGAGCGAGGGAGACGGTATCGGAAGTGGTGCGGCGGATGTCTTAGGTCGTAGAGAGCGTATGTTCCAGTCAAGCGTGCTGCTGGTCGGAGGCGTGGAGTGGTATCAGGTGTCGGTTATGAGAGCGAGGTAGCCAGAGAGCAGCAGCAGTGGAGCATGACCCAGCAAAGGGAAGGCGAGGTGGCGGCTATGCCCTAAGCAGTTTAGCGCCTCATCCCTGCTCGTGAGGCGTCATCGCGAGTTTACTGCGTGTCGATCTTCGAGGAGAGAGCCAGAGAAAGTATACACACGCAAAAAGATCACGCTAGAGACACTCTTCTGATCTTTTCGTGTACTGTCAAACAGAGCTCCCGAGCTCGTCCATTGGCCCACGATGGCCACTCTCATGCCTTATCGCGACATCAATGTCCACGCCTCGCCGTCGCATTACTCCTTCACTTCGCCATCCTCGCCCAATGCGCCAACTCTGGTAGTAGACCGTCCGTCTGGCGACTTGAGATTAAATGATGGCAAGCTGCTCGGCACGCGAAGGGTCTCCAGTATTGCCGGTATACTGGGCATCGTCAGCTTGCGATTGGGTATACACTGGCCTCAAGACCAGCTTCACTGCAGCCAGCTTACATTCACGTCACAGACAAGTACATCGTCACGATCACCAAGGCCGCACCAATGGGCAGGCTAAAGGGCAACATGATCTACCGCGTCGTCTCCACCGAGTTCCTGCCCCTCCGCGAGCGACCACTACACGACCCCGAGGAGGACACCCATCTCGCGCTACTGAAGAGCGTCCTCCACGCCAACCCAATGTACTTCTCCTACACCTTCGACATCACGAACAGCTTCCAGAGACAAGCCGAGTCAAACTCCGCAGACCCCATGTGGAAGCGCGCAGACGACCGTTTCTTCTGGAATCGCTTTCTGCAGACTGATTTGATTGATTTGCGGCACGGCAAGAGCAGGTATGGACACCATGGTGACCAGCCTGCGGTTGATCCGTTCATTCTGCCTGTTATATCGGGTATGCTGCGCATAACAAACACATCGATCAAGGGCAACCCGTTCACATTCGTGCTCATCACGCGACGATCACGCTTCCGTGCGGGAACACGGTATCAAGTTCGCGGCATAGATGAGGAAGGGCACGTCGCCAACTTCAATGAGACAGAACAATCTATCATCTTGAATGACGAGTCCTCCAAGGGGCCCGTCAGCTATGCTGGAGACCAGGGCATGCAGAATGGACGTATCCCAGGCAAGGAACCACAAGTCATGGCTTACGTGCAGACGCGCGGCAGTGTCCCCGTCTACTGGGCCGAAATCAACACGCTCCACTACACACCTAAGCTGCAAATTCGCGGTGTTGAAACAGCAGTAAATGCGGCAAAGAAGCATTTCGACGAGCAGATCCGTCTGTACGGCGAGAACTACCTCGTCAACCTCGTGAATCAAAAAGGCCGCGAACGCCGCGTCAAAGATGCCTACGAGCAGATGGTGCGAATACTGGTCTCTGCACCTGAAGAAGACGTGGAAAAGGACCGTCGCACAAAGGAGAAGTTCGACGTCATTGAGCCGCAGCGGAGCAAGTCAGAGCTGGACAGGCTCCACTACGTCTACTTCGACTTTCACAACGAGACGAAGGGGCTACAATGGCACCGCGCGCAACTACTGCTCCAACAGCTGGAGAGACCAATCCGAGACGGCGGGTACTTCCGCGGCGTGGACATGCCAGGTCATAGCGATGGCCGCATGGAGGTACGGAGTAAGCAGTCTGCGGTCGTGCGCACGAATTGCATGGACTGCCTTGATCGCACGAACGTGGTGCAATCTATGCTTGGCCGCTTCATCCTCACACGCATGCTCATTGACCTTGGTCTGCTGAGAGAAGGCGAACAAGTCTCTGATGACCGCAATTTCGAGTTCCTCTTCCGCAATGTTTGGGCTGACAATGCGGATGTGGTGTCCAAGTCGTACAGTGGCACTGGCGCGCTGAAGACGGATTTCACGCGCTTGGGCGTGCGCACGAAGAAAGGCGCGTTCAATGACTTCACGAATTCGGCGACGAGGTATCTGAAGAACAATTTCCAAGACGGACCGAGGCAGGACGCTTTCGATCTATTCCTGGGATACTACCTCCCCGCGCAGGCGAGTCCGGGGACGGGCAACGTGTTCCTGGATCGAAGACCGCTCGCCGTGCAGGCGATGCCGTACGTGCTGTTTGCGTGCATGTTCCTGGTGCTGGTGGGCAGTTTCACGCGGAGGGATCCGAGTGCGGTGGTCTGGCCGTTTAGGCTACTGATGGTTGTGGCGCTGGTAGTGGCCGGGTTGACGGGACGGTTCATCTTTATGCATGGCACATTATACGTAAGTTTCTTCTGTGTTATGATCTCAATAGAAGATGCTGACGCTGTGGACAGGTGAATTGGCCTAAACTCAACCCGAGACCGTGGGCGACGGAGGCGTATGAGGAGGCGCTGGGACGCGCGAGACATGAGCCGGTTGTGGGCAGCTTCGTGAAGAGTCATGAGAGAGGGAGGAGTATGGTCAATATTGGCTATATGGAGGAGGGGAAGAAGAGGATCGAGTGATGGAAGGCCGAGAGATTTGTTTTGTCTACGCCTGTATGCTCTATATTGTCTTCATATAAGCGGCGTGGGCAGACCCCTTGTAATAGACGATACACCAGAACATTCTGTGGAGTGAATAGCATACACATTCTGCAAGGTCGGCCGACCGCTACTCCTCTCCGAGTACTATTGCACTTGAACGCGATATTCTTGGGAGACGCTGCGCGACACGGGATCTGACACTGTATCTGATCACTATAGCACAAATGCACGAGGCTAGCAGAGGCTTGAAATATTGGTCCCAGCCTAAGTCTCCAAGCATGGTCACCGGATCACTACTTTGGCAGTCACGATTTCGTCCACACTTAGAAAGCACCCCTCGAATGATGAATCGGAGGTAAGCACTGCGGACAGCGAGCAACTCGGCACTGCGAATACGAATATCTGGCTGTGCACGACAGCCTGATGATGCAAGTTCGCGGTAGACTCCGATTCAGCTGCATGCACTGGAGGTGTGGCGTTGTCTGGAACCACGCGACACACCCATTACCTACGGAGACGAGAACCGGGCTGCGATTTGTAGATACGGACGTTCGCCCATTCGATCGCTGAGGTCGTCACTCCTAACAAGCTGGAAGTTCTTGCATCACAGCGCACGCAAGTATTCATTGACTCCATGCTTCTCGTGAGCCAAGAACCGAACAAGGCTGAGACAACCGATGGCACCTTACTTCAAAGACGATCGAGAACCATCCGCAGTGCATCTGCTTTCGCCTGAAGAGTGGACAACAGGGCACCTTGCCAAACCACCAGGCGGGTTGGGGAAACGATGGTTCAAGTTCGACTTTCCGCAAGGCTGGCGTTTCAGTCTCACGTGCGGCGCAGTGCTTGCGAGCCTCGTCTTCTTGCTCAACCTGATCACCACGGTCTATGTCCAGCTGAAACACGGCGACGACGAAGATAGACGTAATGTCATATTCGATGGCAATTGCGACGACGCGAAGAAACTGAATACCTTGGTGCATTTGCTGATCAACGCGCTGAGTACTGTCTTGCTTAGCACCAGCAATTATGCCATGCAATGCCTTACCGGACCGACCAGGAAGGAGATCGACGCTGCGCATGCGAAGCGTCGCTGGCTGGATATTGGTGTCCTGAGCATGAGGAACTTGAAAAGCATCGGTCGCAAACGGGTCATGATCTGGCTCATTCTCGGAGCTTCATCCCTTCCGCTGCACATCTTGTGAGTCCAGACGAACCCACCAGAGGACATTGGTTAACTGAATGTCAGATACAACTCTGCTGTATATTCTGTCATGGTCGCGAATGACTACGTGATATTCTCGGCGACCCCTCAGATGCTTGAAAACAGAAACACGTCAGAACCTCTGGGCACACCTCCTGGTAACGGATTCGGCAATGGCGTGGTAGTGATACCAGATGAATATCATGAAGAACGTGCGACTGCCAATTGACTCCTTGACGAGTATCAGAAGGGGCAATTGGATCGGTTGGAGAACAATGCATGCATCAGAGAATACGCAGCAACATTCCTGACAACGCGCTCGAATATAATTTTGGTCTACACCGAGAACACGACCTCCTTGAGCACGCCAGATTCCTACTCCACATATTGGGCTACTATTGCAGCCACCACGGAGCGATGCGAACCTGATCCATATTATTGGATCTGTGGTGATATGGCTCCTCAAGGCAGTTGCCCCAACGAGGAGGATCGCTCGGTTGTGTGCAGTGACAGAATATCCGGCATCGATGGCGCTGACTGGGCACCATATCCGAATGGCCCAGAAACACCAGCATACTGTCTGAGTGAGCCTCTGGCTGCGAAATGTGCTCTTCGGTTTAGTCCACATATAACCTGGACTGTAATTGCGTTCAACCTGCTCAAAGTACTTGCTCTGGCTTATACTGCATTTGGCGTTCAAGAGATGCCTCTTTTGACTTTCGGTGACGGAGTGGCCTCCTTCATGAGCAGACCGGACGAAACGACTAAGGGCTTTGTCTGATGGGAAAGGCCGACATCAAGAGATGGACCAAATCAGAGCCAAATGCCAGGGTCTATCACACATTCTCGGCCACTCGGATGAAATGGCGAAACGCAGTGAGCACTACTCGGTGGTGGATTTGCCTCTCTCTGTAAGTGATTCGTCATCAATGGGCAAGATCTGACATTCATGCTTTCTAACACGATGTAGATACTTTACAGTTCTTTCAATGTGCGTAGCGCTGTTCAATTTCGGCCTCAGTACCGGCGTAGCTTCATCTCGAGAACTAATGTCCGTGGGTCTTGGAGACCCCGATCCTCGAACCTTCATCATGTGGAGGATACCGTCGCATGGCTTAGGCGGTCTGCTTGCGAACGTCATCATAGCAAACACGCCACAGTTGGTCCTATCTGGGGTGTACTACTCCTACAACGGCGTGTTCACGACCTTTTGGCTCGCACAAGAGGGCATCGAGTATGCTGTCAAACGTAAGAGCCTTCGTGTCAGCTCTTCGAAACGCGGGGCTCAACGTACGAGTTATTTCCTGCAGCTACCTTACCGCTTTGGCATCCCGCTTATTTTCATCAGTGGAATCTTGCACTGGCTTTGCTCCCAAAGCATCTACCTGGTCGTCATCATAACAGGATCGACAAACGAGTATATGTCATGCGGCTATTCACCACCAGCAATTCTTGCTGTCATCATCATTGGGCTCACTATGGTCGCTGGCATGATTCTGGCAGGGAGGCGGCGGTTTCGGAGTGCAATGCCTGTTGCAGCAAGTTGCAGCGCATCTATCTCGGCTCTTTGTCAGCCACCATCAAAGGAGCATGATCAACCCATTGCGACCGGGTTGTTAAAATGGGGTGTGACTGCCAACGTGGACGAGAGCTGCGAGGCACCATATGTAGGGCATTGCTCTTTTTCCGGCGAGGAGGTTGGCGAGCCCGTGGAAGGTATGCCGTACGCTGGGTTAGGCGTTGAACGTCCATTCATCAAGGCATTGACTGGCAGGCGAAGAAATCACTGATATCAAATTTGGGCTGCAGAGAACGATGCGTAGCTCACCGCAGTATTCAGCCAGCATGCAAAAGAGACTAGAATGAATGCTACGATGGAGTCGAACAACAGTAATGACTTCGTGCAACGTAAATAGAATGTTATGACATATTGAATGTCATAGGCTGGAATCACGGAGACTTGGACAGACCTGTGCTATACGCAATGTATTTGAACCCTGGAGGAAGCATCTGAGCCCCACTATACTGAAAACGATTAGCGTGGCATTTCCACTATGTTGAAGTCCACCAGGTTGAACTTTGCTCTCTGCTTTCATTCACATCTCACTCACAACGATTATACCAGCAGGCGGCCAGGAACGCAGCATCTGCTGTTCAAATCTGAGCAGATACCTACCTCCAAGATCATGCCATCAACCTTCTGTCAACCACAGCAGGCTGACCAATCTATGCAGCGTCTCAAGTCGCGGACACCACAAGTGCTTGAGCGGCCTGCACAGCATTACACAGCCATTTCTGCTACTATTTTTCACGCTTGTATGTCAACTCTTGATTCACCAGGAATGCAGACATGAAGATGTCACACTTTCGACATCGCGTCCTGCTTGGTGATGGGATGCGACTATGCCGAGTAGTACGAGACAGGTCTCCGGAGGGACTTCTGCAGCTCGAACTTGTTCATGTCAGTTGCAATTCCACTGTAAACCACGCTATGGACGGACAAGGCACGTCGCCTGAGTACACGGCGCTCTCATACACATGGGGTCCAGTCACACCTAGCCATACAATCACGATCAACGAGGCGCTATTCACTATCCGAGAGAATCTCGACCTGTTCCTTGAGAGTACACATCAGCTCGAAGACTTCGACACGTGGTTCTGGATTGATCAAATCTGTATTGACCAAGCCAATGTCAAAGAACGCAATACTATCGTGCGGCGTATGGGCAGCATTTACAGCAATGCTCGCAGCGTGAGGATATGGTTAGGCGAGCGCAATGAGCTGACTGACGTTGCTTTCGCTACAATCCGAGATCTGCAGCTCGTCCTGCTTGAACGCGGTCTTGAGGTGGGCGAGGTTCTGTTCAAAGATGATGGCATCGAAGAGTGCTGCGATATATTGACCGACATGTTAGCCGTTCGGCCTACCTGGCCTGCGGCTATTCACGAGTTAATGTCAAGACCGTATTGGACCCGACTTTGGATCACGCAGGAGGTTCGTCTCGCTAGAAGGACATGTCTGCAGTGTGGGACTAGATGCTTCGCATCTGCAGATTTGATGAATGACGACGATGATGTGCAGTTTCCCGACCTCGTAGAGGAAGACTTTCGTCTCATGATGCAGCTTGTCGCCAAGGCGTGGGCGCTGTTCGATGAGGTGCCGGATCCGCCAGCTGCACGTCTCTTTGACACGACCTGGTCGAGTGGATCGGCGCATCGCAATGAGCATCATCTGTTCAATGCCTTTCAGCAATATGACGGAGATTGTCAGGACCCTCGTGATACAGTATTTGCCATTCTGGCTCTTGTTCTCCCTGAGCAGCGAGTTGTAGTCGACTACAACATGACAACCGAGGAGGTCTTTTGGGCTGCTGTGGAACAGATGTATGTCAGAGGTTTGTGGGCTCGTCTCGATATCAATGGGGTGCGCGTCCTGCTGGAAGTTGCATATCGCATGCACTTGACAGATGTTGTGAACGAGGAACTTCTGAGGACTCATATCGGAGCCATCTATGCAAGAAAGGGCTGGAACTTCGCGCCCGCGAGTAGTCAAGAGGACATGGCAATGCGCGAGGAACATGGCGTGTATGAGATACTCAAACCTATCACTGAGATGTCCCGTCCATATTAAATCCTCTGTGAGCCTTGACGGTGATGGTGATAGCTGAGAAGACATTGTGAGTCTAATCGAATTATGAGAAGGAAGCGCGGAACTTGGGATCGCGTGAGCTGGAAAGCATGTGCTTTGAACATAAAAATACAAGCGCAGCCCATGAACGCCTTGAGTCCGTGGCTTTCATGTATACCTTCCCATGCTTTTCACGCGCAGTGCCATTGTTCTTTTCGTTATCCTCCGTATGCTCAAGCATGAAGCAATTTTGTATACCACCCGAAACCAGGAACGCCTTCGATCATTCATAAGCAACAGTTAAGCGCAAGCTCATCAACACAATCTAAAACCCGAGCGTATCATCCTCAACGCTCAAATCAGGATAAAGCCCCTGCGTCGGACTCGTCCCCAAATCCTGCCCAAAGAACGAGCTCTCATCAATATCATCCTCCGGCACAGCGAATGTGCTCCCACCACCAGGCGCAACGGGGCTCGCCTCCAGTGGGCCAGTCTTCTCAATGATCGTCGTGGTCGTCTCCTCGATGATTTTTGGTGGGCTGGATGGCGCTGCAGGGGCCGAAGACTCTGGTGCTGGACCTAGAGATGGAGCGCGAGACGAGCGGCGTGAGGTGCGGCCCTTTGCTGCTGAGGATGGAGCGAGTGTTGGTACTGGTCCAATAGATGGCGCACGGCTGCCTGCGCGGGAGGCTGGCTTGGAAGAGGCACCATTGGGCTGTGCTGATGGGCCGCGGGAGGCGCGACGTGGCACGCCCTTGCGAGGACTCATCGACGGACCACGGGAGACTGCTCGTCCGGTGGTTGGAATGGGTGGCAGATCGGCGAGTTGATCGAGAGTCTCGTCACCGATATGGCTAAATGATGCGTCCGGCAGCTCGCTCATATCCTCGGAGACTGGAGCATTGGTCGCTGGGAACTCGATGCTTGGGGCGAGTGGTGCTGCTTCTGTGTATCATTAGACTTAAATCTCGAATTGTATGTTGCGTGGGTTGCTTACCAATGCCTTGGCCAGCTTCAATCGTCTCAATAGTCTCCTTCACCTCGTCCACAACAGCCTGCTCAACAGCATCCTGCACTTCCTCAGCGATAATTTCCTTTACCTGCTCAGCGACAGCGTCCTCAACCTGATCAGCGACGACTTCTTCAACCTGCTCAGCAACTTCGTCTGCAATCTCGGCTTGAACTTCCTGGGCAACATCCGAGCCAAGCTCCTCACGGATCTCTTCGGACATCTCATCAGCGACTTCTTCACCGATCGCTTCAGCTGCGCTTTCGGCAATGCCTTCGACGACATCTGCCAGAGCCTCGCCTATGACTTCGACGGCGCTCTCGTCTTGCTCGGCAATGGCCTCTGCTTCGATTAGTGAGGCATCTTGAGTTGGTTCAACCTCAGCTTCAATGCGGGAATTCTCTTCGACCGGCGCCTCGTCTGCCTCAATCATGGAGATATCTTGAGCAGCAGCTGTAGCATCAGCCTCTTCTGGAGCAGTCAGAGGACGGGGCTCGACTTCACCAGCCAGAGAAAGGATGAAGTTCCACTCTGGTGGCGCAACTTTGCTAACGCTGAGACGCGAGAGCGAGAAAAGCTGCATGTTCTCAAGCGGCTCGCCTGGAACAGAGTGCTTGCGAAGCGAGTCGAGTGTGACGGTTTCCGGTGCCGTGAACTTGGTGCGATAAGCGACCTTGACGTTGAACCATCTGGGATTTTCGCGCGAGGATTTCTCATCGTAGTATGGATCCTTTGGATCAAAGGCAGTCTCATCGATGACAGCTTCCTCAACGATCTCCATGATGCCAACCACACCAGGTACCTTGCAGCTAGAGTGGTAGAAGAATGCAAGATCGCCCTTCTTCATGGCCTGCATGTTATTCTTAGCTTGATGATTGCGCACACCATTCCAAGGCTCTGGCAACGTGGCATTCGCCAAGTCATCAATGGAGAACTTGACATCGACACCCTTCTCGATGCGAGACTCAGGCTCAGCCTTCATGAGCCAGTACGAGACACCACTCGGTCCAGCAGGAATATCTGCACTGGGGACGAACTTGCTCTTCTTGACCTGCACAGATGGGCTTGAAGCACGTCGCTTGCGAGCTGCAGGTCCAGGGCTGGACACACGCTTGCGCTTGCCTGCGGCTTCTTTGTCTGCCTTCTTTGGTGGAGCTGTCTTTGGTGGTTTTGGGTCTGCTTTGGCAACTTTCGGAGTGGATGCAGCTTCAACGTTCTTGCGTGGTCGGCCCACAGCTTTTGGTGGTGCAGTGCCGGGAACGACTGGTTTTGTCTTCGTGTTGCTCGGAGTCGCTGGCTTAGGAGCCATAGTCTGGCGGCGCGATGGCTTGCTCTTCGTCTCTGGAAGCTCGCGGGCAGGTGCAGTGGATGACTCTGCAACGGGCGCCTCTTCTTGAAGCTCCTCGATCTGCTCCTCAACATCCTCAGACGTGGCAGCTGGCGCAACACTCTTCCTGGGGCGACCACGTCCGGCCGCCTTCGGAGGAGCGGTGCCCGGGACAGTCAACTTTGTCTTTGTGTTGCTTGGTGTGTTCGGCTTAGGTGCCATCGTCTGTCTGCGAGACGGCTTGCCCGCTGGCTCTGGGAGTGCTCTGCTTGGAGCTGTCTCGACTTCAACGTCTTCCATTGGCACATCGTCCAGCTCATCGTGTGCTGCGTCAGCAGCTGGAGTCGGGGCAGTCTTTGGAGTTTCAGACTTGCGAGGCCGACCACGGCCAGCCTTCGGCGGAGCAGTGCCTGGCACTGAGGTTGCCTTGGATGTTCGCGGTGTAGCGGGCTTTGCAGCAAGAGTCTGACGACGCGATGGCTTAGACTCAGTAGGAGGGAGAACTTCACTCGCACGCTTGGCACGCTTCGAAGGCTTTTCGACAGGCTCCTCCTCCTGCTCGACTGGAATCTCTTCAGCTTGCTCACTAGGCTGTTCAATTGGAAGTGGACGCTTGGGTGGTCTGCCTCGAGGCTTTGGTGGAGCAGATGATACGCCTGCAGCAGCAGGTGATTTACTCGATGGCGTGGCTTCACCGCCAACCGTCTTCCGCCTGCCTTTCGCAATGGCTCTTGGAGTCTTTGGCTTCGCTTCTTCAGCCTCTTGTGCCACTGGCTCCTCCCCTTGCTCTGGCTCAGGCTGGTGGAATCCTTCATCTTCTTCATCCACTACCTCTTCCACGGCCACTGGTTCAGGCTCGACTGCCTTCTTGCGACCTCTGCCCTTCTTTGGCGCAGGCTCTGGGACGGCTTCTGCAGCGGATTCCTCGTCTGCTTTCTTTGCTGCCTTGCCTCTTGCTGACTTCTTTGGTTCTGCAGCCTTTGCTTTCGATGCCCGCCCCTTCTTGGGTTCTTCCACTGCCTCTTCAACAGGAGCTGCCGCCTTTCGTCCTCGACCCTTCGGTGCTGGTGGAGCAGGTTCTTCCGTCTCGTCGACTTCGGGCTCAGCGATCTTGACGCGCTTGCCACGCCCTTTCGGCTTCGCCTCTGCTTCAGCAACCTCTTCTTCAGGCTGCTCTACTTCTTCTGGCTCTGCAGCCTTCCGCTTGCCGCGTCCTTTCGTTGTCTTCGGTTCAGGAGCTGGCACGCCATCTTTCTTAGCTGCTGCTGCTTTTTTGCCACGGCCCTTTGGCTTAGGTGCTTCGTCGACTTCTGGTTCGGGTTGGGCCTCTTCTTCCACCACAGCAGCTGCTTTCTTCGCAGCCCCTTTGCCTCGCTTCGTTTTCGTCTCAGGCTCGCTAGCGACAGCCTCTTCTGCTGCCGCCGCTTTCGCCGGTCGTCCTCTTTTCTTAGGCGCAGGTTTCTCTGGCTCAGCTTCTGCGACCGCGTCTTGCAGCTCTTCTTCGATCTGCTTCTTCGCTGTCCTACCGCGCTTTCCGGTCGCTTTTGTGGTTGACGGTTCGTCCGCTGTGATCACTGGCTCAGCAGCAGCGGTCTTCGCAGCGCGACCGCGTTTCTTTGGCGCTGGAGCGGCTTCTTCGACTTCTTCAACGACAGTTTCAGGCTCTGCAGCTTTCGCCTTTCCGCGACCTCGTCCTTTTGTAGCAGGAGCAGGTGCAGGATCTTCTTCTACAGGTGTTTCTACTTGGGCAGCTTTCGCTGGTCTACCACGCTTCTTAGGTGCTTCCACTGCAAGCGCGACATCTTCCTCTGGCGCGTCGACTTTAGCTTTCCGTCCACGCACCGATTTCTTGACTGGTTCCTCTTCCACATGCGCAGGCGAGGCAGCGCGCTTCCCACGCGTCGCCTTCGTACTCGGCGCAGCGGCGGGTTCCGTCTTCGATTTGCGCGTTGCAGCAGTTGTGGTGCTCTTCCCGACAGCAGCAGCCGCGGCGCCAGCGGCTTTGCGCTTGGGAGGCATTGTAGTTCCTCAATTGATGTTGTAATACAGGGTGATGAAGAACAATGGCATGAAGAGATGCGGGTTGTGTTGTTTTGATGATGCAGACGAGATGGAACGAGTCGTGCAGCTTGTCCTTGTGGGAAAGACGCGTGAGGCTCCGCTCTAAACAAAACATTGATGTCACGCATTTGTTACGGTACCACTAGCCTTTTTGAAGGTTAGCGTGGCATGCCTGGAGTCCGCTCCGTCACGGGATTGTGAACCACCAGTTGTGACTTATTCTTGACCTGCACTTTTTGCACATGAGCTACATGTCTTTTTTCCCGAAGTTCCTCGCACTGCATCCCTAAGCACTTCATCGACGCATCAATTGGCGAGGAAACACACCATGTCAACCTCAGACACGCAAAAGAAGAAAGCCACATTCGAAGACCTCTCCTCGGAAGAAAAGATAATCGAGTCCGCGCGTCTGCGCACAAATGCCTTCGCCAAAGCACTAGACTCCTACAACAGAGACACCTTCGACTTCCCACGCGAGAACTTCGAAGGCACCAACCTCCCCAGCTGGAACAACATCAACAACTCCACGCTCAACTTCATCAACAATGTCAAAGCCTTCACGGACTTCCTTGATCCCCTGCCAGGATCCGATGAGGCTGCGCGGATACCATTGACGAGCGGCTCGAGGCGCAAGTTCCTGGAGAATGCGAGTTTATTTGCGAATGCCAAGTTCCCACACGAGAAGGGGTATGGGAACGATATCACGATGTATGAGTTGCTGAGACGGAGACCAGATCAGGCGGTCACGGCGTGGGAGCAGAAAATGGTGGCTGTGGGGAAGGATCTTGAAGATGGCACGATGGTGAATGGTACGAAAGTGCATGAGGATGAGTGGGTAAGTCTGTGGAACTGGGCTGCCATTACAGGGGATGAGATGTTACAGGGCTTCATGAAGAAGCAGGAAGATGGCGAGGACGTGGAATTTGACGATGATGTCAGTGGAGCAGATAACGATGGTGACACCAATATGGGTGAGGACGCCGAAGCGGGTGAGGGCGCCACGGTGGGCGAGGAGAAGGGCAAGGGGCCGGAGACGAGTGGTGATAAAGGGAAGGGCCCGGCGGTTGCGAGTGTACCTGCGCCAATGCCTTTGGCTTACACGCTTGCCTATCTTTCGAACGGGTACGACCATTCTCAGAGTGTGAATGTACAGAGATGAGATTGGTCAATCCATGGCACCTTCATTCGCTTGACAGGCTTGTCAAAGCTGGATCGACTGGAGAAGGGAACGAAATTCACGCTTGCCAGCACGAATCACTCATCGGCAGGCATGAGGCTGCTCGTGATATGATCACGATGTGGCACCATCAGATTGCAAAAAGTAGCTAGAGCACTAATATGATACCCCTAACCGCGGCGACGCGTGGTTGGACCCTTCTGCTGTGGACTCTTCTGCGACCCCGTGACAATGACAGGCACGCCCTCCTTTCCAAGTACCTTCCCTTGCGGCACGTTGACCTTATGTGCCGGCGCATTCCAGTAGTAGATCATTTGCGCTGCGAGCACAAGGTTGAGCGTGAAGCCCGCAATGAAGCCGTACAGGATGAGCGGATCGTCGACCTCCTGGAGGGTGGTGAAGATGCGCGAGAGCGAGCCTGCGAGGTAGTTGAAGACCTGTCATAACCATATTAGTACGTGCAAATCATTCAAAAGTGAAAAGTGCATACCGCGAATGCGCTCAGCTGTCCGGTACCACCTTCCTGCCAGATCGCCAGAATCTGCGGGATCTTGCTTCCCACACCCAGCACACCGGCACCCGCCTGCAGCGTCGACAACATCTTCGCATCCACAATCTCCGGCTTCAAGATCGCAAAAAGCGCCGCCCCCAATCCAGCCACAAACACCGCCGCGCCCGCATCCTTCCCACTATAATGCAACACCAACGTGCTAATCACGACATTTTGCAGCGCAATCAGCGCGCTCTCGCCAAACGTGCTGAACGGGTTTCCCTGGCGGATATTGTACGCGAAGGTGATGAGGAAGGAGGACGTCTCGAGCAGGTAGGAGAGGAAGGAGACGCCGGCCGCGGACTGCGAGTTGATGAGCTTGAGGAGCTGCGGGATCTTGACGACGGCGCTGGCGCCGATGATGCCGATGCCGAGACCTTTGCTGATGGCGAGTTTGAGGCAGTCGGGGTAGTTGATTGGGTCGATGTCGAGGATGAGGTGTTTGTAGCACACAGGGCCGAGCAGGTTGTTGCCCAGCTGGTATAAGGGCGTGGGTAGGTTGTGGCTGTTTGGCGCGTTAGCTCTGATGGAACAGTGAATGCGATTCTGGTACGTACGTGATCGGCTGGAGTGCGCTGCGGACTGTATCCATTTTGGCGACTTTTTGGCGTTGTCAGCTGTGTGTTGACAGCTTGCGATCGTGGTGTTTTCCGAGCATGGGATGACCCGGACGTTGAGCTCGGGCCACTTGTCCTTTTCGAGTCAGCTCGTGAAGATGATCCGCAACATCAGCTTGCAACCAAACACGAAACTTCTCAGCGGTATTCGGTCCTCTTATGCATTGAGCGAGACTGCTAGTAGATTTTATCCTATGTGAAGCAGCGGGCTAAAGTTCCGCTGCATCGATGCGCTGCTCGTGTCTGTCTTTTGGACGATCAAGCAACCACGAAGCTAAGAGCTGGGAATTATGTGAAACGCGTAGACATTCTCATGCTCGCCTGTTTGAGCATTGGTAAAATATTCTTGTCAGCCTCCCGATCTGAATGGTCGGACGACGGCGTCAATGTGAGGTCGAAGGCTCGTACAACATGCACGGCTAGGTTCGCTTGCTTCATGGCAGGCATTGGCGACGTGTAGGGCATAGTCCGTCATCTGATCATTCGCTTGTAGCATGTCGACGCCCGGGTAACCATCGGCAGGTCCGTGGTGGCTGCCGGTGGCAAGCGGCATTGTCCATACTTGCCCACATTACCTTGCTTCATTTATCCTCACTCTTACTCCTCCTCAGCCATCATAACAGTCTCACACACAAACGTTACCCAATTCTCTATATCAAGATGCCTCCTAGAAGGAAGAGGAAGAAGCAATCTATAGCTCAGGGTCAGCCTCCGACTCAGGTTCACGCCATCCATGCACCAGGAGCAATTGATCTCTCAACTTCAGTCCCACCGGTCCCTGGAGTCACCCTTCCAACGACTCGTCCACAGCACGGTGTGCTTGGCGTACAGAGACCGCGTGGGTGCCGTGGACGCAAGCGGAAGGGCAAGAAGACGAGCGTGGCCGCTGATGGTTCCAACCAAGGTCAATCCCAGGTCTCTGCTCGAAGCAACAACGATGGACTACAGCTCACTACACAAGTGAAAACCCAAGCCGAGACAGCCAAGTCCACTTCCGTTGCCACACCTGTCAAGCGACCTCAAACGCGGAATCGAAAGAAGCGAGCTGGCAATGGACAAGAGCGGTGTGCTGATGTGGTCTGTGAACTTTTGGCCGATGATCCACCACTTGGCGAGCTGCTCGCTCCAAATGGCCAGGATACATTCCGGGCATGGACAAACCACGACTTGAGCTTTTCCCAGATCTTCGGCAAGCTGTGCAAGGACATCATCTCTCAACAAGAAAGGGAGCACCCACCGGCCCCTGATGGCCACATTGCATTCACGGACTTTGTGGACCCAATTGAGAAACAGTTACGCAAAGAGTTCCGCGCACTGCGGCTGGCAAGCTTCGATCACTTCAGAATCAAATTCCACATCGAGCCGGCCACCGACGCCCAAATCTGCATTTCTGGGGATGCTTATACAGAGCCGAAATTCTATAAGCTGAACTGTGAATGGAACATGACGCAGCTGATCCCAGTCAGGCTCTTCGACAAGGCCGGAGTGAAGTTCGTTGAGATTCGAATTGATGGCCAATGGCAGCGGTTGTCGAGATTCTTGGACACACTGGTGAAGGTTGAGCCATTCAGCTATAAGAGCATGAGAACTTATTGGAGGGAAGTTCAAGCGAAGAAAGGACAAGCCTTCCAATTCATGGACTTGCCTCTTGAGCTACGCAGGATCGTCTACCGATATGCGATGTTACCCTACGGGACGAAGGTCTATCCATTCGGGTGGCTGAATGAGTCTCATTCGATTTACGGTCTGCCAGGCCTGCCCAACGCGCCACTTGCCATCGAAGTCGCCTACAACCAAGCGTTGCTGAACGTGAGCCGACAGGTTCGTGCAGAAGCGCTGGATGAATACTATCAGCTGGCTGTGCTTGAGTTCCAGGATAGCGTATCGTTCGTGGACTGCCTTAGCTCCCCAAGATCGGGGATGGTGAGGCACATCAACCTGGAGCTACCCCGCGTACTGCACACAAGTTTTCTTCTATCCAGGCAAGCAGGATGGTGGCAACCAGACAAGGTCTTTGCGAGAGAACGCCTGACGAATTTGCGCCACCTCAACTTGATGATCATTCCTAACATCTGGGAGGGTGAGGAGTCAGTCATCGATGATCACGATGGTCAACAGGTCGAATTGGAGAATTCTGAGCAAGAACTGGCAGAACGTCAAGAGCAAGAACGAAAGAACTGGATCCTAAACGAGTGGACCAAAATGCTTGTTCACCTCGAACATTGCCGAGTACGCCTGGTCTGCAAAGACGGATCATAGAATGGTGACAAGACCCAAGGGTTTTGTGCAACGAGAATGGGGACGGCTCAAATTTAGGAACATTGATAACATAACATTTCTAGCCACAAAAGAGGAAGCATAGAATGGAGAACACACCACAATGGGGCCAGCTGGGGACTTCTCTGTCATGCGAAGATATAACGACAGACAAACCCCACAGCAGCTGTCAAGACTGGGCTGAGAGAAGATGGATCGGTCTGATCACTCAAGAATTCGGAGAAACGGTGAAATGCTGCCAGAATTGTCAACAAAGCATAAGTTAGCACGGCGAACTTCAACTCGAGCAGTTTTATCGTCCTCCATCCCTGGTGATAACATTAGAATCAGATCTCGTACTTCGTATTGCAAAGACCAGCCGCATTCCCAGATCATGCAAGTCGAGATCTTCTGCATGTGGGAGCAGGGATCAACAAGCCTCCAAATTCGTCCAGCCTTGACGTCGATACTGTTCAAACATGATGACAGAATCCCAAAATGACATTGACTTCAGTCATCGGACAGCTCGTTGACTGATGCTGAGAGAGATCCTGAAGACATGGGATGATCATCGTCTGCTCTGTGCTGGGGATGCGAAAATGCCAAGCTTTACGCCACACCCGCCTTCGGCAGTAGCCACGCGTATGATTAGGGCTTAGCTTGGGCGACGTCACCAGCGCGTGAGTATATATGATTCGACCGCATGCCTCAGCTGAAGCCCAAAAAACATCAATCTCAACGACAACAACATGCTCGGAGCAATCTGCCTGATTATCATCACTCTCTTCCTGCCGCCGCTCGGCGTGCTCATGGTCTCCGGATGTGGAGCGGACTTCTGCATCAACCTGCTACTCACTATCCTCGGATTTTTCCCAGGACACATTCACGTAAGTTCTTATGCATCTGGGCTCTTATTGAATGACAGCTGACTTTGAAAAGGCTTTCTACATCGAGTATGTCTACTACAAGCGACGCGATGATGCTCGAAATGGTATCTACGACGCTCGACCGGCACCAGGCGTCTACTCGGATCGTGTAAACTTCCCCAGAGGTGCGCCACCAGCACCAGTTGTTGATCCAGCGCATGCGCCACTTCGAGAAGAGCCGATGCCCCAGCAGCCAATCTATCAACACACTGGGGCGCATCCCGACCAGGGGTACGGCACAGTTGCGCCTCCTCCAGCTGTAGCGCCGCCTCCAGCGTACGGAAAGCAGTAAAGGAATAATTTTGATAGTCAATATTCAGACTTTGAAGAACTGGAAGGAGGGAACCTATGATTGAAAAGCGGAGATAGTTTGGACACAAAATGTAAATGCGACAGGCTAGTTTCTTCTCATATTCATCCATCTGCCAACCATACTGCTGATCTCCACGAGAACTCAACGAATGTGCATCTTTTTAAGCTTCTTACCCGAAAATCATCTTCGCCATGGTGAACTGCAAAGACTCGTCAAGTGACCGCAGAAGAGCTTGGGTTCAAGAGGGGCATCAACGTGATTCCTTAGACTGAGCTTATCGCAGTGTAGTTCCCAAGCTTTTCTCCACATGTGTGATAGTTTTTAGAGTTGCGGTAGAGCCCGCTGCCGTCACCGTCACTAGCGGCTGGTGACGGCATTAGGTGACCGGGCCGCGACAGTCACTGCGCAGCCGCAGCCACTTGTCACCACCGAAGCAAAACGTTCACGCGTGCTTTGTCAACACCATCTGCAATGTCCTCGACCCATCAGAAAACTTTTACTTAACAGACAAAGCCTCCACAGCCCATCACGCACATCACGATCTAAGGTTCCCCGCTTCTCGGGTAAACACTCGAACACGATATCCACAGTCCGTCGAACACAGCTCTGCTTTGCAATGAGGGAGAAGCAGCGTCCACGTAAAGTAGTAGCTGTGAAGTCTGCGCGGCCACAAAGCACTGTCAACGAGCCTTCTGATCATGGTAGCGTGTTGCCCGTGCCGAAGGCTCCCTCTCCCGATGTTATTGAGGCTGCGCACATTCTTGTGGCCATGACAAATTCCCGGAGCACGAACACAAGCCATCTATCATCTACAACACCCGCTGAGAACGCTGCAGAGGTGGATGGTAGCCTTGGCCAGCAGGTGCTGACGTGGACAAACAGCAACATCAACCACGATCACAACGCTCGGCATTCTGACCATCCTGTTCCGTCTCCGAAGCGCGCAAAATTCTTTAAGGCACCACCCGTGCACAGACCATCGGATCATGACATACAAGCTGCAGGTTATTCTGGTCATGGCAGCAGGTATACATCACCACTTATCAATGTCTCTGCCAAACCGCTCGAGCAACCTCAACCTCAACCTCCACCAAGCTCACATTACGGCTATCAATTGCACGCACCACCAATCTCGAAACCTACAGCGAAGCGCTACCCGCGAATACAGCCCCCTCCTCCATACCGACGGGTGGCATTGAACGAAGTCCCGAGCCCAGCATGCCACTTCAAGCACGCTCAGCTACCATTAATGCCCAACACCAATTTTCCAGCAAACAGACCAGCTCTTTCTGGCCTTCTGGCCATGCCTTCAATACTGACACCACCCAGCATGACTGCTGTGGTCAGAGACCCCAACATCGCCGGTATTCGCACCTCATTCAGCAGACAATCACATCGGAGTACAAATGTCGATACTGGCGAGGCTGGCACTCCTGGTACACATTCTCTACTGCCTCAATTGCCGCCGTCTAGCGCAATCGACAGAATCTCTGCTACCAGTCTTTCTGATCCTCGAGTTACGGCCCCAGCAAACCCACAGCCCGAGCTGATGCCAGCATCCGTGCGGTCGGAGCCGGCTGATGCGGTCAGTGCGGCCGATGACTCTCTCGCGTTAGACATTTTCGTGCGTCCGCCATTCGTGGGGGATAGGGCACTAAATCTAGCAGCGGCTCGACGATATCTTCAAGAGCAACAGTGGTACGGTCTGACACCAATTCAGCCTCCAGATGTCGACAAACAGTATCGAGATCTTCTGGCCGCTGCCATTGACTTCAGCGATTATCATGACAAACCCAAGTTGATCATGCGCTTCTTCAAACAAACTCATGGGGACTACATCAGCGATCATGATATCCAAATCGCTTGCTATGCAAGCGCTGTAAGTTCTCGTCGAGTCTTGTCCGGCATTATCATGAACACATAATCTAACGATTGCATAGGACGCCATTAATAAACTGCACAACCCAGCCATAGGGACCACCGTGAGAAATAAGTCGGATCCTACAATCTTCCGTAAGAACGGCAAGCTCAAACACGAGAGAAATTGGACCGTCGACGATCGACTACGCCATTGTTGCGCCACTTTAAGGGTATGTACCATATCCTGGCTTGCCGTGTTGAGCACGCTGACTGCAAGTAGAAGTCTAAGATGACTCTTAAGAATGTTGTGGATCATCCCCATATTCCGAGTATCTTCTCGTGTTGGCGCCTGAGAGGGTGGTAGAGACAAAGGTTCAAGAGAAGGCCAGAAACGATCTCAAGCCGTATGGACCCAAGAACAAGCAACAAGGTATAGCAATTGGCGTGGACAGAAAAAGGTCAAGCAGCCAAAAGCGAGCATTGCTCTTGACGGTGCCGCGAACGATGGTCTGTCCGCGAACGCCAGCCCATTCTCCGGACAAGCTCCGGCGGCGTTTGGTGAACCTTCGAATTCTCGTGGACTGTTAGGCAGTGCCATGGCTCTCATGACGCCCACGCCAGGCCCCAAATCGGATCCTACAACTATCCCCGCTGCCCGGTCATCTCATGGATATGTTCCTCAGTGCCCAACAAGCACATCTCGAGCCGGATTACCACCCATGACGAACCAACCGATGCGCGTTCCCGCGGTCGTTCAGGGTGGTACCGTTGCGGCTTCTACCTCGAGCAGCATTCCACAGCGCTTTTACGACCTCAACAGTAGTTTGCAGGGTCTGCCCAATCTCGGTACCTCGTTGAACAGTTCTGCCAATCTCACGACGACCCTCCATCCCGAGGTCGCTAACGACCGACGCACACCCCTGGATCAGGATGCGACAGCCACCCCTGCGCCAACCAGTGGGCTATCGTCCATGATCTCAACGGCTACGACCGAGTCTGCAGCAATACCAGATGATACCGTTGGGATAGATAGCTATTTGTCAAGACAGCGAGAGCTGGAGAGCGCGACACGCCAGAACATCAATGAACATGCGACCGCAGCATTACTGGCCAAGGTGGACTCCAGAAAGCAAGAAGCTGCGAACCGTGCTGAAAAAGCAGCACGTTCCTGGTGAAACAATGTCGTCGTGGAGATGGATCTTGTGATGGATCGGATCATATACTTGTGGTGATAAGTAGAGAGGGTTATGTGGTGAAGGGGGATGCAGCGTTTAGCCGATTCTTCGTGCTTGTACCAAGATGTTGGCGGTGTTTTAAAATGACGCAACTGAACGATCGAAAGCCTTTGGGGGTCGAGCAACTATGCAAACAATTCTACGTCCCGATGTACCGATCTTGGATGACGCCAACCCATTTTTTTGCTCTTGCAATATGCCTTGCTTCCGGGTCGATATCAGCTCTCCTCAATACATGTTCAATCGCTGCCATCACATTTCTAACCCAACCTTCCAAATACCACTGCTCTTCAAAGTGTGAGCAAATCGCCACGAACTGTGCAAGAACCACCAGTGCCGCTGGTCGTCTTTCTTGCACCAGCGCAAGATATTCTTGCGACACTACAGCCGTCCACTTGAACAGCCACACGAAGTCATATTTCAGAGGCTGAGGAGTCTGCCATCTGGCTCGCAAGTGCCACAACCGCTCCTCCTTTGCTTCCATCAGCCGCGTTGCGTCGCTGTGAACATTTGCCAAGCACATTAGAGCGCCAATACAGACCAGGCGCTCCTGACTTCTGTTGGCATCGGCACCGCGCATTCTGTCTCCGGCTCCTTCGCAACCAAGCACCTCATTGAGCATCTCAGTCCTGAGTGTGGCATACCATGTTTTTATGTTTTCGAGAAACGGCATATCGAGCGGGTATTGGATCCCGTCGGCGGCTGTTGAGCTGGTGATCAAGTGGCGATATGCAGATGATTGAAAAGCATCCATCTCTAAGCCGGCTTTCACAATGACTCGTGTGCCACGTGTGGCGATGAACAGCGTGAGGAGATCTGAGAATATGGTTTCTAGATGGGGTAATTCGGTAGATGACTTTTCTGCTGGCAAATGCCTTGAAGAAGACCTTGGTGAGGAAGTCTGACGATGCAATTGTTCCCCAACTTCCCCACTGCGCCTTCCATCTTGATCAGGCCCTTCGCTTGAAAGAGCGTTGTCAGAGATGTTTGCGGTCGCAATAAATGCCGTCAAGACAGCCATGGCATACACTGGCCCGGCTGGCCACGGCTGTCTCGAGCGCACTGTGAATGCCTCATGCTGGTCGAGGTCCAAGGCATGTTGGAGCATGCTGCGATACGTGGGCACTGCTTGATCTTGGTGATAGACGAAAGCGCGCATCAGCTCATCGTGTGTAAACTTGTGAGGAAGTCCCTGTGATCTGGAAGGTACGTTTGGATGTGGAGACGGCCGATGAACCTTGTCCTTGCTGGCCAAGTGGAGCGCGGAAACAGCGAGCATTCCATGGAGGAGAAACGGATGCGATGCGGCGTCGCTGACGATAGTTGTCTGCCATGCTTCGATGAGTGATGGATAACTGCTAAAGGTGTAGACTGTCTCCGTGGAGAAATGGCTCATCAGGTAAAGATCAAGAGCCCATGATGGTTGTCTGCCCTCGCCAGCAGGTGCTGGTGCAGTAGTCAATGGTAACGTATACTCCAATGAGACACTCGTCTCTGAACGTGCAGAGTTTAGCGCATCGAGGAGACTGCAGTGCTCTCTCCTTCGAGTGCAGTTGCTGCACGGCGCTGTTTCATCGCACTATGTGTGATGAAAACGAAAGTTCGCTTCGCACAATGCGAAAGCAGAAGGTCAAGATGTGAGTCGAGCGAAGAGTAACCCACCATCACCCGCCGCTGCTTGCAACGTTCGCATCCGTGTCGAGACTTGGGGTTTCCACGTTTGCTAGGCATGCCGTGCGAGAATTGCGAGGTACAGCAAATGATGGCATGTCGCCGAGCTCCAACATGGCAGCCTTCAAGCGAAGCATGACCTTGGCTCAGCCATGATCATTTTGCTCGCGAGGAACCCGAAGTTATACTTGACGCCAGAATCGGAAGGCTGTCTCCGTGCGAGAAACCCGAAGCGCCTATCCCTGATCTAATCGGGAGGTCCAAAATTGGTTGCTATGAGATCACCAAGCTAACCTCACGAGGCTAGCTTTCTAAACCCATACAGGGGACTACGCCTCATTGAGCAGAAGACATCAGGCGTCGTACTCTGCAGCGATTGGTCATTCTCGAGAGCCTCTGTGATCGCTGTCTGCCAAAGGGTTCGCAGCTTGCCCTTGGGATGGTCATAGTGCTCTCGTACCATGCCGATGCTTACGAATACTCCTG
Source organism: Scolecobasidium constrictum UM 578 (assembly GCA_000611715.1). NCBI lineage: Eukaryota > Fungi > Ascomycota > Dothideomycetes > Venturiales > Sympoventuriaceae > Scolecobasidium > Scolecobasidium constrictum. Next base: position 288,212 of record AZYM01000135.1, read on the forward strand.
ATCAGGCACATCAGCCTCATGTTGTCTTTCAGGAACCGAATTCAGCTAACAGATCATCGTCAATGCTATTCTTCCGAGTAATGCAAACCTGCTTCGTCTGCCGATCGATATCAATGCCACTATGCGGAGTGATGCACCGAAGGCTTCGCTATACACTGAGTTATGAATGCGAGCGTCGTCGTCATGGTACGCAGCCATCATGATAGTATAAAAGACGCACCTGCGATCCTCAACAAGTCGCCCAATATCGACACCAGAACATCATAATAGTACTCACAATCCATATACCACAACCACCAACCAAGAACTTCCAGTATCCGTCCACCACAGATCTGTAAACATGCTCGCTATTTGCGTTCCTGCCGTTCTCGTCATGGCGGCCTCCGTCCTGGCCAGGCCCACAGCTGACCCACCATTCTGTTCTACCAAGCCGCTTAATGTCCGCATCCCGACTTACCTCGACCCAATCGTCGGCGCCGCCGGCAATGAAACATCAGCTGGCGCCTCTCCTTCCTCCAAATTCGTCGCCCCTCCACGAGGCTGGTTTGCCGGAACATGGGCAATACGACAAACGTCCGGCTCCTCTTACCTGACCTATGGCAACCTGCAGTGGGATCTCACAGTCTCTGTGACCATCACATGCGCTGCCAATACTACCTCTGAATGCCCAACAGGGTCGCTCTCAGGCATCGTCAATGAGGTTACAACCTGGACTCCAGCAGACGACAAGACGGCTCTCAATGGTGCCATCGCAGCTGGAAATCGCTCGGTCGCTTCCATTCGTGCATATAACACTCCTCGCCGGCTGAATCATCCAAAGCTCAACTCCGATTGGGACGCCACGTACGATAATTCTATACTTGATGGGCCAGGCAAGGGCTACGCGCAGAGTTGGTCTTTGCTGCATTGGAGTCTTGATGCGAGTGGCAAGCCTTGGATGGTTGTTCATGAGACGCCTGCGTTGTTTCCGAATGGCGTCTGGGGTATGTAGGCTGTGCATATTATCAGTCAGAACCGTGACGGTGTCGATGCGGAGACCCTTGACTCCAGTCCTGGATGCGATCAAGGAGCTGGGCAACAAAGATGTTACAGAACACATTGAGAAGATGGGCGATAGGAAGTTTGACCCGGATTTGCTCTTTGGTCCTGCGATCTGTGCGGAGACTTGCCAGAAGAACCAGGCTATACAGGCATAAAGCGGAGGTAGTCTGTTATGTGCATCTCGGTGGTGAATCGCAAGCAGAGCCCTCCACGTATGGACACTGTGCAATATTCGATATGACATAGGTTCTGGAGCAATTGCACTTCCTTGAACCGCGTCTTCATACTAGCCAAACGTGCAGGCAAGAATTTCGTTGAAAGCAGCATCCAGTACTTTTCGGCATGGCCACGGGCTTGTAAACTATCGCTTTCCCTTGATAGGTCTTTTCAAGATCCCAATTTCAAGCAATACCAGATGGTTCTGCTGAACGAGAGCATGATGCCAAATTATTCAGCGAGTATCCAATCTTGTCTTTAATGATGCGACGTGCCGTGTGACTCGAGTAACATTACGTGCGAGGTACCACAGGATATAGCATGGCCTGTGTGGCCCAACGTAGGATGGTCTCGGTAGCGGCTTGAATCGGCGCGTTCGAGGAGCATGCGCAATGCGTTGAAGGCGAACGTGTGGGCCAAGTCGGCACGCCTGAAGCTCTCAGTGCGCTTGAGCGTGTGCGTTCAAGCATGTGCGTGTGCGCGGCTCAGGCATATTCTGTTCTTCATCAAGAGATGCCACAAGGACGAGGAGCTCCACCGCCATTGTACTCGTCCAAGCTCGCGTAGACAGTCGCAAGTGGTGTTCGCATGCAATTGCTCAGGCTTGTGGAGGATGAAGGTCGTGCGCGTGCGAGATCGCCCGTCACTGACTGAGGTGATGGTCCAAGCTTCTCCATCCACGACTTCATTCCAACTGCGTTTCCAGTCATTGTTCGTTAGCAACAACGACGACGATGAAATCATACCCGTAAAAGCTTATGGAGGCATTGCGGTAGATGATTGAATCGTTTCTGCGCATGGGCCGGCCGCGCGAGCCATGACACTCGAACACATCCTCGATCCATCTCTCGATACGGCACAGGAAAACTGTAGAGTGTAACTCATAGGAGCCTTAATGTGCTTCCATCCGGTTGTTTCCGATGCATCGCATCTCTTGGAACATATTCTCTTCGATAGCGCGGGCTAGGAACCGATCTAATGCATCCAGGAGAATCACGGTCACAAAATCTTTAAGAGCTGGTCCCTCGTGGAGAGGCAATGTCCTGCTCTGGTCGATAACGGAAGGTAAGTGCATCAGCTTCGTAGTAAGTTATGCTTGCTTGTCCGTTTGGTCCCGATATAGCGATCCGGCACACATTATTGCCGCAACATATAAGTCTCCTTTGGCTATAAGCCTTGCGCAATCCTGTCTCCCGGCCAGAATCATATTCATGGCGATAATTCCTAAGTCCGGACATCATGCTTCCTCGAGGCGATTGGTATAATCTATTTGTTGTCAGATCACCGTATATATGGTTTCTTGCAAATTGGATGAACCAGACGAGACGATCTTGGAACTCGACGCCATCTCACTTCGCTCATATACCCATGTCAAAGCTCTGCGTCCATGACTTTGATGCTTTGGTGGAGGATAGAGCGTTGAACTGCTAGACTCCTTGCGATCCAAAGAGCGTGAGTCTGGCTCGAATCGATCCTGGCCTGCTTCGCTGGTGCCAAGGGCGGAGCGTGGAGAGCGACTCCGACGGTTGCGTATGAGAGCCATGGAATGAGCTTCCTGTGCAGCCACCATGGCGTGTATGGTGCTGTCTCATGTCGAGATCGTCGATTCGAGTGCTGCATAGACTGCACGAACAAGAACTGCAAACTTCAAAGCGCTGTCGGCGTGGGGGATGCTCGAGTGAACGGCAAGAGTGCAACTTGGAATCGAGAGAACTGCGACAGGTCTCCCTCGTGATCGACTGAGAGAAAGGCTGCGAGGCGATGACTTGCATTAGGACTGGCTTAAGAGAGCAATCAACTGGGCCATTGGCCAGGTGCCATGATCTTTGGACGTTGCGAATACTTTGGGTGGATCTGCTCGAGGCAGGACGCTGGCCTAGCAAGCTTAGACCACCCTATTGTTGACACTGCCAGAGCCCGCGCGACTAGCGTCCAACCCCACTCAACCTTCAACCTCTTCGTCCTTCTTTTTCATTCAATCAAAGGACGGGCGACTTCTCTTACTTCGCTCATTGCACTCGTCATATTCATCTCTAGTCACTTACCAACCCGCGGGCATTGACATTCCATCTTTACTATTCACTCATCTTGATCTCCGAAGCACGTTACACTCGGCACTGCGAAAGAGCTTGCACGATGGCGCCTAAGCGGCAGAGAGAAGATGAGGATGCAGAAGCGATGGCGAAGACGGATCAAGTTTACGATCAAGCGGGCGACATACTTCATGCAACCTACGCAAATGCGCCATCCAACCAGCGATACTTCCACCAACCTCGACCAGCAAGTGGTTTTCAAGCGCCACCTATAATCGGACGCGCCGTGCAGCCCGTGCTCGCACCACAGAGCCCTGCGCAATACGACCACCTGTTTTCAGATCTCGCTATGAGCACGAAGGCGGCTCCTTCTCGGTACCCTTCCTCTGTGTTGCCATTTGTGCACCCCTCCTCGTTCGGCGAAGACAGTCCCCCACCAACAATGCAGCCCCCAGCGAAACGTCGAAAGATCGCTCAAATTGGCGAGCTCCCGGCCTGCCAAATCGACCCTTTACTCATCACGCTCTACACGAATAACAGCTCGGGCTATGTGCCACCTTCACAGATGTCTACTGTAGTGCCTGCTCCAAATGCCACCACCCAAGCTCCGAAGCGAGGCAGGCGTCGTAAGACAGAGGGTGCGAAGTCGGCACCGAAGGGCTCAGCTCCAAGTAGGAGGAAGAGGGATCAGGCCACGCAAAGGAATACCACTCAAGTCGCCTACACTTCATTGCCTGTCGTCCCGCAACAGGCAACATCCTCTCCGATGTCAGACAAGCTGCTGCCCACGCATCAACAAAGGAGTCGTTCCCACGACAACCAAATCAAAGAAGATAGTACGAGAACGGGCGACCGCTCCTCTTAGTCAAGGTTACGCCAACCTTTCATCGCGTTACCCGGACATGGAGACTGCAATGCAAGAGCTCACCAAGCCTAGTTGGAAGGGCCATCCACTGTTAGAGCCACTCAGCCCAGCGCTCATCAATATGTACGAGCGTGACAATTACAACTCGATGCGATACATGGGTGGCTTCTACGACAACATCAAGGAGCCACCACACGGCACGATTCTTCTGATGGGCGAGCGGCATTGGTACAACCATCGACTGCTAGATCGCGAGAGCATTGATGAGGATGACCTGCATTTGGCTACATACAACGTCTTGGTTAGTTGCCGCGCTTTCACTGGGGCCAGAAGTCGCTTGACTAACACTCCACAGTATCAACTCTTAAATCTACATAGCAAAGGCACGTGCGCTCGAGGCCGAAGTGATCCCACAAACAATGAAGGCAATCTCATTGAGCGCGAGTGGACTTTTCATGAGCGCCTGTACCTGGTCTGTTTCGCGTTGAGTGTAAGAAATACCGGATGACGTCCTATCGTACATGGTCATGCTAACTTCGAAAACAGGATATAAAGACTCTCGTGCTGGACGTGCACGATGAGCCTCAGAACGTGGAAAAGCTTGTCGTCCTCGCTCCTATGCACGCTCATGCTTCGCGTCTTGAGAATCTCAAGGGCAATGGTCGCAAGAAGACGACCTTGGCGAACCTGAAGACTGCGGCTGGTGATTCTACCGCTACTGACAACGAGAACGTCATCAAGAAGGCAGCACAGGAAGCTGCCAAGGAGGCTAAGCACAAGTTCATGAAGACATCTCGATTCACGACGGTCTGTACCAAGCCACCAGTCCAGTTGCCGTCCAACTTCAATGGAGGCACTCAGATTGGCAGGAATGTTGGTGCATCCCATCAACTCACCATCATGCGTGGACCTCAAAGGCGCGTCACCATGCATACTGCCACTGGTGGACTGAGACGTGTCGCCATTGGCTTCTTCGACCATGAGGCCACCAATAGGACCAACGCTACCGTCGAGGCATTCAATAAGTTGGCAAATGATGCAAATACAGCGAGACTCCAAGCCGACCACAGTGGCAACCTCGATCCCAACCTGCTCGGCGTGTCAGGTACTATCCCAGCCATCGTTCTTACGAGCTCAGACACGACGAGACGTTCAGCGCTCGGCACTGGTGCTCATTCAAATCCACCTCCAAACAGAATGTCGCGCAATGCGTACAATGGCTTTGATCATGCCGTGCCAGCGCCCTCGAATGCTAGGCCAGTGACTAGGAATCTGCCACGAGATCACAACTACGTGTCTGAGCCCGATCTCCAAGCCGCTGCCACTCCCACGAACATGTATCATCATGAAGATACCCAAGCCATCCCTCCTACTGGTCATGCAGGATACGACGTAGCGCATGATAAGAGCTTCGGCCCTTCCGCACCATAGAGCCGTGGATGGTCACAGCATCAAGGCCTCAACCTTGTTCAGGATACAAATCACAGCTCCATTGACCCTGATCTGCAGCCGTACACGCCGAGTCATGGAAGTCAGGACAGCAGCGTCCAAGTCTGCGATGATCAGCAGTCATCAACTACACCGACCAGCTATACGCCCTCATTTGAGGAGATTCATTTGGTCGAGCAGCACTACAACGGTACCCATACAGGCAACGAAGCCACCTCAGATGACCATGAACCCGAACTGGAGGTTCAAAATCAGCCATTCCATTATGATTTCGTGTCTTTCGACGACATCTCTTACACAACTCCAAGCTTCTCTGATGAGCAAATTGCTGATTACGAGGAGGCTGCTGCCCAAGAAGGCCTGCACGGCTGCTGAGCCCTAGATAACTAAGAGATCCGTGGCGTCAACGACAAGCGAATACATCGTTGCGCCTCTGAACCACAAAATTCACACCGGAAATGCGTTGAAAAGAATCTCAGCTCTGCTATTCACTGCACCCCATTGCAAGCTCGATGCACTTTCCACTCCAACCCTCCCTCGCACCACGACTCTCATCATGCAGGATCGATCGGCTAGTCTTCGACGTCTTGATGTTTCGCGCTAACATCGACTCGAAGTCTATGCTGAACTCCTGCATCACCATTCCCACACTGCACAGGATCAATCAGCTTGTTGCCTGTGTCGACTGCATTGACATGGGTAGCTACAGCTGAATTCCTGGGAAACCACAGTACCACGCGCTCACGCGGCAGAGATGGATGAGGAGGACATATGCGGGGCTGCCAACATCTGACTTTGGGTTTTTTTGTTTTCTTGCTTTCACTATTTGAGACCCTTTAGCATGCTGACGGTTTGGTATGACTTTGACATGGTTGGGGATGCAATGGGTGTTCATTTGTATTTGTATTCAGCAAGGGCGTTGCTTGGTATGCTTCATGATACCCACAGCATAGGATTTGACGTTCTGGAACACACCACATAGAAATGGCGATGGCAGGGAGCTCTAAATCCTAGAAACCTGAATGATGTGATTCGCTAAAATGCAACAAGCCCTGTCAGGCATTCATAACCTTCATAACCCTCGTCACAGACCAAAGATAGTCCTCTGCTTCACATTCCTACCAGAGTCTTGTTTCTTCGGTGGCCGTCCCCTCTTCTTCTGCGCAGTGTCCGACCGCAAGGGCAGCACATTCGTCGTCTCCCTCAACGGCGGCGTCTTTGCCTCATCTTCTGTGACTGTTTCGTTGACGACCTCTCGTATTGTCTGTTTCGACAAGCATGAGTCGATGTGCTCGTTCAACGCTCTTTCGTCTGCTGGCTGCGGGCGCTGGCAGATGGGGCAATCCCAGGTCTCGTCTTTCCTCTCTGGAGTCTTGTCCGGTGGTTCCACCTCCCTCCCCTCATCATGCTCCTGACTCAACCGCGCCATCTCCGCCAAATCCTCCTGCCTCTCCCGCTCAGCGGCCTCCTCAAACTCAGCTTCAGGCCAGATCTCCCACCCCTCTTCATCCACCGGTCGCGCGGGTTTGGATTCGCTATCCGTGCTAGCCGTACGTTTTTGCATTCCGAAAAAGTTGATGTCCTTTTTCGCTGTGCTGACAAGACCCGTACATCGCAGTCCGAGTAGCCTGAGGCGCATCCCTGGGATCTCCTTTTCGAGGGTTGAAAGCATGGGTAAAGCGTATTTGTAGAGGTCGTCTGCTTTCGATACCGCGTGAGGAGGAACGGTCTGCCGTGTTAGGACTTCGTAGGTGTGGAGTTTGACTTTCAAGACTAGTGTGCGTCCTTTGTACTCTGTCCTCTTTAGATCGCCCTCTAACTCCTCACTGATGTACTTTAGTTTATCCCGTAGGGCCTGACTTCCCTCGATCTCATGAAATGTACTCTCCGTTCCAACGGATTTCCGGTGCGACTCGTCCGGGGGCGCGATACTTGTGCGCCCTAGGCCGAGGTAGCAGTGCATAAGGAATTGGAATGCTTTCTCCCCAAAGAGACGCGTGAGCATAGCTCTATGCGCGTAGATGTCTCCACACGTCTTGATCCCGATGGCCTCGAGTTCGCGCTCGAAGACGCGACCCACACCATTCACCTTCCTGACTGGGAGGACGCGCATGAACTCCATTATCGAAGTGCGGTCGGACGGAATGCGGTACTGTCCATTGGGTTTATTCTTGTTGCTGCAGATCTTGGCCAGTTTGGCATTGGACGCTATCCCCGCAGACACAGTGATCTTGCACTTCTCAAAGACCTCCGCACGCAGCTGCTGCACTGCATCCTCCGCATCCATGTTGCCATGCTCCTGACACCAGTTCGTAATATTCAGGTACGCCTCATCGCAACTCGCGCTCTCGAAGTTCGGGTCGTACGTCTTAAGAACCTCCCGCACTTCCTCAGCCTTAGCCATGTACTTCCCAAAGTTGAGCGGGAGGCATATCAGCTGCGGACACAGCTTCATAGCCACAAACCCCGCCATCCCGCTCCTGCACCCAAACTTCCTCGCATGGTAATTACACGTCGTCAGCACGCCCTTGCCCACAGCCATGGGCACATCGCGCAGTTCGGGGCGGTCGAGCTCCTCGACAGCGGCGTAGAAGGCGTCGCAGTCGATGTGGACGATGGCCTGCGTGAGATCGCGGGATAGCTCGAGGGAGGTGATGTATTCGTCTGCGCGGCGGAGGTCTGAGGACAGATCGAGCTTGGAGAGGTGGTCGCGCCGGGCGAGGATGCGGGTGATTTTTGTGGTGAGCTGTTTGTCTTTTACTTCTTCGTTGTTGAAGAATTTGGAGCCTTTGGAGGCGGCGTAGATGATTTCGGCGACCTGTTCGTATGCACCATATTAGTGTTTTGCATCAATGTATGAAGTATAGAGGTTATGCACCTTCTTCTGGTCCACACTATCCTGCCCCGACTTCGTCAACGAGGGACCCAGCAACCGATGCTTCAAGGTCTCATCCTCGATCTTGTCCGCCACCTCCCGCAGCGTCGATGGCGGGATCTCGCCGGCATTGTACTCGCGGCTTTCCAAAATCTCTCGGACAAGCTCTGCATCCTTCTTTGGCATGCTTCACCCGTACCTCGAAATCTGGACTCGTTGTTGTGTTTCGAAGTCTTCGATGACGGCACTCCTCAGTGGTCGTCGATATAGGCTCCATGCGCTATAGCAAACGCGTATCCCTGTCCGACGACGCGTGAGGGGAGCATGTCAATATTTACGGTGCTCGGACTGATGATGAAGAGGGAAAAGATTCCAGGATGACTCGGGGCATGTATCTCAGGCAGCTATATAGCAGGGCGTATCCTGCGGTAATTTGAAGAAAATCGGCTGCAAGTCCAACTTCTTCTTTCCCTTTGTCAATTGATTGAGTGGGGAGCATTGCGTTCTTCATTCAATTCGAGGATCCACGGCTAAACCGTGGCGGCGGCACGAATGAGGTTTAGCGCGGCGGCTCTCTTGACGAAAGACACGGACGAGATCGAGAGGGCTGCCGCATATCGCCCGCGCCAGCAGAAGTCCACACTCGCTTCTCACATCCGCCGCAACAGTCTGCAGAGACGAGCAGTGACAGGAAACGCGCAATTCGTGGTTTGGCAGGATGACGACGCTCCACAGCGACCCAAGCCAGCAAGCGATATAGCATCACAACATCACCATAACACCACACGCACTCCTCCGACGCACGGCCCCGGAAGGATGCCGCCACTCCGCGACGATAGGAATAATGGGAATAATGCAAAACCGCTGATGCCGAGTCTGGCGCAGAAGAGGAATGTGAAGAGTCCGATCACGCCACGGCTTGCTGCTGGTGGTGCCACTGCGACACCGCCGACGCTCGCCAAACAAGCGGGGAGGAGCAACACGCCGGGGACAGTGAGATCGCCTGGTCCTACTACGACAGCGAGGGATGAATTGGCGACGCCGGCGAAGGCATTTATCAGTAGCAATGTCACGCCACGGTCGGGGAGCAGGAAGTCGAGGGTGGACAGCAATCAGAGCACGCCGACGGGGACACCGAATACCTCGCGACCTTCTTCGCATATCGATGCTGTGGGGAGTGGAGGGAAGCATACGCCTTTTGCTGGATTTGGACTGGGCATAGTGGGGCAAGCGAACAAGAGTAGGCCGAGTAGCACTGTTGGAGGATATGGAGGCGCCATCTCTCCGAGTGTCACGTCGCAGCCAAAGTTCGGAAGGGCAGACGAACTGCAAGGGGAGAATCCCATGTTCTTCCACGCAAACGACGCACATCAGCGCTCGCCGGAACTTCGAGCCGCGCAACAACCGGCCAGGAAATCTCCCGTCTTCTTCTACGCCAATGGACAGCAAGATGAGCCAACTTTGCAGAGACCGACAAGTCAGCCCTCACCACCACTGTCCAGTGTTTCCACCAAATCGAAGAAGTCGCAGTTCTTCCACGCCGATGGCCGTGCAGACCAGGATATCCCACCTGTACCCTCACTACCGAGTCCCTCAGCCATGCACTCGCCACCGCAATTCTTCCAGGCAGCGCCGGCATTTAGGCCGCCCAGTCCAGCGAAAGACGCGGCTGCGAATCTCAACTTTCATTTGTCATACCGCAAGGGGGCATCGCAGATCATGCGCCCGTCTGTTGCGAATACCGTGGAGAGGCCGAAGACGATCTCGATACTGCCGCCTCATGCTGCTGCGAGTGGTGAGGCGAGAAAACGATCAATAGGTGCTTCGTCAACCGGGAGGGGAGGACGGCATGGGAGGACAAGCAGTCTGAGCAGTATCGAGAGTGGTGCGAGCGCAAGGAGAACCTCCGGTGCAAGTCTTGAAGTGTCCACTCTGGCACCACTGGACACCATTCTGCAAGCACACAGCCCCGTGTCCAGCGAACCCTTATCAGCTCCAGCCTTACCACTTCCACTTCCCGACAGAGATTCCCTGGGCGCCTCAAGCACATCTTCACTCCCCAACAGAGAAGCGCCAACCTCACCCACCCTCTCCTTCCCACCACAATCACCTACCAAATCCAGCCAACAAAACCCCTTCCAAACACAGCTCGCAGAGACAATCATGAACGCCCGCGTCGAGCGCAAGATCCAAGACCTCGAGATCAGTAACTCGAGCCTGATGGCGATCAACAAGTCGTTGGAGCGGGAAGTGCGCAGACAGAATCGGGAGTTGAGACGGTTTCGCCGGTTGAGTAGGGCGGGACGGCTTTCTACGACTTCGACGATGTTGGAGGTGGGCACGATGGATGGGGAGGAGGGGGAGTTGAGCGCGCTTGATGAGGAGGATGAGGAGGACATTTCTGAAGAGGAGGAAGAAGAGGAAGAGACGAGCTCATCTTCTGATTCGGACCTCGCGAGTCTAAGCCCCGAAGCAATCGCCGAACGCGAGGAGAGAAAACTAGCCAAGGACTCGAAACGGCTGCAACTCGACCTGGCAAGGCATAGAGATATCCTCGTGGACTCCCAGAAGCTGAATCAGAGTTTGAAGCGGTGCATGGCCTGGACGGAGATGATGATCAAAGACGGACGGAAAGCACTAGACTACAGGGCTGAACACGACGTTGGCGGTCGGATTCTAGATCATGAAGACCTCCACGGCGACGAAGCGGACGGCGATGAAGAGGATGAAGAAGAGGCGAGGCACGGCTTGCTCAGTGCGTGGACACCGAGTCCGGGGCCGATGCCGCAGCTTGAGGCGCTGGATGGGTTGCTGGGGCTTGATACGAGCGCGCTCACGGATGGGTCTGTGCAGAGCACGGATGCAATGCCAGAAGCGTTGGGGAAGGGCGATTTCTGGAGCATTGCTAATGCGTTGCCTTAACACCACCGCCCATCGACCTTTCCTTCATTTTCGTTAAACTTGATTGTGGCGTTGACGACAAAGGATGTCGCAATCACTCCACTTACCAGATCGGTACTTATCCTTTCAATTTGTCTTCGAATTATACCCTCTTTGCATGGAGTTTTTCTGGATGGGCCAGTTGTATGATTAGCGAGGATTTTCCCTTGGGTCAGCTTGTACGATAGCATGAGTGTCACGGCCGAATATGGATGCGGGAAGGCACTTCACAGGATGAAGCCTTTGAAGCATTCACTTGGCTGGACACAAGGTGTGCGAATGGACACCTTAGTAGGATGGAAGAACGAAAGAAGATTGATCAAGTCATTTGTGTTTGGTGGCCTAAAGGCCTTTTAATGATTTCTTGTTGCGTCGTGCCTAATTGACACGTGATAAGATATGACCTGTTCCAAAATAGCGAATAACTTCAACGCTATGCACATATTCTTGTCTCATGAATCCGAGATATCATGCTCGAGCGCTGTGCTGACCATGGCCTTGAAGCTCAGGGCTCTCAATCCATTGCAATAAATGGGTACCGCCAGAAAACGCAGTGCAGAAGTCACGGCCGCTACGATTTGCTGTTTGATTACATGTCGCACTGGAGCGACGGCGTGAATGCTCAGCCAGGAGTTCTAGCTCAGCTAAGGCAAAAGCACCGTCGGTCTACGAACGTGTCACGATTACTGTGCATGGGGAAAGCTGGAAAAGGTCGAAACATTCGCGGGCAAATGCTGTCTTTTGCCATTGTCTTGCTCTATGTAAAGGGTTTTTCTGATTCTCTGAACGACCCCGGCACTATGTGCTCTCTATGCGATGTGAGCATCTCGGAAGCCAAATGAACGACGCCGTGTGCTATGCTGTATTCCCAAGAAAAGCAGACCCAGAACCAATGCATGTCAAAATCCAATGCGTGCCAGATTCCAAACCAAAAGCCAATGCTCAACAAACCCAAAATCCAACCCTTATTGTAGTCGTGAAGTCGTGATGGTGATAACGCTGGGGAAGGTGATGATGCATGGGCATCGTGCTGGCGAGGAGTTTGTCTCTTCCTCTAGCCACTCCGAAGCAGATGCCATGATACGTGATAAAGTGATGAAGGACCGTGGTGCGATCGCGTTGTGCTGGCGAGGAATCTGTCTCTTCCTCAAGCCAACCTGAGCACAATGCTATCCTTCGTGAAGAAGTGACTGCAGAAGGAGGTATGCGATAGTGTTGTGCCGGCGAGGAATCTGTATCTTCCTCAAGCCAATCTGAGCGCAGTGCCATGATCCGTGGAAAAGTGCTTTCGGTAGGAGGTGTACAACTGTGTTGTGCCGGCGAGGAATCTGTCTCTTCCTCAAGCCAGTCCAAGCTCCATTATGCCCAGTCGTTCTCTTCATCCCGCACCGGCATGTTGTCGAAGTCAAGCAGGTCTTCGTAGTCAAAAAGTGGTACACCGTTGTCATTCACAGGTGCCGCCTGCTGAGCCGTAAAGTCGATTGGCGCCTGGGTATCGTCAAAAGCTGGACCACCCGGAGCGAAGAATGCCGCAGCGAACTGCTCATCTTCGGGCATTAGCTCAAGGCCAGTCGGAGTCGGTACCTGCCCGTAGAAGTTGGGTAGTGGGGCCTGCTGATCGTTGAGATTGAAGTTGTTGTAAGCTTGTAGGTTCCAGTCTGGGTGCTCACCATTGTCAAATGCCGCAGCATACTGCTCGTGACGCTCGATATCTTGGGCGATCTGATCATCGGCATTCCCGGCATCGTTGCGGTCGGGAAAGAGAGCAAAGTCGTACTGCCCGCCGATCGTATCACCGCTCGTCGATGGTAGCATCCGAGTCGTCGCTTCCGGGCCGGCGAGGTGTGCGTAAGGATCCTGCTGTGCATTGTTAATGCCTTCACCATAGCCCATGAACTCATTCGTATATCGAATGGTCTCCGCGGTAAGCGGGGAATTGGGAGAAGTTGACTGACCAGATTGCTGAGCTTGCGGATGCATGTCATGACCGTGAGACTGTGTGGCGTAGGCAGACTGGGGCGGAAGGCCTGGGTAGGCGAAGCCGTTGTTAATGCCCGTCTCCTGCGCACCCGTGTAGCCATTTGTAGGTCCAGCCTGCTGGTTCGGATCGCGCCAGGTCTCGTCGAAGTTGGCGAGGGTTCCAGCAACATCCAGCTTGCCGGCAGCAGGGGCTTGCGGTCCAAAGAGAAGATCTTGGGTCTGAGTAGTTGCAGTTGCGGGTGCGTTAGGTCCACCAGAAGCTGCAGTCGCGGCCGCAGAGTTCTCAAAGATGTCCGTGTAGACGGGACCAGCAGTCGACTTATAGTCGTAGAAGCGGTCGTCGGCCGCAGGCACGGAGATCAGGCCATGAGACAAAGCAAAGAGGGTGCAGCGGTTCACCGGCCAGTTGTTAGTGTGGAGGTAGGTTGGCTGTCCCGCAGGTGAGTTCGTCATCAAGGCGAGCTTATCAGCATGAGCCTTCGCCGCTGTGCGCTGCTTAGCCTTCGCCTGAGCGTCGGCCTTCTTCTGTTCAGCAGGGGTCGGTGCATCCTTCTTGTCGTTCTTGTCGGCATTGAACTTCAGAGCCTTCTTCTCGACCGCTTTTGCATCGTTGCCGCGCATGCTCGCAACGCGAGATTGAAGAGCATGAGCTGGGGCAAGAACAATCAAGCGCCCGACTTGATCCGGATCTTCGACGCAATCTAGCGCAAGCTTCTTGCACAATGTCAAGGCAAGGATAACGAGCTCCTTGCGCTTGAAAAATGTCCACTCGCGCTCACAGGCGTACTTCGGGTTGGCAGTTGCATCGGCAGTTGGACGGACCGTGGTGCCCTTCTCGTGGAGCTTGATCAAAGCCGCAAGAATTGCGAAGGCGGTGATCCATAGATCCTCCTCAGATATAGCCTGGCGATCGATGAATCTATGGTCGTAGAAATGAACTTGACCAGGCTGCACGGCGCCCTCGGGCTGCTTGATCTTGTCAAGGAAACCTGTCAAGTCCCGCAATGCGTTGTAAATCTCCCGCACGTAAAGAAGAACCAGGTTGTCTGTCAAAGGCGTGGAGAGCTTTGGCGGCTGCCACTGAATCTCCTTCAACTTGGCGAGCGCGGTCTCGATGGTCGTGAATGGAGGACGCGCATTTGAGTATCCACGCGCATGTGGGGCGTCCTGTAGAGTGCGCTCGGTCTCTGGCATGTCTGGCACAGCTGGCATGGTCCAAGGGTGAGGTGATGGAGTATGCGCATCGTTGTTGTTGTTGGCCTTGCGCTTCTTACGCGTAGTGTCGATCACGCCGGTGAAGAGAGCATTGGCGGCCGAGGCCACGGAAGCAGGCGGAGATGTTGATACAGGAGCGTTCAGCATCGGCACAAGCGCAGGCGCGACGCAAGTGTGGGGTAGCGGATTGGCCTCGCGGGGGACATCTTCAGTCTCGTCCAAGAGTGCTTGACACTTAGAACAAGTCTTGCGAAGCTTGGGGCGCTTCGGCCCTCGAGAACGATCATTTACGTCGTCGTTGGTAGAGGAGGGCGCGTCGCGCTTGCCCGGCTTCGCCAGGGGAGACTGCTGTTGTGGCTGCATCGTTACCGGTGTCAGCGAGCAAGGAGACTGAGGTGGAAATGTCGAGTGGGTGCGATGAAGTAGTTGAAAAGGTGTAGACGCGAGGGAGGTCGCGTTGGTAAAGCCAGAAGGGTGCTCGAGTTGTGGGTGCTGAGAAAACAAAACAGTAAGCCTCGTTCGAGCTTTTTATGAGACGCGGTACCCGTGACTTGGACCATAGTCCATCAATCACTTTTTCCATATATTGGTCGCCAAGACAACAACATGGTGTTGAAGTCACTTTGAGAGCCGCATGCTACCTGTGACTGGCCGTAGATTCAGGGACTCTCATCCGATTGCCTAGCAGGTAGAGCAGGTCGAAAGACATTGTCGCAATACATAGCAGTGGCCGATCTGATAGTGCCCGAGAAGATGCTGACGCAGAACATGCAGCATACCGCCATTGCTGCCGGCAGCACGTGACTTCAGGAAACTTGAGTAGTACAACGACGTGTGTACGGCCAGCGGAGACTCCATCGAATTATTCTATATCCTTGCGCTTCAAGCAATGTCCATCTTGGCTTCTGGAAATATTGAGAGATGTAGAAGTGAAGTTGCGTCAGTGGAAGACCTGGACCTGACTGTAGGTGGCCAGCTATGGGAAATTCAATCTCATCGTCCACGTCAACTGACTCCGTAGTATCATATAATGACACGAAAAGAGGATGAAATACAAGAGAGGTCGTTGGCCTGAGAAGATCCTGAGAAATAAGATGTCCAAGTTCCCACTGTGCTATAGGCCACTACCAAAGCGACCCGCCCCTGCATCCCAAGCTCTTTCTGCTCAAAGGCCTGGTAACGGGGTCCACAGGCGCTCAAAGATCGAGCTGACACAGACTTGAGTGTCACTATGGGAAGTCATGCACATGTCTCTCGACAGCGCCTTTTTGGCTAGCAACGTCCATCCACAGGTATACTCTGGCGGTGCATGCCTGGCATTTTGGGATGTGATCGTGACTTGCCAAAGAGGAAGTGCTGTGCAGTCCTGTTGATGCGGACAATGCAGTGTTGGTGAATTCGACTAAGGTAGGACGTATGAAAGAACGCGCGCGTGAAGTGACGCGTAGAGCTTGGGCCACCGGATGTATGCATCCGCCTTTCCCCATTCTCGTTACAGATGCTGTCAAGCCCGCTGAATAGCAAGAGTCCAAATTCGAGTCGTCGAATGTCTGCTGAATTGTAGCCGAGCATTAGGTAGTACTTATCTTGGAGCCTACAGCGACACCAAAGCATCGATCGACCCTGTTCGAGCACCATTCACAGATCTCCCCAGTCCTCACGAACCAGGTCTGCTCCCTTCTCGCCGATCATAAAGACAGGACCTACGATATTCACGTCAGGAAGCACAGGAATTATGCTGCAATCGATCACCCGAAGACCGTCCACGCCATACACTCGCAAACGGGAGTCGACCACGCCGCCATCTTCAAGAGGAAGCATCTGGACAGTGCCAGAGGCATGCCAATTCGGAATGGTGTTCTCCCGGATGTAGTCGAAGATGCCTTCTTCGTCGTCATCGGCCAAAGCTGCACCAGGAGACAGTTCACCCCCAAGTGGACCTGCGGTGTACTCCTGAAGAGCTGGGTGATTGAGAATAGCTCGGAGATATCTGAATGACTCAAGTCCAATTGCTCGATCGGCTGGGTGAGTGTAATACTATCGTTCTCAGTGTGTTGATTCCCATGTTGATATTGGAGAACTTACATTCGGATTGATCACAGGAGCAAATTGCATACTGTCGCCCTGTAGCGTGACATTTCCACGACTCATCTGCACCATGCTGCTTGCCGTGATGGAGATGTAGGACTCGTTAGGCCGTGGCGTATAATATGGCGTCGGAGCACTGGGATACCAAACCGACTCAAACAAATATTCGATGTGCGACTGATTACCCAGCCCGGCTTGCACGACGGCTTCGGCGCCGATCTCATTCAGTCGCGCTTCTGTCAGCTTCTGGAAGCCATTCGTGATACCCGACGGAGCCGTGTACACGCCACTGCGATTAGTGTAGAACTCCTGACGTCCATCAGTTAGCACGGTATGCACGCGAGGATAAAGCAACGGACCTCTTGCGCCGCAGCTAGAAGCTCGAATTGGTTTGCAACTTGTGACGTCGAGAACTCCGTTTCGCTGACAAGTGCCATGATGCTAAACACCGAATGGTCGTTCAAGCTGATTGGCATTAGTCTCATGTTGCATGATCAACGCATGCGCACGCTCACTGTTGTCCGACGTTCTCGTTGACGACAAGCGGCTCGATGCTATACTCCTCAAGCACAGAACGCGGACCAATGCCTGATACCATTAGAAGCTGGGGTGACTGGAATGCTCCAAGTGCAACAATGACCTCGTTGGCAGCATAGACTTGATAGATGCGGCCAGTCGGGTGATCAAAGAACTGCACACCTCGTGCTCTGGGCCGATCGCCTTCTGTATCCATCAGCACTTTTCGCACGGGAGCATAGTACAAGACATCTAGGTTTTCGCGTCCCATGGCCTGCTTCAAGTATCCGTCATAGCTGGAGCTTCGCAGATAATCCGCGTCTAAGTGAGCCATGCCTTGCTTGATGCCAGTACTGTTTCCGGTATTGTAGTCTTCGATGATGGGAATATTTGCAGCGTCTGCACATGCGTTCATGAATGCGATCCCAGTAGGCGGCACATACCCCTGGTAGGCGAGCTCGAGTGGCCCATTACCGTATGCAGATTCGTCCCAGGTCTTGTACGTGTTGTCAAAACCTTTCGATGGATCTTGAGGATTGAAGTGCGTCCCTCGAATGAAAAGTGGATACACTTCGTCCCAGCTCCAGCCAGGATTTCCCATTCGCTCCCAGGTATCGTAGATGCTCGCACTCCCACGGCCATAGTCTGTCAATGTTTATTAGCAAGAGTCACTGGGAGCCATTCGAGATCACGCACAAAATCCATTGATCATGCTGCTGCCCCCAAGTCCTCGGCCACGGGTATACGTCAAAACGCGATCATTGAGGCCAGGCTGCGGCGTAGTCGGAAATCGCCAATCAATAGCTGTGTTGGTCAACAGCTGATTGCCGCCCAGAGGCTTGTAAGCTGCAACAATCTCTGGATTTGGTCCCGCCTCCAACACCAGGACTCTGAAATTCCCAGACTCGGTCAATCGATTCGCAAGCACCAAGCCAGCAGTACCGCCTGCACATGGTCAATCAGAATTCAGTTATAAAAATGGCTGTGCTTACCTCCAGCGATGATGAAATCATATTCCGCAGTGACCGTAACATTACCCTCCGCTCGCTCGAAATGATATTCTCGGAGCGGCAAAGCCAATGAAAGACGAGCAGCGAAGATACTAGCGCCTGTCGCCACTAAAGCGAGAGTTCTGGCGAACATCTTGCAAGCCAAATTATCAACAAAGCTTCGTCGCCAACGAGCAACCGCGATACTCGCCTCGCTCAAGAAGGACTTGGAGGCAGTAGCATCTCAAGCCATGAGGAGCGGCCTGGGGCGTACTTATGCCAACGGCAAGCCATTGACCAGTTCACTGGACTGAGCAAGGCAGCTAGTGCCATCTGCCGTAATTCTCGAGTTGCATGAAGCGCTCCGAGCAGGACAAAGAAGCCGTGCTGAGGCTGGGCGGAGCGGAGTAGTGTCTTGGGACTTGGCTCATGCGGAGAAACAAGCTCAAGCGTGTGGATTCAGCCTTGCCATGCGTCGAGCACATAAGCGGATGAGATCGGATGCTTGGACTTACGAGTGGATCGAAATGGTGCTTTGTTCTGTCTGCGCCTGATGTTGTTTGCACAGCTTATTGCTCGAGGCTACGAATGGTCCCCTTGATGTTATTGTAAAGTATGAGGAAATTGTGTCAGCACATCTGACGGAACTGGACGGGACCTTGCAAGATCATTGCGGCTTTCGAGACAAAGATATCATTGTGTAAAAGAGCTGAGATATATGCGCACCCACGTGAAATGCAGACGACATTACAGGCAAGTGTGCTCTCCCATGCCACCAGTCTTGGAGCCAAGCCAGCGTCCACGACCTATCGGGGCTACTGCATGCTCGCAATGCACCGTGGCTGTGATTCTGATGCCCGACAAGAGGTGTACCAGAATTTAGCCGCAGCAATGAAGAAAGCCGGTCGCTGCAGACAGGTGACGTTGTCTTTCCTGCAAGATTCGGCGCTAAACCCAAAAGGCAGAATGCCCCGGCATTTGACCGAGCAACGGGCGCGACAGAAAGTGCAGGGCGCCATCATCGACCATTTTGCTTGTGCATACATACTGCAGGTCCCTCAATCTCTATCTACAGTTATATCGACGTCTTGTTCAATAGCTGTGTACGACTGAGCTTTCTTCAAGCCATATCTATCTTGAGCCAAGTAACGATAGACTGGCCATGATATCAGACACAGCATCACAAAAAGCATGAGATACAGGAAGATTCTCCAGCCGAGTCTGAAACGCAATGATTAGTTGTCAAGCACTATGGGATAGAGGCTGAAGAGGACTCACGGCTCCTGGCGCTTATCCTCCTTTAGCACGATTTGTGGCACTGGATTAGCTGGCTTGTTCTTGGAGAACATTGTCGCGGCTTTGAGATATTCTCTGTCCAGAAGCTCGGCGGTAGCTTCGTTACTAACTTTCAATCGAAGAAAACGATGATGTTTTGCAGATGGCTCCACCACCCAGGTGTTTGAGCCGTCTCCATTGATGCGATTGTAGCCTTCTTCACTTCCGTACTCAAATAAATCACCTAGCCCCTTCGCAGCATAGATGATCGTTAATGGATCCCAAGATGCGATGCTTCGGGTATAAGAGTACCAGATCATCGCCATGCGGACTGGATCAGTCTCTGGTCCTTCGTGCATAAGAGGCCCGCCGCTGAGGACATTCCTTCCGACGTTATCGCCAACGAATGTAATTGGGCCTGGCCATGTATTGATGACATGCGCCGCATAGGCTGGGTTTGAGCCGTAGAAGTTCCAGCTGCGCCGGCCCTTTGGATACGATCCTCCCATGACCACAAGCTCTGTGACCTTCTTCTGAGCGAGCGCTCGGCCGTCCAGAGCAGAATGGCTATCGGCACTCGAATTGAGTAAGGCTGAAAGCTATGACTTGTCAGACAATGCCTGCGAGGGAAGAGAAAAACCTCATCGTACGCTGTCAAGAAAGCCGATCGAAGCAATAGTGACACTGCCATCATCGGCTGAGGCCAAAACCTTGCGATACATGTCCACAGATTCCAATGCCTTTTCAGCCTCGCCGAAAGGAGCACTCCCTCCCGTCCAATGATAAGCTACCTTGCTGCAGAATTCGCCGAGCTCGTAACGCCAATTATCGAAGAACGTCTTGCCGTGCAATGGGCGTGGTGCGCTGAGCGGCACCGTTTCATGTCCGTAGTGAGCAAGAATGGCAGAGGCAGCGGACACGGAGTAGCTGGACGGGTAATTTACATTGACACCAAGAAGATTGACCCCAGGAAGAGTACTTCCGAGTAGCAGTGCGGCGGCATCACTGTAAGATATTCAGCGAGAAGGACAAGATTTGGTGGGATTTGAATCTTACTCAACATCGCTGAAAATATCTGTGTCGATTATGAGGTTCTTGGCCGTGATCGAGGCCATTTGAGCAAGAATGAAGACGACGTTGCTTGTCCTCATCATTTATCGACATTTTCAATATCGAGAAGTCTTCTGTTCAGAATGTTCCTTCGTTGTTGCGTGTTTGGAGCAATCCTGGGTTGCCAGGTCCAGAGATCGAGCATGACGCAGCTGGCGCACGGACCATGTATACCGGCCTAGCTTCGAGCTCCGCTCTCCCTTAGCCTCTACTATGCCACCGCATCGCGACTGCTTCAAGTGGATTTGGATCAAACAATTTGAACGTGAGTAGATGCTGAGTGTGGACTAGACACAGGGTCCTGCAACCTGCAAGGCTCGTCGCCCTTGCTGCGTCCACAATTGTTCTCAATGATGAGGACCTCTCCATTGCGAGCACGTCTCGAGCTGTACTGCACAAGTTGGTTCAGCACAAGGTACTCAATCAGGACCTTGAGAGCGTAATTGAGGGGTAGAACGAGTTTCCGGGCGAGATACAGATTGAGATAAAGCATCGTCGCCATAGTCACGTCGCAGAACGCAACCATCGCCTGTCCCAAGATCAAACCAAGCATTGTTCTCCTAGCCAGCAGATCGAGTTTGCTCGAGCCTTGCCGGGCAAATCTGTAGAACATGACGGTATACAGGGAGGAAAGGAATACCTCTTGTACGTAAAAGACGACCTCGACTTTCGAAAGGATGATGTTTGCCCTTATCAGTTGCGGTGTGGGATCGAGGTATCCCGTGACGACGGATGGGATATGGACTATGCAACCATTGACGACGACCATTGCCAGCAGCGCCCTGAGGATTCTGTTTTTGAAGACGATTAGATGAAGCCGAGAGTACAGCGTCATGGGGAATCCGGTAACCATGAGAATCCAACCAATATACAGCAGCGTCAAGAAGGCCATGCGAGCACGGCCTATTAATGTTGGCGAACATGGGAACATCAAAGCCAGCTGTTATGACGACGATTCCAGAACAGGTCGCGATGAGGGACCTACAGAGTTATGTCAGCATGTGGTGAAGATATGTGGTGATAGCACAGAATGGACATACCAGAAGTAGAGGGTGGTGGGTCGTTTGAACACCAGCAGAAGTGTCAGGATCAAGCCCAAAGCCATCCAGACTGCGACAGCGTGAACAGCAGCGAAGATGCTATAGACAGTGATGTTCAAAGCCAGGCTTTTATTGCATCCTCGATAGAAGTGCGTACTCGAGTGCCAGTTGTATGATGACAGAGGTATGTATGGACAGCCGTCGAGAAGTGTGATGGTCTCCAGGTTACTGTCCATGGTCTGTCGAAAGGAGAACTTAATCGAGAAAGTCGCCTGAAAGATTACATGCGGTCCCCGCGACTTTATTAAAGACTCCTTCTTCGATCCTCTAGGATATATAAGTGCGGACGTACTCCGTGGGCCGAGCATGCACATGGGCTGCATAAGCTGCAGGCTACCTACGGTACCTTACTCAGCTAAACAAGACCAAGGTCATGGCGGACACTGGTCGTCGTTCGTCGATTTTCATCAAGTCGATATACTTAACAATAATATCAATACTCGAGAGGAGCATCTGTGTGCCAAAGGCCCTTCCATTGGCTTTGAATGCAGCGCAGAGCACGCAGTAGGAGAAGAGTGGCGCTAGAAACTCATTTGTTGTGGCAGCTTGCACTCCACACAGAGACAAACCTGCATTGAGTTTCGAATTTGTGCAGATGCTTGAGAGGTTCGATGATCTTGGTGCTTGTGCGCGATTGTGACGGCGTGCCTGTGACGGCAGTGTAGTTCAAGTCGTTGCCAGCGGAAGTCTCTCGGTGCAAGGCACAGCTGTCGAGTCCATCATCACCGTGATCTTGAACGAGCTGATAGAAAGTGGCACTTGGAAGCCAATTCCAAGTGCGCACTATTGCCAAAAGACAAAGGTACATGCAAGCCCAGACAGGAGAGAGCGAGCGGACTGGCAAGACACCTGTACGGTAGGTCATAACACGATCTGGCAGCCCTCGGCTAATCAGCGAGTACGAGTGCTTCCCCCGGTCTGCACAGACCCCCGGTCTACACGGCCACCAAACTTATATAAGGATATAGATATATTTATTAATAACTTTACGTATAGTAAATATAGATAGCTAAAACTTTAGTGTTATATTTTTTACGTGCTTTATTACCTATATATAAAGTTTTAAGCATCGTTATAGTGTTTTAGTAGCCGTATAGTGCGACTATGTAATAAGATCCTATAGTATATAGAGGGACTATTATCTTAATTATTATCAATTACTACTACCTCTTAATGCTTATTTAAAGCCTTTAAAGGCTGCTTCTTAGTATTACGCTTTTTTTAAGTCGCTTTTTAATCCTACGCGAGTTACTATTTAGCTACCTTCTACGCTACCTTCTTAGCCTTCTTAGCAGCCTTTATATCTACCTCGGCGGCGGTAGCTATTTACTTCTATAGCGTAGCGTCTTATTTAAGTACCTTCTTTTA